>CM053404.1:65332698-65385872 GCA_028644305.1 Xerus rutilus | reverse complement strand
CTGGCCGGGCGCGGTGGCTCACGCCTGTAATCCTAGCACTTAGGGAGGCTGAGACAGGAGGATCGCGAGTTCAAAGCCAGCCTCAGCAACAGCGAGGTGCTAAGTGACTCAGTGAGACCCTGTCTCTACATAAAACACAAAATAGGGCTGGGGATGTGGCTCAGTGGTCGAGTGCCCCTGAGTTCAGTCCCTGGTGCCAAAAAAAAAAAAAAAAAAAAGAAACAGGAGGGCTGTTGGCCATTGAATACAGAAGTCAAGAGCTTGGCCCACGACTGGCCAGCAAGTCTGGAGTAAGGGGCTGGCGTGGTGTGGGGTGGTGGAGGCTGTGTGTGGATTCACAGCCAGGCTCCCAGGCTGCACAGAGACAAGGGAGCCATCCCAGCTCACTATACAGAACCACTTCTTAAGGCATGCCCAAGTCGATGCCTCAAAAAACCAACCCAGAGAGAACAGCAAACGGAATCAATTCCAATTTGTCAGGGCCTTCTGGGTGTGATAAAGCCAACCTCTGTCATCTCCACTGTCTTCCGGCTTCCCCTCTACTGAGAAGTGAAAACACCATTCAATTAGTGTAATTAGATCTATCCAAAGATCTTGGGCTCAAAAACCACACTACAGGCAAGTGGTCAAACCCAGCAGCCAAGCAAACCCCAGTGGCTTCCTGTGGAAAGACAGGGAGGGACAAAGAGCGGAATGAAATGACAGCTCAGAAGCATGCCCTGGGCTAGAGAGACAGCCCTCCCAGCTCTGCAGGGTCCAACCCTGAGGCCACCTCGCATCAGATCCCTACCTGTGTTCACCAGTCGAATCAATAGTTTCACTCCAGCGGTTGCCACAAAAAGCTGAGCTGAGAAGATCCTTGGGAGGTGACATGACGATAAAATTAACACCCTCCTTTTGTCCACCAGGCCTCAATTCTTCCGTTCAGTCCAGCACAGGAGCAGTAAGCTGGAGAAGTGTGTCTCCCAGGAAACACCCTTTGAATCCTGAGCCCAGGGGCCAGAAGTTCAAGGTTTGATCCTGGAGAAAGTGCAGGGTAGTCAAGTGGTGAACCCAATCTGAGTCTCAGCCCTAATTCTTTTTCTTTACATGCTGTGTGACACAGAGCAATATGTAGCAACTCTCTGTGCTTCATTCTCCACCTAAAAAATGATGGCAAGGCACACTCAACCCTCCTACAAGGGTCTATGGGAATCAAACAAGAGAGTGAATGACAAAGTGGGTCATGAACAAGCATGAGCCATCATGTCATCCCAGTATTGGCTCATCATACCGGCTTCTACTGAAGGTAATCCATTTTGGGTGTGAAGAGTTGGTGAGGCCCTTGGGTTACCAGATGTAAAAGAAAAATAAACAGAAAATCCAGTGGCATTTGAATTTCAGATGAGTAACTTTTAGTATAAGTATATCCCACATGTTGCATGAGATCTACTTAATTTTTTAGTATACTTGATATACTTTTTAAGTATTTATCATTTATCTGAAATTCATACTTCACTGGGTGTCCTCTATTTTTAACTTGCTCAATCTAGTGAGGACCCCAGGACCACAAAGGCCTGGGTCCCAAGCCCTGCTCTGTCATTCACCAAAGACAGAAAATATTCTCATCACCTCTCTGAGGCTCCATTGTCTCATCTCATGATGATAATGCACAGCCACATCAATGGGGATGGTCCCTGACCCCCTCTAGGGTTGCCCATCAGGGCTCCGGTTCTAGGAGACCATCACTCCTCAATAGGAGGGCTCAGAGCAGTAGCTGTAGGTGTTGTATCTGGAGTGGGGCCTGGCACATAGGGGTTGGCACACAGGAGTCATCTCCCATGGCCACTTCCTGTGCTTACAGCCTGGGGTGCATGAGGGTCTGGGGTGGAGCAGCAGAAATCGGCCTGTGTGACATTCTTTGGCCTGAGATGACAGGCAGCTGAGAGCCCCAAGGGAGACGTGGAGAACGTGGAGTGGCTGAGCATTCAGCCCCTCCTCCATCCATACGCCACGCACTGCAGCAAACCTCTGTCATCACATACTTGTGGCCCAAGAAGTGCTCTCAGCAACAGCAGCTAGACGCGTTTACAGAGGACTCCCACACAGCAGGCACCACGTCAGTCAAAGGTGGACGAGGCCAGAGGCCCCCCTCCAAAAAGCTCAAAATCTAGTTGGAGTGACGGAGTCACAGCAGAAAAAAAAGTGGAATAAAGTAATGCAAGTAATTAAAGAAAAACATATTCTACAAGGAATAGGAGGAAGTGATCAGCAACATAGCCAGGAGGCACGGGGACATTCCAGGCAGAAGGACTACCACTCAGCCAGGCCAGGACACATCCAATGCATCACAGGCTGGAAGTAGGGAGCATGGAGGGAGGTCAGGGCCCCTCCAAGAAGCCCTTGAGGTCATGTATAGGCATTTGTAAGGGGTTAGGAGAGAGGAAAATAGTATATTTGCAAAAAGCAACACATACTGGTCCACAACAGCACAACAGCACCATGCAGGACATTCCAGAAGAGCATCACGTGAGAAAACATTTTGGAAAAGTGATAACTGTACAAAGGATATTTTGGTGCTCATCTTGAGAAAAGGCTGGTTCATGGGGGGCGGGTGTTCAGATTTGGCTTCTCTGATATACTCTGATTCGCAAGAAGAAGACAAAATGTGTTCCTTGAGTGTGACTCTCCCACCTCAAGGCTCTGCCCTCAGTGTCCCCCTGAGTGCATATTCACTACAGGGATGTCACCAGTCCACCCATTTCTCCCAGGGATCCTGTTTCCCCTTGTGTATTCTAGTGTTTCACAAAGCCTGCTCGCTTGGATGCAGGCTTGCTCTGTGTCCGGCGTCACAGGATGGGGGACTGGGTCTGTAGACAAGAATGCTGTTGTGTTCTGCAGGGTTGAGTTTCACAAGGCAGAGGCAAACATTTCATCTGTTGACGCCCATCTTTCACATCATGTATCATTTGATGGCCATGTGCGATGGCACTGTAAACAACCCCAGTTAACCCTTTAAGTTCCAAGTTGTCAACTCTGCAAATAGTTCAATGAAATTGATTCAGGTGCATTAAAATAAGTTGCAAACAATAATCTAGAGCTTAGGGAGCTGGGATTGTAGCTTAGTGGTAGAGCGCTTGCCTTGCATGCGTGAGGCCCTGGGTTCGATCCTCAGCACCACATACAAAGCAATAAAATAAAGACATTGTGTCCATCTACAACTAAAAAATATTTTAAAAAAATAATAATAATCTAGAGCTTATATGTTAATAAATAACATTAAAATTCAAATTATTACATCCTACTCTGTATGACATACTGCATTGAAATTTTTGTAGTGTTCCACATCTGGGATGATGGGACAAGATGGGGTGTATTCAACAGATAATTGCTAGACACTGGCCCTCAGAGCACCTCAAAGCCACTCCCCAACTGGAACATGGAAAACAGAGAAACAGGAAAATGACATAGTCATGAAATTGCTATTTCTCACGGATACAAACGCTAACCAGTATTGAAACTCAGTCCTAACTTAATGTTGTATGCTGTGATGTGAATGGATGTCACACCCAGCCAGCCTGCGAATACTCTCTAAGAATAATCTGATTCACCCACTTCAATCTTTGACCACAGATAAATTTTATGTGTTTTAGGGCTTGGAATCAAAAAGTAATTAAAATCCACTTGAATTCAAATTCACTAATTTGGAATTTGTGATCATTCTACAATTACTAGATGATATTTGACTCAGCAAACTAAATCCTGCTAAGCCAATTAATAGCATGAATAACGTCATGGGGGAGAGATTTTCTCATGTATTTAACAGATATTTCATGCTGTGCACATGAGGAAGATAGTTTGGAGAGCTAGACAGATGAGCACCCAGGCTAACAGAACAGACAAATGTCAAATGACAAACCAATCCGTTAAATAGCTGCAATTTTGTTAAGTGCTGCCAAAGGATACGGCTCTAACCTATTTTGAAAGTATTGAAGGGAGCACTTGAAATCGCCTGAGGAGTTGAAGAGGACTAGGCTTTGAAGTATCTGTAGGAGTTAACTAGGTAATAGGAGGAAGAAGAAAGTAAAAGACTTCCAGGCAGAGAGAACAACATATGCAAAGGCCCCAAGACAGGAAGTCATATAACATGTTGAAAAAGCTGGTAAAAGCCAGGGTAGCTGGAAGCCAACCATGAGGGGAAGCGCAGTGCAAGAGGGAGATGGAAGGGAGGTTCCTTGTCAGGAAGATTAATTCTCATTCTTGAAAACTGGGAAGACCTGGAGAGTTCTAAGCAACAGGTTGGCAAGAGCAGCTTTGATTTCTAGAAGCTACATCTGGGTGGATGTATATGGGCTCCTGCAAAAGTCCAAGAAAGACATGACAGCTGCTTGGACCACGAAGTGACCATGGAGATGGAGACTGTTGCATCCAACGCGCACTCTCCCCAAGAAGTGCAGCCCAGACAACTCTGCAGAAGCAGCAAAGTTCATTGAGGAAGTAGGCACACAGGCCAATCGATTGGGGTCAGCTCTCCTTTCCTTCAGAGAGTGACCCCGAAGTGAGGGTTTCGGAGGTTATTATAGGGTGGGCTAGCTACATGACTCAGGAAAACGTGATCTGGCAGGTATTCAACCTATAGTTATTTACAGTTCAACCGTGACAGTGCCTCCTATGTCCCCTTTCAGTTCCTGGAACTTTAGGTAACTGACCAGGGGGTCTGGCAGCCTGTGGTTATGCACCCCCATCCGTGAGAAGCAAGCACAGCAAAGCATTAATCACAGAAGCACAAAGAGCAGGTTAGCTGATACATGCAGGCCTGAGCCAGAGTGACTCCATTTTGAGTTTGGATTTTACAAGACCAGCATATTGGGGGCAAGAGACTCCTAGAGATGAAACTCGCAGAACTCGGAAGTGGGTTGGGTAGGGAGACGCTCAGGGAGGAGGGAAAGCGAGAAGTCATAGGAGATTCTCAGATTTGTGGGATCCCCAGAGAGAGAACTGGCTTATGTAAGTATGAAGGGCTAGAAGACACAGGCAGAGAGCTGTCCAATGGGCAGTTGGAGATGTGGACTGGAGCCAGACAAGTGGCATGGCCTGGGTGCATCATCAGTGTGCGGATGTCTGCTGAGACCAGGTGTGGGTGAGATCACCCATGTCCACATGCAGAGAGAGAAGAGAAGCCCCAGGGCTGGGAGCCAAGGAAACCCAACCATCAAGGAGAGGAAGACAAGAGGCTGACCAGCCAGACAGGAAAGAAGAAGTAAAGAGTCAAGGTCCCTCACAAGAAGACAGCAGCCAATAGTCTTGATGACAGTCTAGAAGTCAGTCAGCAAACATGACTCATTGGAAGACTCATCTGGGACAAGCGATGGTGAGAGGTACAAAGCAGAGCAAAGAGAGTTAAAGAAATAAAGGAGATAAGATTGGGATAGGAAGCATTTGAGAGAAGAAAACTGCTTTTGAAAGCCATAGACATACACAAGGAATTTGTCATGTTGTGATTCAGTATTTACATGTGTTTCTGTGTGTTCATTGGACCAAATTCCAAGACCTGGTTTCTAACATGGCTCAGCCCTGTGCAACTTAGTCACATCATCTGAAGGTACTCACACCCTGTTACCTGCAAAGAGCTCTGTGAGCCAACCATTTCACCAACTCAGGTTGGCTTCCTTCAAATGGCTGAAAGTAGTGAGCAGGACAGTTTTCCAAATGGCCTCCGGAAAGGGCATTTCAGCAGCAGTGGCAATGAGTCCAGGAGGCCACTGGTTAGGGGAGAGCCTATGCACAGAGCAATAGGTCCCCTGAATGTCCACAAAATAACCACCACATCATTCCACTCCTATGTCTTGTCCAAATGAGGCATCTGCTGGACTTTATCCTCCTCCTTCAGTCATATCTCAGTGGTGCAAGCGTTATCAATCTGAATTGTACAAATGGCCTTAAGATTCAAGGTCATGGGTCTTTTTTACTAAAATTTCTATTATCTTGCTACTTTTTTTCCCCTGTGCTTCAGTTTTCCATCCCAGAAACACTAATCAGAATAAAGATAGACAATTCAGAGCATTGCCACAAATATTGATCTTCTATGTTGATATGTTCAGTATACAAAGACATATAAGACCCTCTTCCAGGATTCAAGACACTTTCTCGTTGAGGAGAAAAAGAAGCAATCAACGATTTCTAAAGCATATGGGTTATGATATGTGATCTGCAGCAATACAGCATGAGCCATGAGAAGGTAGCCCCAGCATGATATGGGGACAGGCAGGAGCCCATCCAAGCCAGCCTGGGGAGTCAGGATGGGGCCTCACCGTATGGTGGCAGAAACAAATCACCTCTGTGATTCTCCAAAGAAATGTACTCCCCAAATTTGAGTTATTATGATTATTAATATTATTAATAAACTATCTTAGACTAGATTAATATCCAGGAGCTACAGTCTGGGGAAGGTCTTGTGAAAACCTCAAGGGTCTGCATTTAACATTTGCATAGTGGGTTTATTTTAATTAGTTTACACTTCATCTTGAGCACTCTGAAAATTCTCCTGGGCAGCTTTTTGGTTCTTTTAGCTGTCAAAATAGATACTCAAGCCTCCTGCCAACATTAAATCGAACAACGTGCTGCTGCTGGCTGAGTGGACTTGAGTTTGGCCGCTCTAATTCTATTTCCTGTAAAATCCAAGTTATTAATTCAGTGGGAAAAGGGCCTTTGCTCGGATTTTACTAGCAAAAACAAAAAAAAAAATTCACACCTGGGTCAATCATATTAGAAATCCCAAAGGTTTAAAATAGTTTCTGAAAATTTCTTGGGCCATTCAACAAATTCATCAATATTAGAAGGAATAAATTAAACTAGTGTTATGATTTTTGCCAAAAAAAAAAAAAATCCTATGTTTGGAATTTTGTTGAGTTCAAGTATGGATTTAAAAAAGGAAAAAAAAATTGAAGGCCAACTGCCTGCATTACTATATTAATACCATATAGTATATGGTATATTACTATATACCATAGCTATATTACTGACATTTAAAGATAGCTTCCCCACTGAGAATGTTATTGGCCTTTGGCCAATTGGGTTCCACTAAAATTGTTTTTTCTCCTCTTTCTAGATGAGCAGTGATGACACCAAATATAAGCAAAAAACGAAGTTTTAAAACTGTAGATACTAAAACGCAGCAAGGCAGACACCCACAGCCCTCACTAATGTAACAACAGGTATGTGTGTTCTATTACTGTAAGAAATACCTAAAACAACCAACTTAAAAAGATGAAAAGTTTATTTTATCTCATCATTTGCAAATGTTTTGGTCCATGGTCAGTTGGCCCCGTTGCTTTTGGTCGGTGGCAAAGTAGCACATTGTGGTGGGACCACGTAACAGAGCAGGATGATCAGCTTATCCTCCTCTGCAAAAGGAGAGAGGAAGAGGAGGGACCAGTATCCCAATTTCCTCTTTAAGGGCACACCCCCAATGACCTAACCTCCCATTAGGCCCTGCTTCTTAAAGTTTCTACCACCTCCCAATAGTGCCAAGCTAAAGACTAAGACACATGGGCCTTTGGAGACCATTATAGATTCAAACCAAAGCAATATGAAACCAACCCAAAAGCCAGGAAAACACTTTCTGTGACACTGGAAACACTTTCTGTGGTTGGCCACTGTGCTGATGTATACCAATGGGTAGTGAGAGGATGAGGCCAACATTATAACAACATTATAACAGTGCCAGGTATTCCAAATCAGAACTGGAAAAATTATCTGAAGAAAGCTGAGAGGGAAGGCATCTCTCTTATTCCTGAGGCAGAAGTAAGGTGGTTATATTCTGGATGCTCTATTAGTGAACATCCTTCACTACTATTTGGAATTACAACATAAATCCAAGAGTTCCTTGGCCACAGGCAATAAAAAGTGAACAAATGAAGGAAAACAGTAAGTATGAAAAGTAAATTTGAGGTCTTGTACACTTAAGGTGAAGGCTGAAGTTACAGGGGAGGAAAAGTCAGGGACCAGGTAACGCCCAGTATGTATTGAGGTTCCCCTCAACCCTGATAACACAAACCTCAGAGTGGGTCTGTCACTCTTTAATACTAATAAGGACCTGGAGGCTACTCAACTGCCATCCTCAGAAAATTGGAGTTTGGTGGCCATGGCTTGTTCCTCAGGGTTGCAAAGCGAATGCCTCCATGTTATGGTTGAATGGCACCACAATAAAATCATATGTTGAAGTTCTAACCTCCAATACCTCATTTGGAAATAAAGTTATTGCTGATATAATTAGATAGGATGAGGACATTGGGAAGAGTACTAATCAGGTCTGGCTGATGTCCTCATAAAAAGGGACAATTGGGACACAGAGACAAGCATGGAGGGAAGACATTGTTAACAGACACAAGAAGAGAACAGCATCTAAGCACCAACAAGGGAGGTCTGGAACAGATTCTTCCTCACCACCCTGAGAAAGAACCAACTCTATTGACACCTCAATTTTGGACCTCCATTCTCCAAACCTGAGAGATAATATATTTCTATTTTTCAAGCATCAGCATGAGGTACTTTTCTAGGGCATCAAAGCAAATCCACAGTTTCAGGCTTCCTGTCTGCATTTAAAGCAGGACTTGTTCCTTTGATCAGAAGATAAGGACATTCCCCAGACATCTGGCTGCTTCCATCCCTGTGACCAGAACCACATACTCTAGCCATGCCAGCTGCATGGGAGTCTGTGGCATGAGGTTACATCTCATTAATGATCTTGAGCACCTTTTCCTATACCTGTTGGCATCTTGTAGTTTTTCTTTTAAGAAATATATATTCAGTTCATTTATCAACTTTTTGACCAGATCATTTGCTTTTGTTTTTTGAGATTATTTCTACTATTGAGTTACAGGAGTTCTTTATGTATTTTGTATATAATCCTTTATCAGGTATATGGTTCACAAAGATTTCCTCCCATTCCAAGGTTGCCTTTTCATTTTGCTGACTGCTTTCTTTGCTACATAAAAGTTTTATCTGATGAGATCCCACTTGTCTATTTTTGCTTTCATTCCCTTTATTTCTCTCTTAAGTCTTTCAAAGATGAGGCTCACCTGCATTATGGAGGATAATCTGCTTTAGCCAGCATCTGCTGACTTTAATGTTAATCATATCTAAAAAATACTGTCATAGCAACATCGAGACTGGTTTTTAACCCAAAACTGTGTACAATGTACAAGTTGACATATAAAGTTAACTATCAAAGAATGTAGTTCTTGCACAAAGCTATTAAGCTGGATGTCCTGTTCATATCATGCACTTCTTTCTTTTGCAGAGCAAAATAATCCTCATTTTGCAATTGTAACTGGTCAACAAGCAGCTCTAATTTTGTGGGAAGTGGTCTACACTTATTTCTTCCCAGAATCATCACCCAAAGGCACCCACCAGAGAGCAGAGACAGTCTTCCTAGAGCCAACAGACGATGCAGGGGAACAAGAAGTGCACAGATGGGTTCAGCGACTCCTCCAGCATTGGTAGCGTGTTGGATGATGCAGACAGGGAGGTGAGCAACCTCACAGACCGGGCGTTCCGGAGCTTATGCATCTCAGAGGATGCATCCTTCCATGACTCCAATCTGTCCCCAGATATCACCCACCAGGTGTTTGGAACTTTCCACCAGGGAACAGTGAGCCACACCCACAGAAAAAGTGGCATTTGGAGCCAGCTTCCACCACAGGGCACAGAGCATGCAGGCTGGGCGGCCACCTTCCAACAGCTACCCAAGTATGTTCAAGGGGAGGAAAAGTACCCCAAAAGCAGCCCCCCACCAACACCATCCCAGAGGAGACTGGAGATGCCAGTTTCTGGCCTGAGGAGCAGCAACAAGCCAGTTTCCAAAGTATCATCACTAATTAAGTCTTTTGACAGGACGGAGAGCCAACACTGCGATAGCAGGCCTCCCACCAGCAAGCCCCCAGCTCTCAAAAATCCCCCCAAGTTTGCCCCTCTTCCAGACAGCGGTGTCAACTTCTGCTTTGATTCTGCTTTTTTGACTGTCAGGAGGGTGCCCGCTGAAGTCTCCAACACCCATCAGAACAGCCTCCAGTCCACCAGGAACCATGGAGAACAAGAGTCCCCTAAGAATCCTGAAATGGCTTGTCATGGCTCCAGCAGCCTCCTCCCCAAACCTGACAATTCAGCCAGCTCCTTTGAGTCAAGATTCCCCTCTCCGCCCCACAAGCCAGCCAAGGTGGAACCTGTAAGAGGTAAGGAGTGGGTTCACAAAGGGACTTTTCTACACAGTGAAAACAGTGCTTTTGAGTCGTGGAACGCCCACCAACCGAAGCTGCTCGAGAGAAAGGACATCGCTGAAACCATGCCAGAAGGCAAAGCCCCCAAACATTATGAGGACATGCCCTTGTCAAGAGAACCTTATCCTTCTGAGCGCAAAGTCTCTCCTTGCCCTGTCCGGGCCAGCTGTACTCAGGAAGAGAGCAAATTAGCAGCAGGTACTCTCTCCACATCTGGACCCTGGGGCTGCAGAGATCCAGGACCCCCAGTATTGCCTGTGGAGGGAAAAGCTTCCAGCTCACAGCCTGACCCTCAGGTGAAGTCAACTCAGCCTCCATGGAGGAAGCCAAAGACCAGCAAAGGAGGGAAGGAAAGTTTACAAGGCACTTTGGAAGAAAAGAAACAGACCAACAGGAGAGGCCCATCTCTACATTCAAAGCACAACCTCCAGGGGCAATTTTCAGAAGATGAGGTTCTGGACATGGCTGGGGACCCCAATGAGCATTACAGTCCTCCTTTTAATATCAGTAAGCTCCTGACCCCCATTATACCCACCAAGCATGTCCTGGAATCATCAGATACCCTGTCAGGGGAGATAAGCCCATCCCCCACAGGTCAGCTAAATGGGTACCAGGAGAAAGAGCCCAATGAATGTCAGTCAAGAGACAGCTACAAATCCAAAGCACCTAGTCTGCTGTTCAACCTCAAGGATGTGCGGAAGCGTGTTAAGAGTACATATAGTCCCTCACCTCTCTTGAAGGGCTTCGATGAGAAAACCAGAATTAAGGCTGATGGCAAGCAAGAAGCTGTGAGTAATGGGGTCATCCTCTCCAACGGGCTTGAGGAAAGCCCTCCTAGTGAACTTTCTAAGGAGAGACCAGACAATGTCCCTGGTGCATCACCTAGCAGTACTCAGAAGGACCCTACCACACACCCCAATGAGTCCTCTGCAGAAGGTCATCTAACCCTCAGCTCATCTACAACTGTCACCAAAGCCCTCTGTGTCAATGGGGAGGCTGCAGAAAGGAGCAGTGATGGGAAAGAAGATGCTAACAAAGAGTCAGAGCTGTGTCCCACCAGGCCAGGCTGGAGTCCAGACTCCAGGGAACGCCGCCCGAGGAAGCACCTCTCCTTGAAACTTTGCAATCGGGAGCTCGAGGCTGGACAGGCTGCAGAACAAATGAAGAGCCACCAGCTGGAGAATGGGCTCTCAAGATCCATCTCTCAAGAGACAGAGACAGAGCGAGACACAGGACTTCAGAACCCATTCCTGAACCAGAAATTCTCCCCAGGGCCCCTCTCCCCCGAGGAGGAGGATGTATTTTACAGTGACAGCCAGTCCGATTTTATGCCGAGCCTCCAGAGTAAAGCCAAATTCAGCACCAGCTCTTCGGATCAATCCTTTGCCTCATTTGATGATCAGCAGAAGTCGTGGTTTACCGAGAGCCAGCGGGAAGACAGGAAGAATGATGTCGGTGCAGGTGATAGTCAGAAGGACCGGAAGGAAAGGGTGATGGGGAAAGACGAGCTACAGCACTATGCTTTAAGAGATGGACACACGTGCGTGGGTGAGCACAGCCAGCGGGAAGCGCTGCAGGGAGAAGAGGAAGCACTGTGTGGAGAGAAACCCAGGAAGGTATCCACGGAGGAAGGAAATTCCAGAGGCTCTTGGATTGGGGGAAATAAGGATATAGCCCTTTCACATGCCAAAGACCCCACCCCCTCTCCATCTTCTGCTACAAACAAGCACAAGCTATTTACAATTAAAGACAACACCCTCAGAGCCACCCCTGTGATCAAACCTATCATTCTGCCTCTTCTGAGGACTGTGTCCTCAGAGGACTCACTTAGCAGTGGCCACAAAGAGGAGGAATTACCAAGGCAAGGGTGGGGCGAAGATGCTGCTGGTCTCTGTGCCCCTGAAAGCCAGGAAATGCCCAGCACCCTGACACCCACTAATATGCAGGGCACACACTTGAAGCACATAACCTATGAAGGCCTAGAAGACCCCGGGCAAGTATTCAGTGCAGCCAGGATAGATAACTCTCAACTAGCCCTGAAGGGGGATTTCTCCTCTCCATCTCATCTCTCTGTGGGAGAGGGGAACAGGGTGAAGCCACCCCCAGAAGCAGCTCATGAAATCATGGCAAGCGATGGCAAGAGCAGGTCCACAGACTCAGGGAAGCTGGTTGCTCCACCGCATATCCCCAGGATCGCTTTACCTGAGGACGACTTAGAAGACGAGCACCCCTCGCAGTCACTCGGCACTTGCTGGGAAGAGCAGGCACAGAGACAAGGTTTCCAAAGTCACTTTCTGTCTGCACCCAGAGCAGGGCCATCTGGGAGAAGACTAGTCCCTGGTGAGATGGCAACTTCCCCCAACCCCAGCTCCCTG
Source organism: Xerus rutilus (assembly GCA_028644305.1). Lineage (NCBI taxonomy): Eukaryota > Metazoa > Chordata > Mammalia > Rodentia > Sciuridae > Xerus > Xerus rutilus. The sequence goes on along the minus strand of CM053404.1, from coordinate 65,373,241 downwards.
GGAGAGAGCAGCGCGTGCTCCCCTGCCACCAGCAGTGTTTGGGATGACGTTTCCCAGGCTCCTGAAGAACTAGGTCCTCCGGAGGAGCCTCCCCGTGCCAGCCCCTGGGCGAGCCCGGGTCCTGCCAGACTCACTCGGCGGGAGGACCTGACTCATGGCCTCGTGTGGGAGGATGGCTCCGACCCCCAACTCGAGCCCGGGACGGAAGAACTCCGGGCCATCTCTCCACGAGGTGCACTGCTGGACGTGGCCACCAGCTCAGCAGCCCCTATTGAGAAACCAGAGCCTCCTGCTCAGCTTGAGAGGACCGCCGGCAAGCCACCGGCAGTCCCACCCAAAACGGAGAAGGCCCTGCGACGGGCGAAGAAACTGGCAAGCAAGAGGAGGAAGACCGATCTGGCGCAGGAGAAGCATGGCGAGTTCTGGGAGGGAAAACCCTGCGCAGAGGACTCACAGCGGACAGAGCGAAGGCCGCTGTCACCTGGGGAGAGGTCCCGCGCCAGGTTCCCTGTGGTCCGCTCCTTGCCTCCACCCGTGCACCGCCACTCAGTGTCCGGGGTCTCCGAGCCCGTGGGGAGACGGCCTTGGGGGTCCCAGCCCCTCACGCCCCTGCCCCCTTACCCTGCCACTCAGAAGGTCCTTCAGGATCCCCAGTCTGGAGAATACTTCATCTTCGACTTGCCACTCCAGGTGAAAATCAAGACCTTCTACGACCCAGAGACTGGCAAGTATGTCAAGGTCTCCGTCCCATCCTCTGAGGGGACCTCCCCTGAACCGCCCCTGCAGGATGCCCTGGCTGCTCCCTACCTGCTGTACCCTGGCTTCCGGCCAGTGCCGGTGACCGCACTGATGCCTCTGCGCTGCTCCTCCCAGCTGTCTGCCCCTACCTTCCTCAGGCAAGGCCCTCGCGCCAGGCCCCAGAGTGCCCATGAGGCTGGACTGCAACCTATTCCTGGGCCTCAGGGCGACTCCACTCAGCACGCTGCTGCCCAGCGCCCCAGGGGACCTCCCCGGAGCCCAGAGGAAGAGGGTGCAGAAGCTCCAGGCCTGGGCATCATCTCCATTGACGACCTGGAGGACTTTGCCACTGAAGGCATTTCTTGAGAATTGCAGTGGACTGACCCCCACTCTCACTCCTCCCCATCAAAAAACAAAAGAGGTTACATCTGTCCTCCCAACAGGCAAACACACACACACACACACACACACACACACACACCCCTTCACTTATACTTAGCCCTTCTAGATCCAAAAGCCCCAAAGTAAGTAGGGATCCCAAGAACCCCATGTGAAATGCTCCCCTGGGGTATCTCTGAGGGAGGGGCGCTGCTTGCATGACCAGGTCCCCTCTCCTCCATGCACCTTCCCAGATCTGACCCACTCCTTTCCTCTTTCCCTGCCATCGCTGCCCTTCCGTGGCCCTGCATCAGGGTGGCACAGGATGCTGTCCCCCTAACCGCTGCTGGGCTCCTGCACCACTCTCTCATTCTCAAGAGTAGGCTTACTCAGTGACCCCCTCAAATGCTGAGATCTGCTGTGGGCAGGGAGCACCCCAACAGACTCCCCACTACCCCCTGCTCAAGGTCAGGTATAGCACACAACAGCCAGGTTGCAGGTCACCCCAAGTGGAACAGGCTGAGGACTGTCCCAAGGCAACCTTGCAGAAATGATTATTGGCATGGAATGGGTTTTGTTCATCCAAAGAAACTTGCCTCTGGAAGTTATTTTCTGATAAGGAAAAGGATACTACTTAAAAAGTGAAACAAATTTGCCAAGGATCATGGTTCTGTCTCTAGCCTCCTGTCTTTCTTCTGTGGGTGAGAAGTCTGGGCTAATGAGTAAAGAGCCCTGTGCCCTCCAGGCCTTCCATGGAGTCTTCCATGGCAGCCATGGACCACATGGGGTCTTCATGTTTGAAGAGAGCTGCTTCCAGTGTCTGTTGTAGCCCCAGAACCCACCTCATTCTTTCAACATCTGTCCATGCCTTTTTGAGCCAGGCCTTCTACCCTTCCCAACAGGTGCCAAGTGGCTGTGGAGGACAGGGGTGTTCTAAGTCATCCTCAGGTAAAGCAGTGGATCATAGGGATGTGCTGTGGAGCTTCCTTGAGTCTGTGGACCTGCTCTTGCCATTGCTGCATCTGGGGGTGACTTCCTCCCACTAGGGATGGCCAGAGGAAACTGAGGCAGGCCCTGGCTGCCCTATTTAGTATTCTTGTCCCAGTGCCCAGCACTCCAAAGGAGACAATATGTTTACTAAGTCCCTGGCCTTTGGGAATACTTTGGAAGAAAAGTATCTGAAAAGTATCTGAATCAACTTGAGGGAGCTGAGGGTGGTAACCGCCCTGTACCTGTGAGGCTTTGAGGGTCTGAGTGGAGACACCTCCCAGCTCTGTAGGCAGTAGTGCTAGGGAACAAAGTAGGCCTGTCTTCCTGGACTTCTATGTGGAAGCTCTGCTAAAGCCTCTTAATTCTTGTTCTGGGGAAAGATAAGGACTAACAAGCACCTCCTTCCTTGTTTAAAAACCCCAACAGCTGTCAGGATTGTGCTTCACAAGTCCTAGGGGACCATGCAAACTGCATCATCCTGTTTTTATTCACAGAGGTGTCACTTCCACACTAGGAGGATGAGGATCAGATGCATGGATCAGACTCATTCAAATAGAGGGACTCTGAGCAATTTTTGAGGTTGTGATGGATTCAGGATTTTATGTCTCTTGTCCCAGCAAGTGTAGCCACACCAGAATTCCATTATGAAAATGGTCCCCCACAGCCTGATGCCTTTAGATTTGACTACACCTGGTCAGTCAGCCAGACAACCAGCCTGACATGTAGGTCACTGATCCACAGATTTGGTTCCCGTGAGCCATTCACTGAGATGCAAGCAACAAGAACAAAGTTGTGTTTGGATGCCACCAGCAAATCACCTTGAGGGTCCTCTCAACTGTGTTTTCATCTTACTAGATGAAAAATAATCTCATCTTAAAATTCTTAGGGCTTCAAGAAAATAATTGCCTAACCAAAGAAGAGGCCCTCAGTTCAATAGGAACCATCGTTATAATAACTTCATCCCTACATGGAAAAATACTTTGGGGAATTTATTTTGGGGAAGCCAGTCACCTTCAGTCTGAAAGGCAATATTGGCAGGGCTATGGATAGAGGTATACACCTAAGGATAGATGTCAACTTTCCAGTCCTCTTTGCCCTTGTGGATGCAAAAGAGGAGCAGGACTCTGACAGGTTTCAGCATCCACTCACATCAGGTAGCAGGAATGCTTTGGACTCCTGGTCCCAACAAGCCAGCCCTCACTTGCTCACAGCAAAACATCCATGTTCCTAAATTCAGGTAATGTCCCAGAGGACAAAAGGTAAGAGTCACTACCCAGTGAATGCCAACTCACTTGCCAGTGATATTCCCTCTTTCAGTTTGTCCCAGAGGGTGGAGGAGCATTTATGCCTGCTTCCTTTCTCCCTTCCTTATTCCCTATTTGCTGTTCCATCCCTTCCTCCCTTCCTGTCTTCCCTCCTTCTTGCCATTCTGCCTTCCTGCCAGACTTCCTCTCTCCTTCTTTCCCTTCCACTCTCCCTTTTACAAACCTTTACACTGTGCCAGGCACTTCCATAGATGCTGAAGATGGTATAATAAGATGAGGTCTCTGCATTGGGGAGCTAAAATCTAAGAGAAGAGAAAGATTATAGCCAGGCGCAGTGGCGCACGCCCATAATCCCAGCACTTTCAGAGGCTGAGAGAAGCGAATCATGAGTTGAAAGCCAGCCTCAGCAACGGCAAGGCACCAAGCAACTCAGTGAGACCCTGTCTCTAAATAAAAAAAACACAAAATAGGACTAGGGATGTGGCTCAGTGGTCAAGTAGCCCTGAGGTCAATCCCCAGTACCAAAAAATAAAAGAGAGAGAGAGAAAAATCATTACCATCCCATGTGTTCGGTAATTTACTAGGTTGCTCTGAAATCCACCTAACTCAACCTGGAAAGGAAAAGGACCTCCTTTGGGAGGTGATGCCTGAGCCAAGTCAAGAAACACAAAGTGGTACATCCATTCATGAAGAAATCAGAATTTTCCCAGCTTCAATTTGCCTATCAAAGATGACATCGATTTAGTACTAACAGATTATCATACCATATCAAGGTATATTGAGTTCGCTAGTTATTCATTAGCATGTCTAATCAGCACAACAGCTGAACTGGTGTAGACTCACTGTATAGATGTTTATTAATATGTACCTCTGCTTCTGAAATGGTATTTCATTCCTGTTGTATACCAGAAAAAACCCTACTTGGCAGTGAGAAATAGGAACACATGTTTGTGGAAACTATAGATGTTGCTTCCACCTTCTATTTAGTGACCCAACATTTTATACTTCTTAGGGCCCCTCAAAGTGTCTCCTAGGAGGAGACATAAATGTGGAACACCTAGAAGGGAACATCAAATATCCTAGGGCTGTTCAGATAGAAATGACCATGACCTCACACTATGGAGTGGGTGCCATGTGCCAATCCCTGAGCCAGGAACACTGAACCTGGTCTCAGTCCTCACCACAAACCCATTGGCATTGTTTTACTGTAACAGAAACCAAATCACTAGGACTGAATGCAATTGCCCATGGTCAGAACAGCCACCAAAGGAGGGACCATGCCAGGGGCTTGAGCCTCTTCCACTTCTAGATGGATGATCCTAACCCACAGCCTGTGCTTCTATAAATGTGGTCCCTGAATCAGCCACCTGCACCTCAACAGGAGGCTGGATAAGACCCCAGGATCTCGATCTCCATGTTCCCAAGGTCAGCTAGGTGACTTGTTCCGTCCACATACTAAACTCTGAGAAGTGCTATTGGCCTCTCAGCATGGATAAAAAACTTCAGGGAAGTGTGTGGAATGTCTTTGTGGCTGTACAGTATCGTCACTTACATGGGAAGGAAGGCTTACCTCCCTGGATGGGAGAGTTGCATGGAGACCAGTTACACTATGCATGAGGAAGCTAAGGCTAATCACCAGCACTGTACCACCTGACATGAGGAGCTAGGGGTGCCGAGCTTCTCATGGCTAGAGATGCACTATGGAAACTGATGACCCCTATGTTAAGAAACATGTGGAAACAGATATCATAAGGGACATAGCCATGGCTTTCCATGACCCATGTTATGTGTTGGACAACAACAAGGATCAAAGTAAGTCAACAGCAAGGATCCAAAAATCTAAGTGGAAGCTGACCATGTGTATATAATTAAAGAGTCATTTGCATTTAGAAGAGGAGCTGTAACCAAGGAGAGTAGCCATGGTGATGGCACATGCCTATAATGCCAGCTACTCGGGAGATAAGGCCAGTATGAGCAATTTAGTGAGATCCTATCTCAAAATAAAATTAAAAGGGCTGGGGCTTAAGTACTTGCCTAGAATATGTGAGGCTCTAGGTTCAATCCCCAGCACAGGAAAAAAAAAAAAAGAACTCTGTAGCAAAACTTGAATTCTATACTTGCAGAAAATATTTCAACTCAACACCGTAAAGTTGGACATACGTGTTTGTGTGGGTCTTCTGCATCATTCAGATATGAAGTCTAATCTGAACAGAAAGAACTCTGGGCCATATCACCAGAGCTGGTCACCATGAAGTTCTGCCTAGGCTTCCTCAGTGTCACCTCTGCAGAGCCATCTGAACAGAAGTCTCCTCCCTTTCACCAGGTGTCTGGCTGAGCCCTCCCTCACCTGCCCATTCCCAATCAAGATGCTCAATCCTGTCTGGGCTATAGAATCATCATGGCACTTGTTGACAAAATAGTTCCAGGCCCCACTTCCAATTCACTCATCAGACTGTCCAGGTGTTGGGCAAGGGTCGCTGTAGATACAAAAGCTCCCAGGGATTCTGGTGCATGCAGATTCATAAATGCCACTCCAGAACATAGTACCAAACCTAGCCCCAAACATATAAGCAAGGTGCTACAGGACCCAGAGGTCTGCCCAGCTTGCCTGGGGGCAAGAAGAACTCAGAGGCACAAGTGTCTCCACATCTTCAATGACTAAAACTGAAAGTGTCAGAAAGTCCAATAAACAGTCCAGCAGACTCCCACTAATGTTGCCATAGTAGAGGTGTCATAGCTGATCTCCCTTGTAACTAAGGCCCTTTGTGCGCCCATGTCAGGAGCAAGTCACTGCATCTATCTTGACCCACCCAGTTACCACACCTACACCATCCAGTATGCTGCCTTCCCAGAAGATAGATGCCTTCCAATTGAAAACTTTGGACCATGTTCAACATCACTAGTCATTAGGGAAATATAAACCCAAACTACAATGAGATACCACCTCATACCCACTCAGGTGGCTACCATACAAACAATAACAAGATGGAAAATAACAAGTGTTGATGAAGGTATGGAGGAACTGGAATCCTTGTGCCCTGTTGGTGGGAATGTAAAATGGTGCAACTGCTGTGGAAAATAATTTGGCAATTCCTCACAAAATTAAACGTAGAATTACCATGTGATCCAGCAATTCCACTTCTGGGTATATACACCGAAAAATGAAAGCAGACACTCAATTAGATGTGTGTCCATCCATGTTCATAGCAGTATTCACAGTATCCAAAAGGTGGAAACAACCCAACCATCCACCAGTAGATGAACGGATGCACAAAACAGGGCATATTCATACAATGTAATGATAATAATTCAGCCTTTAAAAAAGGAAATTTGGACATATTACAGTATGGATGAATCTTGAAGATATTATGTTCAGTGAAATAAACCACTCACAAAAGGACAAATACTGTATGATTGTACATATTTCAGAGAAATATCTCAGTTATATTCATAGGCAAAGAAAGTGGAATGGTAGTTGCCAGGGGCTGAGGGGCCAGGGGAGATGGGGTGCTATTGTTTAATAGGTACAGAGTTAAGTTGGAGAAAATTTTTAAAAACCTAGGGATGGATGGCGATGAATGTACTTAATGTCATTTACTGGAAATGTGAGTATAGTTAAAATGGTAAATTTTAGGTTATATACACATTATCACAATTGCAAGCAAACAAAACAAACAGAAAGTCTTTACCCAGTGCAATACACTCTATTCACCCACTGAAACATCCGAGAGCAGGCTGGAGCCTGAAGGATGCTCTCCCCATTCCTGGCTCTTCTGCTCCACTTTGTCCTGCAGAAGAAAGAGCAAGGGGACTGTGGGGCAGGATTCAGGATTCTGAGCCCAATGTGAGGCAAGAAAGCCTGCTTGGTGCTCCTCTGGTCACAGTGAGGCAACTGCACTGACTCCACAGAAGATGGTGGAGGGAGAAGCTCCAGGGCCTGCCCTCAAGCCTGCCTCTCACCCCCATGTTCAGTGACGACTCTGCCTTGTGGTCCAAGCTGCCTCCTGAGCTGCCTTACTACTGCTCCAATCTCTTGCCCCCAAATCAATCTCATTTACAAACCATTCCCCACAGGATCCTGACTAAAGTACCACCCTCATCCAGAAAGTTCCTGATCACCTCAGAAAAGAGCTGGGGTCCCGAGTGCAGAGTGCAGGGTGGCCACGTGCCGGATCTCTGCTTTCCGGACTCATCGCCTGCCTGTCTCTGCAGCTCCCTGAGACCCCAGCTGCCCCAGGCTTCTCTAGGCCGACCACACCTTTTGCACAGGCTCCTCCCATGTCCACACTGCTCTAACATCTCCATCACAGGATGGCAGAATGCCATGCCACTCCACTGGTCCCCAGGAACACACAACCCTGAAGTCCCCAGCCACCATGCAGGGTCACCAGCTGTAAAGACGCCCACACTGGCACATGTGGGAAGAAGGCCTGAAGAGGCTTGAGACCATGTGGAAAGAAAGGGAGACAATGTTTGGCCTCCTATCCAGCTCCAGGCATGGGCTGACAGAGTCCTTCCCAGATTCCTCGCCCACAAAACTATGAGAAATAACAAAGTGATTATCATTGTTTTAATCCATTAGGTTTTGGAGGGTTTCATTACTCAACAACAGAGAGCCAGACCCTCTCCTCCGAGCTCCTTTCCCTCTCCACCCTCACCCTCTTCCTGCAAGCTTTCTCCTGTCTACTTCCTGTGGGTCCTGAGCTCTCAATCTTTTCCTGTCTACTTCCTAGGGGTTCTAACCTCACAGCCTCTTCTCATCTACTTCCTGTTGGTCCTAACCTTGTCTTCCTACAGTTCCTAACTTTACAACCTTCTCCTGCCTGTTTCCTATGGGTCCCAAGCTTACCATCTCCCTCACCTACCTCCTAGGTACTAGTGCCCCATTTTAGACACCATGTCCTCCAGAAGACACCCTTGATGCCCTAGCTCCTGGCCCTACCTGACTCACTGAATTTGCCAGCACTGTGTATCTCCACCATCATTGCACATATTATAATTGCCTTATTATCTGTTTGTCCCTCTTACCCACTCAATTGTCCCTTTTGAAGAAAGGAATCATGCCAGTCCAAATTATTGCTGTATCCCCCAGTGGCTAAGAGTGCCAGGTATGCGGTGGGCCATCAGTGAACATTATTAGATTCAGTGGTATTTTTATTTTAAACTGATGGGTTGAAGCCAATAAAAAGAATCTTTTGAAGCCGGGTGCAGTGGCTCAAGCCTGTAATCCCAGCACTTAGGGAGGCTGAGACAGGAGAATTGCAAGTTCAAAGCCAGCCTCAGCGAGGGGCTAAGCAACTCAGTGAGACCCTGTCTCTACATAAAACACAAAATAGGGCTGGGGATGTTGCTCAGTGGTCGAGTGCCCCTGAATTCAATCCGCAGTACCAAAAAAAAAAAAAAAAATCTTTTGAGATAGCAAGAATGGCTATTTTTATTATTTTCTAAATTTTCCCAACTGGTTGTGGGACTCCATGTAGATGAGCCCCAGTCCCAGTCCCAAAGCAGAGTGGTTAGTCTGCTCCCCTAATCCTCTGTAGTGGGCAGCTGAGCAGGCCACACCCCACAGATGGAGTCTCAGGCCCAAGAACAGATGTCCCACAATGTAACCCCTAAGTAAGTGCTCACATTTCACTAATGTTCTTTGATGAGAGATTCCACATCTGCCAACAAAAGGAAGCCAAAGGCTGGTCCAGTACTCATAACAACATCCAAAACCCACATTAGAACCAAATTATTGTTTGACTTTGTGATGGTGGAATGATGAGGACATTAGGCAAATTGTATTAAGTGCAAGTGGTGAATGTGCCTGAATTCCGTGTTTATTACCAAGGGAGAGCTCAGCACCACATAGCCGTCTTCTGAAGTATTTCATCACGTTTGATTGCCAAGCCAGAAGGCCAGATTAGTGTAGGTGAGTTTTAACTTTTAAGTCACCTAAAGAAAATCAAGAGTGCTATTTTTCAGGATCAGGAAGGTTTATGAAGATAGTTATTTTATCTCTCTTCTCATTTTCCCTCAATTCAATGCAATGAATCCATTGAGTTTTAATTCCATAGATGGGGAAATAATATTACAGAAATGAATGGTTCTAAAAGACAAACAGTATCCCCACATCCAGGTTTGGATTTTTAGTACAATTTGAACACTATCAAGCACAGAGGAGCTTTAGAAAATCCTAGAGCACCCAGGGGAGGCTTGACATCCTCATATTCCAACTCTATGAGTTTTTGAAACTGGTAACTCTTGAGACTTCCTAGGAAGTCAAATCAGCCACTAAGAAATTTTTTTAACTTTTTAAAGTTTTGACGGCTTTTCTTGAGTCTCCAAAAACTTGAAACCAGTCGACCCTGGCTAAGTTCCTTTGTTAAAAGAAACTTGACCATATTGTCTTCCTAGTATCTTTTCTGACAGCTCTGATGTTATGGTTTGGAGGTGAGGTGTCCCCCAAAAGCTCACGTGTGAGACAGTGCAAGAAGGTTCAGAGGAGAAATAATTGGGTTATAAAGGTCTTACTTAACCCAGTCAGTGATTTAATCTCCTGATAGGGATTAACTAGTGGTAACTAAAGTACTAGGGTGTGGCTGGAGGAACCGGAAATTGGGGCGTGGCTTTGAGTATATATTTGTGTCTGTTGAGTGGAATCTCTCTCTGCTTTCCAATCATGATGCGAGCTGCTTCCCTCTACTGCATCTTCCACCATGACGTTTTGCCTCACCTCCAGCCCCAAGAAATGGAATTGGCCTTCTATGGACTAAGACCTCTGAAACTGTGAGCCTTCAAATAAACTTTTCCTGTGCTGCTTGAGTCCCTTAGTCACAGCATCGAAATAGCTACTAAAACACCTGGGAAAGGGATAGGAGAGGGTGGGACAAGTGCCATCAGAAGCCAGAAGGAAAAAGAAATTTCCAAAACTATCCATGTTATATTTGAATTTATATATTCAAATATAACATGAGTCCTCCAGGCTATTGGCAGAAGATGTTATGGGTAAGAGTTTTTCTAAGTAAACCTAAGTCCTATGTTGATGGCCCTGGACAAGATTTTCCAGGTGCAGTAAAACTCTCAGTGTGACCCCTCCTTTTGGCCACTCAGACTTCAAAAAGCCAGATGTCCTTCCAAAGTGACATCAGGAAGCTCATCTGATTACTCCATTTTGATTTAAACCAAGAACCTTGTGGACATTCAATGGGATCTTGGTATCAAAAAGAATCTTCTTAGAGCCGGGCACAATGGCACAAGCCTGTAATCCCAGCACTTAGGGAGACTGAGACAGGAGAAGCACGAGTTCAAAGCCAGCCTCAGCAATAGCGAGGTGCTAAGCAACTCAGTGAGACCCTGTCTCTACATAAAACACAAAATAGGGCTGGGGATGTGGCTCAGTGGTCAAGTGGCCCTGAGTTCAATCTCCAGTACCAAAAAAAAAAAAAAAAAGAATCTTCTTAGGGATAATTTTATTATACTCCATGAATAACTCTTAACTGAATCTACCAATCACTTAAATTCACCACCACAACTGAATCACACATTATGAAAGCATACCTCGCTACAACCCCTCTTGACTACAGGATTTCTGCAAGAAACAAGTTTCTAGACATTGGATGACAAGCAGTCGAGGCTCCTTTAAGAAAACAATGAACAGGTGAGCCCCATGAATTTTCCAACTTATTGTCTGGAGGCAATTTCCAGGCTACTGGGCAGGGAAGGGGACCCAAACAGAGTCTGTCAATCTGGGTTTGTGGCCACAGAGATCAGCTTTTAGAGAGCCTCAAAAAGCCAGAATTTGCAAGGTAAAATACTGGTAAGAAAGGGACTTCACAGAAAGAAAGCTCTGGAAACCTGTGAGGAGTTTCCTCAAGTCTTTGGCTGAGCAGTTATATATATGTGTGAGAAAAATACTGCCAATGCCAAGAAAAGAACCACCAGAAATGCATAAGCAGAACAATTCCCAAAGCTCACACACAGCTGCGAATAGTTCACGTCCTATTTATCAGAGTGGAAACACCTCCGAAGACACAAGACACTGGATAGACTCTTCAGAAGGTTATCATCTTAATGATGGGGCTAAATAAATCTCAGAGTAAAGGCTCACTGAATCTATCCTTTAAAAGCTTGAAAACTATCTTCTAAAGCTGCAGAGTGCTATATGGGAAACATTAAAGTTAGGTCCCTCAGTTTCATTGGCCCTACAGAAAGTTCTCATGAGCCAAATATATGAGTAGTAGCCACTTTAGACAACACAGATTATTGACCATTTCATTATAATGTAAGTTCTAAAGGATCCAACTGGTTTCAAGTAACTTAGTTCTTCACAAGACATGATATAACTCCTTGTAAATGAATATAACACAATCAAGCAACCAACAATATTAAAATCACAATGTTCACTATTCAATCAGATGTTATTGTGATTGCAAGAAGCAGGAAAATATGATTTACTAACCAAGAAAAGAATCATTCAATAGAAATAGATACTTAAATGAAAGTATCAGACAAAGAGCAGGCAAAGACATCTAAAAGGTAGTCTAAATATTTTCTGTATAGTCTAGAATGTGGAGGAAAATATGGGCATGATAAGAAGAGAAAAATAAAATATAAAAATAACCCAAACATAGATTCATTCAGATGAAAAATACAGTATCTGAAATGAAAAATGCTCTGGATGAGATTAACAACTGATTAGACAGAAAAATTTCAGTGAATTAGAAGATATAGCAATAGAAACTATTTTAAATGAGACTCATAGGAAAAAAAATTTAACAGCATCAGTGACCTGTGAGACATATAAATACTTCAATATACATTTAATTGGGATCAAAAGAGAGAGAGCCTGTAATCCCAGCATTTAGGGAGGATGAGACAGGAGAATCACAAGTTCAAAACCAGCCTTAGCAACGGCGAGGCGCTAAGCCACTCAGTGAGACCCTGACTCTACATATAACACAAAATAGGGCTAGGGATGTGGCTCAATGGTCGAGTACCCCTGAGTTCAATCTCCAGTACCAAAAAAAAAAAAAAAAAAAGAGAGAGAAAGAGGAATTTTTAAAAATACCTGTGTTTTTTATCTGAATCTGATAATAATCCAAAAAGTTCAACAAGTCCCAGGTAGAATAAATCTAAATAAAATCATGCCAATCAATGATAAAGGGAAAATTTCTTAAACAGCCAGAGAAAATAGACACATAACAGTACATTTGGGACATCAAAGATTAAGAATTACAGTGGATGTATGAATATATTACAATGAACTCCATATTTATTCATAACATAATGCACCAATTTAAAATAATAAATAAAATGATGCCAAATAGAGGGAAAAAAGGGAATTCGGGCAGGGAAGAGTGGAGGGAAAGAGGAAGTACTGGGATTGAAATGGAGCAAATTACATTATACCATTTTGAATTTGTTGAAATGAACACCTCTATTATGTATAACTATAATACACTAATAAAAACATCAGAAAGATAAGAATTACAGCATATTTATCACCAGAGACTATGCAAGTGAGAAAACAGTAAGGAAGCATTTTCAAAGTATTCAAAGAAACACTGTCAACCTAGAATTCTTTGCCCAGCAAAACTGAAAGTGAAATCATTAGTTTCTGACAAATATCTAAAAGAACTCATCTCTGGAAGACCTATACCTTGCAAAATATAAAAACAGTTTATTCAAGTAGAAGAAAAATGACACAAGATGGCAATCCATCAGTATATACTAATGAATTATATATACTCAATCCTGAATATATACTAATGAATTAATAAGCTCTAAATATGGTAATTATGTGGGCAAATAAGAGTATAATGAATATATGAGTATATATATATACTCAATATATAATAATATATAATCAGTATAATGAATATATACTCAATCCTCAGTATATACTAATGAATTAACAAGCTCTAAGTATGGTAATCATGTGGGCAAATAAGAGATTTTTTCTTCATCTAACATATTTTGAAAAGAGTTGCTTTAAAAAATAATAGCAAGACAGGGTGGGGTTTAGAGCATAAACAGAAGTAAAATACATGTCAATGATAGCACAAAAAATGAAAAGAGGTAAGGAGAATAATTTTGTTGTAAGGGTCTTATGATACATGTCAAGTGTGGCAATATTATGGAGAGGCTTTTTTTTCATTAAAGATTAAATTGTACATATTAAAGCAACCACTGAAAAATAAAATATGTAACCAATAATGGAGTAAAATGAAACTATAAAAAAATAATTTATCCAAAATAAGGGAAGAAAGACAAGAAAAAAGAAACAGAGTATAGGACAAACTATGGCAAATTTAGACCCAAAATACTTAACTATATTAAATAGAAATGATCTGAACACTCTAATTCAGAGATACAGAGGTTCAGACCAGATCAAAAAAGAAAAATCAATTTATAACTTGTCATTTGATACTGATTTTCAATGTAAAGTCACAGTTTAAAACAAAGTACATAGAAAAATATAACATGCTAACACTAATAAAAACAAAACTAACATGGCTACATTAATATCAAAGAAGACAGGTTTGAGAAATAAATTTTACCAAGAACAAGATAGTTATATAGTGATAAAGGGTCCTAATTTTTTAAGTTTCAAAATACTCAAAGTACAAATTGATAAAATGATAAGAAGAAAAAGAAAAATACATAACTATAGGCAAATATATCACTATTCCTCTTCTGCTGATTGATACAAGTAGACAGAAAATCAGTGATTCAATTGAAGACTTGAAAAACACTGTCAGCCAACTTTATCTAATAGACATTTATACAGCCCTTCACCAACATTTTTTCAAGTGTACATGGAACATTATCAAGACAGATCATATTCTGGACCATAAACAAGTCTTAATAAACTTTAAATAATTCAAATAACCAAAAAAATATTCTCTAACCAAAACTAAATTAAAAGTTTACAACAGAAATCTACCTGGAAAATACCCTAATATTTGGAATCTAAATAAACCACAGATCAAAGGGAAATTACCAAGTATTTAACTGAATGAAAATAAAGACACGACATACTAAAATCTGTGGTATGCAGCTAAAGTAATACTCAGAGGAAAAACTGTAGTACTAAAATGCCCATATTAGAAAAAAAGAAAAGCCTAAATCAATGGCTTGGCCTCTACATTAAGAAAGTTAAAAAGAAAGAGCAAATGAAATCCTAAGTCATCACAAGAAAGCAAACCTAAACATCAATGACTTTTTTAAATAATATTTATTTATTTTTTTAGTTGTAGGTGGACAGAATATCTTTATTTTATTTTCAGGTGGTGCTGAGGATGGAACCCAGGGTCTCACGCGTGCTAGGCGAGCACGCTACCACTGCGCCATAACCCCAGCCCCCATCAATGATGTTTTTAAAAAAACAGAAAGTCAATAAACAAAATCAATGAACACATAAGCTAATTGTTTGAGAAGCTCAAAAAATTGATAAGCCAGATTTATGAGAATAGAAAGAGAAAAGTGCAAACTGACATATAAGCAATGAGAGAGGGAACTACAAATTCTACAGAAACTGAAAGAATATTGTGAATAATTTTGTGCCAAGAAATTTGACAAATTAAGTAGAATGGGAAAATATGTAGAAAACTCAGACTATCAAAGTTTGCTCTCAAATACACATGCATATATAAATCATATATACATACACACACATACATACATATATCTATTGCTATCAGATATATGTGTGCATGTATATATCTAACATGTATACATATATAAAATATATTATCTGAATAGTCATATATCTATTAAAGAAATTAAATTAGCAGTTTAAAAAGTTTTTTCAAGAAATTTCCCAAACTCAGATAGCTTCACTGATGATTTCTGCCAAACATTTAAGGAAGAAATAACATCAATTCTATATAAACTCCTCCAAAAAACCTAAAGAGGAAAAACAAATTTGCAAGTCATTCTTTTTTCATCCTGATTCATAACCGGATGAAAACATTACAAAAAAATTAAAATACCAACCAGTATTCCTCATGAACATAGATACAAAAATTCTTACCAAAATTTTAACAAATTTTGGATATATAATTATATATAACACGTATTACATATTATATGTACTAATTTCATCATATATAATTTATACAACATATAATTGTATGCCTATTGATATAACCTAGTGGGGTTTATTCATCCCCCAAAATCCAAACGTCCTTTGATGAATGAACTTCATCCATCCATCCAACGCCACACTGCTCGATGCAATAAACACCACTTATGAACCTCAAATGCATTTTTGCTGAGATAAGCCACTCTCAACAGACTATATATAAAATGGTATGATTCCATCTATATGGCATCCTAAAAAAGTGACAGAAAATAGAACAGTGATCGTCAGGAACTGAAGCTTCAAGAGGGCACAAGAGAATCTGGGGGGTAATAGAAATGTTCTACATCTTCAATGCGGTAGTGAACACACAACTGAACATGTATTAAAATATATAGAACTGAACATTAAACAAGGTGATTTTTATTCTAAGTTTATTATTCCTAAAAATTTGACTAAGAAAAATGACAGTATCACTCACCACCAGCATTGCTAAAATTTTTTAAATGTCAATGCCAAGTTATTAGCAAAGGACTTTTGATGTCCTGCTCGTGGGAGTGGAAATGTATACAGTCACCTTGACCAGCCATTCAACATTCTCTAATAATGTTGATATTTACATATCTAAAATCTAGCTATACCATTCTGAAGTACATACCTAACGAAACTACACATACGTATTCAAAGGAAGACAGGCAGAAGATTATTTTGAGCACCATTTTCTGTAAAACCTCAAATTGGTAAGAATGCAAATGGCATTTATTAGTTAAATGGGTAGATGTTGTGAAATACAAATTCAGAATCAGTGAAATCCTAAGAACTATAGCTACATTTAGCACATGGGAGAAATCTAATTAGCCATAGAGTGAAAGAAGCCAGCCTTAAAAGAAACTGCATGATTCCATTTCTATGATGTTCAAAAGCAGTCTAAAGTCTTTATGGGGCTTAGAATGTAGCTCAATGGTCGATTTCTTGCCTATCATGTCTGAGGCCAAGATTCAATCCCCAGCATCAAAAAAATAGATCTTGCCAGGTGCAGTGGCACACACCTGTAATCCCAGTAGCTCAGGAGGATCACAAGAGGATCACAAGTTCAAAGCCAGCCTCAGCAATTTAGTGAGGCCCTAAGCAACTCAGCAAGACCCTGTCTCTAAATAAAATTCTCCCCCCACAAAAAAATAGATCTTTACAGAGTTATAAGTGGAGGGAGGGGGTGCACAGGAGACTGAGGAAGGGATCACACTTAATTTTAATTAAGTGTGACTTAATTTTATTTCTCTTGATTGAGCAGCTAATACACAGATATGCTCACTTTGGGATAATTCATTGAGCTTTACCTTCATGAGTTATGTGGTTTGCTCTTCATGTGTTATTCATTGTTAAAATTTTTATCAACTATAGTGAAATCATATTTCATGCTCATCAGTTTGGTAATACATCTAAATATCTAGGTGGTTATTGCCTTAGTCCTCTGTTGCTATAATAAAATACCTGATGATGGATAATTATAAAGAACAAAGGTTTATCCTGCTCAAAGTTCTGGAGACTGAGAGGTGCAAGTTTGAGTGGCTATGCCTGCTGAGGGCCTTCGTGCTGGTGGGAACTTGCAGAAGCATCACATGATGAAAGTGGTGCATGCCAGAGAGACAAGCTGGCTATTTTAACAGACCCACTCTTGAACTAACCCACTAATCCACTAATCCATTAATCCATGAATGGGTTAATTCATCCACTAAGGCAGAGTCTTCATAACCTAACATCTGGTCCCACCTCTAAATACCTCACCATAAAGATTAAATTTCAACTTGAGTTTTGGCAGGAACATTTAAATCATAGTAAGTAGATAGATGACATATTAAATGATAGTTAGCAGTTGTGTAAATATGGACATAGATACAGATGTATAACTGACAATGTATTGTTTAAAGAACATGGAGATAAAAACAAAGTTATGACGTTGCTTTAAGGGTTTTCAAATGGCAACCAATTTGGAAAACAACAGGGTGCTGTCTAGTAAACTGGAGATATTAGCAGATCCACAGCACACCTCATAGTGAGCAAATATATGAGCAAACCTCCTGTGCACAAAGGGACAGTCACTGAATGGCTCCAGACCTGGGCTCATGTCCATTGTGAGTGGTTGATGTGCTCCCACCTAACTCCTAGAGAAACCTCCAGCGTATCCTCTCTCCACATATTCTTCACCAGTTTGGTCTCTCATGTGGACATTTTATAACAAATAAAATGAAATAAATATCCATAGAAATACTCTCAAATAAAACTTCAGTTTCTCCTAATACAAAAAAATGGTTTCAGAAGTTGGTTAAAGTAAAATAAAATAAAACTATAAATGAATAGGGCAATAGAAATGTGTGATATGGAATAGCCTATGGATTCCTCCATGACCTCAGAGAACTAGTTTCAGGATCCCTGCAGATACGGTTAAGCCAGGTGCTCTTCTTATAAAATGGCACGTTTGTGTATGACCTACACATCTCCTCCTGTATACGCTGAATCATCTCTAGGTGTCATACTGCAATGTAAATGCCGTATCAATAGCACTATATATACTATATTGTAATGGGAATACTGATAAGGAAGAGCCTGTGCATGTTCAGTAAAGACACAACTTTTTAAATATTCTCAATCTGCAGTTTACATAGCAAGAAATATGAATGAACTTACTCCTAAACACAGATGATTCTTACTGGTATAATGTTTGCAGGAATAAATTTATGTTTCAGAAAAATGAAAATATAAAAATGAAAAAAAACAGAGGTGGATACAACTAATATCAGTTGAAATGAATTTTAGAACAAGAAATAAATTGGGCCATTTTAGAATGGTAAAGGGCCCAATTAATGAAGAAGGCATGATTCTAAATGTGTGTGTGTCTAAAGTAGAGCTCTAAAATGTGTGAAGCAAATCAAAGCTATAATGAAATAGTGTTACCTTCTCATCAGATTGGAAAAAATTATAAATTCCGACAATCCCAAGCATTGACAAGAAATTTAGGACATTGCCTATCAGAATATTAATTAGTGCAAACACTGTATTAGTTATATATTTATACATAAATGGTACCAAAAACATAGCAACTTAAAATTTAAAAACTTTTTTCTCATAATATCGTGGGTCAGCAATTCAGGAATAGCTTAGCTATTATATTATGCCTTATGATCTTGAGTCAAAATGTTGGTTGGGAATGAATTTGTCTGGCTTTCCTTAGTCTGAAAGAAGGTAAAGTCCCTGCCATCCCCAGAAAGACCTGCAATCAAAGCATGCCAGTGTGGCAAACCACAACCTATCAATCAACCCACAGAGGCACTTCACAGGCATTACTAAAGACAGACCCCACTTATGAAGGGGGCCATACCTAGAATCAGGTTGTCTGGGTTCACATACAATTGGACCACTACTTAGCAACTAAACAGACAGACCACTCTGACCCTCTGTATCTTCATCAATAAAATCCCAGCCTCACAGAATGGTGTCTGGCACCTACTAAGTGCTCATAAATATCAGGCAGTCACCACCACTCTCTGGCTCCCTCAGCCACAGGCCCTCACTGCTCAGCATATATCCCATGATCCAAAGATAGCCTGCTGTAGACTCTGGGCACTTGGCAGTAGGGCTAGGCCAGGGGTGGGGACCTACCCACCATAGCCAGCATTCCTAATCCTGGAGGCCATGGAGATCACTGCTGGCTGTGCTTCCTCTCACCAAACAGATCTAAAATTGCTATGAGGGGGAAATCTCCAGAAGCACAGGGCCACAAGGCACCAGGGGACAGCTCTGGATCTGCTGCGGCTGCAGTCGGATCTGGCACGTGCAGGGAAGTCCCAAGTTTAATAAAGGATAGTCCTCAACTGGGGGTCGGGCGGGGAATTGGATTCAGATGACAAAGCGATGCAGCTTAATTGGAAAAAAGTTACTCAGCGTTTCCTTGCTTCAGCTCCCAGAACAGAAGCCCAAGACGCAGCCATGAGCTTTGCCCCTGAGGTGCGACCAGGAAGCTCCACCAGAGCCAGGGCCCAGCACAAAGCCCAGCTTCTGGGTGAGCATCCAGGGCTCTGGGCTCAGTCCTTGGAAAAAGAATCTCCTGGTGCTCTTCATGGAAAGCACTCTGTCAGAGAGGCGAACTCTGGCCAGCCCTGGACGGCAGCACCTGTGAGAAAGGCCAAGGATCCTCGAGATACTGAGGTGGGAGCTTCAGACCAGGTCTCACTCACCACGTCCCACAAGCACCCTCCACCCCACACCTGAGGCCTCCTACACCTTGCTTCTACTCTCTGACTCTGTCTCCTACCACCCAACCTCCAGCACCCCAGCACTGCCAGGCTCCTCTCCCCTATTATTCTTCCTTTCTTTTCCCCATTGCTTGTTACCTGCTGGCACACCAGGTCATTTAGGATCAAGTCATATCTATGATTTATTGTCTCTTCTTCTTCAGGAAAAAAACAAACCATAGAAGGCAGGGATGTCTCTGTTTTGTTTTCTGCTATATTCAAAGCACCCAGAAACATAGTAGATGCTCAGTAAATATGTATAAACAGCAGGGAAGAGGAAGGGAGGAAAGGGGAGTGAGAGTTGTCAGAATCAGAACGGAGTCATTTGTGCCCACCTAGCAACAGCCATCATGCATCATTTGCCAGGTAACAAGAATCACTCTGCCAAAACCACAACCTTGTACAAAGGATGCTTCTTCAAGGACATCTGCATCTGCCCAGCAGTTGACTATTCGGCTGCCTGACACTACCCTTGCCATTTCTCCTGTAGCCAGGATAATTGTTCCAAAACAATCATGTGACCTTCCTCACTTTACCTTTAAAAACCATTGTCTCCCTTTGCTTCCCCAAATATGCCTGTGATCCATCATGGCATGCATATTCCAGGTTTCAATCTTCTCATTCCTGAATAAAATCATTGCGTTTTGAGAGTCACTCCCTATCCTTATTATATTATAAAAGGAAGGAGACAGGCAGGAAAGGAGGGAAGGGGAGGAGGAGGGAGACAGAGAAGCGGGAGCACGGATTAGCATCAGATATACCTCCATCCCCAAAGCAGAGTCCAAGAGGCTTTGAAGCCCTTGATGAGACCAGGGGCAACCTGCCTGCCAGCAGGACCCTTACCCAACAGGGTACTGGGCTAGGTGGAAAGTCAGGATCTGAGCTGGGTGGGAAAGGGGAAGCTGTGGAGCTCAGGGGGGAACTGCCAGAGCAATAGAGGAATCAGAGCCTTTTCTCCCTGTCACTCACTGTGGATATGGCTGAGGACAGGGTCCACACTCTGTAGGCCTAGGATGAAGCAGTGCCCCCTGCTAATCCAGAACTCCCTAGAAAATGTAGATCACAATGTCAGGCCACAGACCTGTAGTAGAGCTGTTCTAAGGGGGGAACAGGGCCTTTCCACCATGTCAATCATAGCTCTCAGACCTCACTACCTGGGGCCTAAACAGAGGACATAGACTGTCTCCAGTAGAAATAACTGAGCTACTATCTTGGTGGAGGTTATGGAGCTGAGCAGAGGGAGGAGGGATGGAACCATGATGGTCTCCCAGCTGAAGAAGGTTCTGTACCCTGGGCTCTGATGAACCACAGACATAGGTCTCTTCACAGTCCATTTTCCTGTAGGATAAATGTGGCAAATAGTATTTTCTAAAACACTGAAAAGTATTTCTCATCCTATAATGCTCTTCTGAAAACTTTCCATCCTCCTATTAAGAAGAGGAATAGGATTTTGTGACTGCCCCCATTTACAGAGTATAGAAGGAATCTTATGTGACCCTCAAGTCTCGGTTACAAAAGGCAATCAGCTTCTATCCAACTGTGTCTCTCTGAATCCCAGGGCTGCCAAGTAAGCCGAGGCCACCATGCTATAAGGAAGCCCAACCGGCTCACTTGGGCAGACCATAAGGAAAAGCCTTGATACATGTGAGGAGAGAGATGCCTGGCCACCCTCAAGCTGCCCCAGCCCTTGCCCTCCCAACTCCAGCTATTATCTCAGGGAAACTACATAAAAAAAATCTAGAACCAGAGCCACCCAGCAAGTCATTTCTGACTCACAGACCCATGATTAACACTGGGTATTGGTATTGTCTTAAGTCACTAATTCTGAGGTAATTTGTCACTCAGCAATAGATAACCAGAACAATGGAATATTCCAGCAGTCTCCACTAGGTTCCACTGTGTTATCGGGAGCAAGGAAGTAATGGAGTGCTTATGTTAAAGGAGAAGCATCCCTCGTCCCTCAGGGCCAGTGTGGAGGAAGCTGTTAGTTAATAGGAGACCAACTCGGGGGTTGTAGTTGAGTCTATCAACTCTGACAGGCCAACCCTCATCGTCTCAAAGGGCTAGCTTCAGATTTTACGGGCTTGATAATCCCCTTACAGATAAGTGATTATTGTCTTCATTGTGCTGAAGAAAAACCTAAGGTCCAAGTAGTCCAGTATGTACTAATGTTATTGTGCTCACACAGTGGAACTGGGATCCCAGCCTAAGGTTGGTTTATCTGCGATCCTGGGCTACATCACAGCACTGTAACTCTTCAAGGCAGAGCCTAGCCACACTGTACAGACTGCACCAGTACAGGAGCAAATGAGGTGGAGTTCTGAAAGGGGTAACTTGAGAATGACTCTAGAGCCAATTTTAGCAAGGGCATTGTCTTGCACAGAGGGCTGGGCCACTTCTGCCCAATAATCTCCACTACCCTCACAAGTAGGCACAATGACAGCTATCCATGGAGACATTCTCCTCCCCACAAACCCTGGCACCAACCTGCCTTGCCCCTGAAGCAGTCCACATGCTGCCCCCATAAGAATACCTTTATCATCAGACAGGGAACAGCGGCATTAGGGAAGATGCCCTGCGCCTAAGCAGGTTAAAGTAAAAGTGAGAATTCCATACCCAAACCCCAGCCTTGAGTCCTACAGGCTTCAGGTGATTCTAGAGGCATAACTGTCATGGAGGGCTACTACAACTGAAGGGCAGATTCACCTGAAGTTAGAAAGCTCCATCCATGGGTCATGGGTTACACAGGCAGCAGTAGTGAGCCAAGTAATGGGGAATTTTAGACTGTGTGGTGACAAAAGCAAATTATTCATCTCCAAATCTGTTACAGAAACATCTTGCAGCTGTAAAAGACTCCTGAGAATTTGCTGTTAGGAGATGGTGCTGGGGAGAGACAGAGATTATCAAGGGTCTAAGTCCCTGTGTTAGATGACTTTTCATAACTGTAACAAATACCTGAGAAAATCAATTTAGATGAGCCAAAATTTATCTTGGCTCACAGCCTCAGGTTTCAGTCTACAGTCAGCTTGCTCCATTGCTCTTAGGCCTGTGGTGAGGGAGAGCATCATGGTAGAGAGGACGTGATGGTGTGGAGCTACTCACCTAATGACATCCGGGAAGCAAAGAGAGAAAGCCAGAGAGCAAGGGGCTGGAGACTAGATATAGTACCCAAGAGCATCTCCCCCTAGGATCCACGCCCTTCAACTAGACCCCACCTCCTAGCTTCCACTACCTCCCAAGAGTCCATTCAGCTATGACTCCATCAAGAGATTAATGCACTGATAAAGTTAGCCACACCTCTGGACATTGCTACACTGGGGACCAAGCCTTCAACACATGAGCCTTTGGGGGACATTCCAGATTCAAGCCATAACAGTCTCCTAAATGGGAGCAAGGAGAGTAAAGCACAGGGCCACTCAGGAGCTCCCTGCCTAGTGAGGCCTCCTGAGGGTGATGAGGCAGAGCTGAGCCTAAGGGGCATCTGGGCCCAGCCAGGAGGACAGGCTGATGTTTGGCACAGGCAGCCCAAGATTTTGGAGTCACTGGAGCTGCTGAGTGAGGGAGGCCAGCGAGGGGCAGACTCTTTCCCTGCAAACCCCCTCATTCCGAAATCATCCCACTGAGTAAACAGAGATGAATCTTCCCCATAAAGAGGGACTCCAACTGATACCATTACTAATTGCTGGCAATAAAACTGCTAAATAAAGAACAGAGACGGAATGATGAATCTACGGGAGGCATGCCCGACAGAACAATTAGACTTGAGAGATGAACTTGCATTCAGACATCACCATCAGGCATGTATTATTAATAAAAGAGACATTGAGCTCAGTCAGTAATGAAAGGAAAGGGAACCCCAGGCCCCCCCAACCCCAATAAGGTCCTCCACTGCTTCTAAGTGATGGAGCTCTGATAAGATGTTGCTTGACAATGCCCCCCCAAGGGGTAGCATCAGGCTCCCACCCACCTGCCTGGACTCAGACAGGACCTTGATGATTCCAACTGCCAACTCACACCCAGGTCCAGCTTCTCTTTTCCAAGTCTTAATGGCAGTGTCCCTCACAGCTGCTGCATAACAAATTATCCTAAAACTTAGCAGCTTAAAACAAGTAACATTGATTATCTCAGAGTGGCTGTGGGTCAGGAGTTAGGCATAACTTGGCTGGGTGCCTCTGGCTTGTGAGGTCTCATAAGGTTGCCATGAAATTGTTATCCCAAGCTCACCTGAAGACTGCTAGGGAGGGGGACGCTTCCAAGCCCAGCCAGGTGGGCCTCTGTTCCTCCTGGGGCTGTGGGACCATGTCCCCCACTCAGTTCTTGCCTCATAACATGGCAGCTGGCTTCCCCACTCAGGGAGCTGTCCAAGAAAGGGCAAGAGCGTGCACCTAAATGAAACCGCCATCTTTTAACAGTCTAATTTGGGAAGCAATGCCCTATACTTTGAGTTACTCAATCCAGTCCACACTCAAGGGGAGGGGATTACTGACGAGTCAGGACTCATTGGATCATTTTAGGAGTTGCTGCCACACCCCCTGTGCATGATGAGGGGACGGTGACAAGTTGAAGCTGACAGGCAGGTAGAGCCGCCCACTGAGGGTGAGCCATAGAGTCAAAGAAGGTGCAGTGGGGCAGGGGAGGGAGCAAGGGAGGGAGGGAGGAAGAGAGGAAGAGGGGGAGCGAGGGACGGAGGGAGGAAGAGGGGGAGCAAGGGAGGAAGAGAGGAAGAGAGCAAGAGGGGGAGCGAGGGAGGGAGGGAGGAAGAGGGGGAGCAAGGGAGGGAGGGAGGAAGAGGGGGAACAAGGGAGGAAGGGAGGAAGAGGGGGAGCAAGGGAGGGAGGGAGGAAGAGGGAGAGCGAGGGAGGGAGGGAGGAAGAGAGGAAGAGAGGGAGCAAAGGAGGGAGGGAGGAAGAGAGGGAGCAAGGGAGGGAGGAAAAGAAGGAGGAAATTAAGAGAAAGAGAGGAAGGGAAGAAGGTAGAGGGAAAGAAGAAGCGGGAAGGGAGAGAGGAGAAAAGGAAAGGAAGGAGTCTCCTCCTATGTGTTAGTCAGTACTACATTATTACAATGAAATACCAGATACAGGCCACTTATGAAATACAGCAAAGTTGATTTTGGCTCATGGTTCTGAAGGTTCAAGTCCAAGATCCAGTGGTGCCTTTGCCTTGGGCCTCTGACAAGTTCAGCACATCATGGCAGGAGCATGGTTCAGAGAAAGCAGGCTCATTCTGAGACAGGAAGCAGAGAGATCCTGAGAGTCTGGGGTCTCACTATCACCTTTCAAAACACACCCCAATGTCCTAAGGGCCTCCCACTAGGCCCCACCTCTTAAAGCTCCTCAGCACCTCTCATCATAATGCTACCCTATGGACCAAGCCTTAACATATGGGCCTTTGGGAGACGCAATTCAGACCATAACATCCTGGCGCCCCACTGGGCCTCTTAGGTGCATCGATACTGTGTAGCTGCCCAATGGCAGGGTCATGCACTCACTGGCCCTCTCTGCCCACTGCCCATGGTGAACTTCAGCCAAGTGTTCTTAGGAGCACAGTGTAATTGGTACTTTTTCTTCAAATCAACTCACTTTTTCATTCAAATAAAATATTCTAAATGGAAAGTTCATCTCAAAGGTCTGCCGTGCAGTTATTTATTTCTTAACACATGCTACTATTAATACTTCCCTACCACACAGCAGTGCTGCTGCACCAGCCTTCTAGGTATTTCCAGTGCCACCAATTCAATGTGGCTCACACTCAGGAAGCTCTGCTCCAACTGGGGCCACGCATGGACCCAGTCTGTTCACAGAGAAGGGCACAACCCTGCAGCAGCCCTTAGAGATAGGAATTGGGATCCCCAGCTCCCCATGCCAGCAGGGGAATCAAGCCATCTGTGCTAGAGCCTGCAGCACTGAGGGGCCCCTCTGCAGACAGGATGCCTCTCTATAGCCAATGAGGTGGGAGGGTCGTAGCACTCACTGAAGATTGTTCCTCTACTGTGAAACACCAGTGCCAGGAAAGCAAAAAGCCAGGGCTTGGGTGTCACAAGCCCCAAGTGGGATTTTGGCTCCAACAATTAATGCCATTTGACTCTGGATACATGACTTAAAGTGAATTACTTAAATGAGCTTCACTTAATTTTTTTGGGGAGGGGTACTAGGGATTGAACCCAAAGGCTTATTACCACTGAGTTATAGCCCCAGACCTTTTTATTTTTTATTTTGAAATAGGGTCTTGGGCTGAGAATATAGCTCAGTTGGTAGAGTACTTGCCTGGCATGCCCAAAGCCCTGGGTTTCATCCCCAGCGCTACAAAAAATAAAAAATAGGGTCTCACTAAGTCACTGAAGTTGGCCTCAAATTTGCAATTCTCCTGCCTGAGCCTCCCAATGCTTAAATATTTTAGATGTAAAGTAGGACAAATACAATATTAGCTTCTATGGTTTGAAAGTGTCCCCCAAAGTTGAATTTAAGGGGAATTTAAGAGGTGATGAGGACTCTGCCTTTCCTTATGGGTGGATTAATGGGCTTCTTACAAGAGCAAGTCTTGCCCTCTCTTTTTCTTTCTTTCTCCTTCCCCTCTTCTTCCTCTTTCTTTTCCTCTTCCTCTTCCTCCTCCTCCATCCCTCCCCCACCATGTGGTGTCTTCTGCCATCTTATGAAATACCAGTGTGACCCAGTGGATTTCCCAATCTGCAGAACCATAATCAAATGGATTTCTGTTCTTTCTATATTGCTCAGTCTCAGGTATTTTGTTATAGCAACACAAACATACTAAAACACCAGCCTCTAAAACTGATGTAAGCATCAGAAGTACTAAGTAAGAAGCACCTGGTGGAATGCTTGGTGCACAGTGTTCTGCCAGGTGCTTCTTATTTTGTAATCATAGATAAAGTCAATCCAGCAACCCTTGGAATTCCAATACTTCTTGCATCCTCTGCAGGGTATAATGCTCACACCCATACTCTGATTCGCAAGGCCCTTCAGCATCTGGGCCCCGCCTGTGCTCCTGACTTCTATCCCCTCACCCACATCCTCCAACCACTGACACTTTTGCTGGTTTCACTTAGGACTACATTAACTCTTTTATTTTCTTCTTTTTAAATTTTTTTATTATTTTTTGTTTCTTAAAGTTTAATTGACACATAATGATTGCACAAATTAATGGGGTACAGTACAATATTTCTATAATACAATGTATAAATATCAGATCAAGGTAATTGACATATCCATCACCTCAAAAATTTATCATTTCTTTACGTTGGGATACTGGGACTCTTTCTCTTAATACCCAAATAGGTCAATTTAAATGTTTCTCTGTATACACATTTATAGAGTGAATGACCAAAGTTGTAATTTGTACTTCTGAAAATTAAAATATCACATCCAAATTTCCTTTGATTGCAACACAAATTTTCAAAAAAAAAAAAAAAGGAAAATCTGTTTACCCTAATTAGTGCATTCTAACTGAATTACCCCAAATTCTCTTCATATTCCTTCCAATTCTTGGGTTTCATCTCACAAACTACAGGCTTCTAAAATACACTGGAAAATATGAGACCTATTAGTGCTTCTTTAGGTCAAATCAGAAAGTTGAACTAAAGTATATTGAAGTCACTTATATGTGTTCAAACTGCACAGAATCCTTTTAAATTGTTAGTATTAAGGTAGAAAGAGATGCAAGAAGTGAAAATATTATAGAATCCATATCATAGGTTATTCAAAATTATTAATAGAGCCGGGCACAGTGGCGCATGCCTGTAATCTCAGCAGCTCAGGAGGCTGAGGCAGGAGGATGGTGAGTTCAAAGCCAGCCTCAGCAAAAGTGAGGTACTAAGCAACTCAGTGAGATTCTGTCTCTAAATAAAATATAAAATTAAGGCTGGAGACGTGGTTCAGTGGTCAAGTGCCCCTGAGTTCAGTCCCCAGTAACCCTCCCAAAAAAGTTATTGGTATACAGTCTATCCTTCAATAGCATATCTTTCTCGACCCCACCCCCACCCCACATAAAGTTACCAGCAAAAGAGAATAGGATAAGATTTGTACCTCCATTGATTTGTGTCGTATCCATTCCCTATTCTAGCATTCTCAGAAGGATCCCGTCCATGCTGTACACAATAACTGCAGGTACATTTGAATGGTACACTTCCTGGTTCACTCTAACTCCCATATGGCCAATGTCTCTTAGTTATTCTCTTTCAAGCTAGAAAAATCCATTGCTTACAAGACATCTCCATTTAGCCAGCTGTTCTTGCCACGCGGATAACAATGTCAAGAGGCCTTTCTCTTTCTGTGAGGAAAGCAGTATCTGATCTCCTTTAGATCCTTCACATCTGTCCCACAGTTGGTGCAGATCTTCTGGTAGAGAAGAAGGGAACTTGGTCCCAGAGTTGAGACTTAAGTTACAAAAGTCCTGAATCAACACTTCTGAGAAGACTGGATGAGAGCCCACTGAATCTTTTGGGACGTTTTCTTCACAGGACATCAAAAAAGACTCCAGGGTCAAGTTTGGCTTAAGCCTTTGCCATGAGCCCATTAGTTGTTCCAAAGTAGCCTGGAAAGAATTACGTAACTTTGAAAGAACCTAAAACTTCAAACTCCAGAAAATGGTAGTAAAACAAACTTACCAGGATACAGGGACTCCTGCATACATAAATACAGAATTTCCAAACACTATATCTAAATCAACTTCTCAAACCAAAGTTAAACTTTGGAACATCAGTCAATGAATGAACATTTTAAACAAAAAATTATCACTTCAGTATCAACACATTTATCAATACAGCCATACTTGTGTTATATAAGACTACTGGAACTCACATTATTTTTTTTAAGAAAAAATGAAAGTAGAAAGAGGGATGTTAAGTTCCTAACTAAAACTAAAGCAGAAAAAAACTATAAATCATTAGGCGCAATGGTACCATAAATCTCTCCTTTCACTCTGATTTTCACTGGACAGCCTGGGCACTGGTGTTCACCATATATGGAAGGAACCAACTGAAGAGCACTGGCCAAATGCTGAGAGGAAAGAGAAAGTTTCTAGAAGCTAAGTGCATTGACAGAGGGAAGGGAGACACACGGATTAAGAATGAGTTGCAAAAGGACATTCCAGAAAGCAGAACCATACACACTGATATGGAAGTCTCCCCAAAATATTATTTAAGAGGAAAAAAGAAAAGACCAAACAGTGAGCATGGCTTGCTACCATCTGTTTGAGAGAGGGATTGACTATATGTGCATTACAGAACCCTGTAGCAGTGGGCACCTCAAGAGACAGAGGCCAGAGGAGGGAAGGTCAACAACGTTTTTCCTTACCATGTGGGTATGTTATAGTACAAGGATCCAAGTAAGGAGAAAATTCATGAGTCCATATGTTATCCTTATGTCTTACCACAGATTCCTTTGCCAAGACAAGCCAGCTGGCATCCCATCGCCCCTTGATAAATTGTTTCAAAAAGTTAATAAGAATACACCAAAGTCAATTTTGCATTATCCTGCTTCATCTTTGGCAGAATCCCCATCAGCAAAGCTTTTTCCACATTGAAAATAATTTCTTCTAATAAGCACATGAAAAGATGCTTGGCATCACTAATCATTAGGGAAATACAAATCAAAGCCACAATGAGATACTGCCTCACACCCATTAGAAGGGCCACTTAGAAAACAAACAAACAAGAAACGTTGGTGAGGATGTGGAGAAATTGGAACTCTTGTGCACTATGGGTAAGAATGAAAAAATGGTGTCACCAATATGGAAAATGGTATGAAGGTTCCTCATCGAACTGCCATATGATCTAGTATTCCCACATCTTAAACCGGTATTTGCATGCCCCTGCTCATATTGGTACTAGCCACAGTAACCTGAGTCCCTTAACAGATAAAGGCATAAACAAAGTGATGTAGATACGTACAACTGAATATTCTTCATCCTTTAAAAGAAAGGAAATTCCAACACTCACAACCACAGGAATTTACCTTAAAGACATTATGCTAAGGGAAATAAGCCAGTTACAAGGGCCAAGTACTATATGTTTCCACTTTCGTGAGGTACCTCAAGCAATCAAATTTGTAGAAACAAAGTAGAATGATAGTTTCCAAGAATAGAGAGAGAAGGAAATGCAGGGTCATACATTAACAGGTATAGTTTTGGTTTTGTAATATGCAAAGTTCTGGAGATGGATAGTGGTGATAGATGCACAACATGGATATATCTAACACTGCTAAACTGTACACTCATAATTAACTAAGATCACAAATTTATGTTATGTGCATGCTCCCCAATGTTTAAAATTCAAAAACAACAATGTCCTCTGTCTCCCTAATTGTCATTGTATGTTATCCAACAGAACTAGATTCGGGGTAAGAAAATGTTACGTTGAATTGTATCGAGGTTGATGTTTAGACTGTTGTGAAATCCTTCAGAAGTTAGGTCTGTGTGCCCCCCAAATTCTTATGCGGAAGCCCTAACCCACAGCATAGCTCTGTTTAAAACTGATACCTCTACAGAATTAATTAAGATCAAATGAGGTCATAAAGGTGTGGTGCTGATCTGATAGGATTAGTGTCCGACAAGATGATACAATGGAGATATTTCTCTCGCCTTCTCACACTCTCTCCTCCCCTCACCCACACCACTGCACACATAAGGAGAAAAGGCTATGTGAGGACCTAAAAAGAAGACAGCTACCAGCAAGCTACAAAGAAAGCCCTCACCAGGAACCCACCCTGCTGGCATGCTAATCTTAAACTTTCGGACTCCAAATCAAGACAAAATAAATTTCTCTTGTTTAAGCCACGCAGCCTGTGGTTTTCTGTAATGTCAGTCTGAGCTGACTAATATACACTAATATACACTCTCTGTATTTAATTTTTTTTTTTTGGTACCAAGGATTGAACTCAGGGGTACTTGACCACTAAGCCACATCCCCAGCCATATTTTGTGTTTTATTTAGAGACAGGGTCTCACTGAGTTGCTCAGTGACTCACTGTTGATGAAGCTGGCTTTGAACTCACAATTCTCCTGTCTCAGCCTCCTGAGCTGCTGGGATTACAGGCGTGCACCACCGTGCCCAGCTGTATTTAATTTTTGTTTTGAGGAGAGGGTTGTAGGTTGGTTTTGTTCTGTAAATTGAACCCAGCCTAGGGATGTTCAACCACTAAGCCACATACACAGTCCTTTTTATTTTTTATTTTAAGATATGGTCTCCTTAATTTACTTAGGGCCTTGATAAGTTGCTGAAGCTGGACTTGAACTTATGATCCTCCTGCCTCAGCCTCCTAAATCACTAGGATTATAGGCATGCATCATCGTGCCCAGCTGTTTTTAGTGTTTTAAATAATCACAAATAACAAATCATGTTTAACATTCTTTAAAAAAAAAAAAGTCTATAGCCCCCGAGTGATTCCATGTACATAGTTTTCTTAAAACAATTATTATTTTTTAAATTATAGTGATAAAGAGCAGATCTGTTAGGGTCAGGGTAGGCTGTGACTCTAAAGGGGAGCATGAGAGTCCCCTGGGGTGGAGGGGTAGGGTGAAGCATCCTGTACCCTGACTGAGGGATCCTGTACCCGGGCACAGCGAGCCTCACCATCTCATCCCACCTAATCCTCATTGTTTCCATGGTGGTGAAGCTGAGGCTCAGAGACGGTAAGAGTAAGACACCTGCCAAGATCTAACAGCCAGTGGGTAGAACAGGATCCTAGATTCTATGCCAGGTCTGGCGCCGCCCCAGCTGGACCCCTGTTCTTTCCCTGTTGGCCATCTTGGGCTGCCACCTGCAGGCTGGCCCCAGGCAGCAGGCGTGAGGCAAGCCAATGGGGAACTGGGTGCTAACTCCAGGCCGCAGGCAGAACAGCTATTCTCTGAGTCCCGCGGCCTGGGGCCTTGTTACTCTTGTGTTCCCGGGTAGATAAAGTGCTCCACTTAGGGAAGCTCTCTCCCGGCTGCAGGGCCATTAGCTCACTGGCTCCTGGAAAAACCATTTGGCCAGTGCTGACAGATGTGGCCATTACACAATCACTTAGCCCCTCTCCCTGCCCCATCCAGACCTTGGGAGGGGAGCGTCCATGAGGCTTCAAAACCTGGGGGAAGGCCCACACCACTCACTTCCGGGTGCTCCCTCCTTTCCAAACTTAGGTTGCATTTTTTCAAGGCCACTTTGAAGCCACAAGGGGCAGTTTCAGACAGCAAGGGAGCATTGCCATAACCTTGCTCTTGAGAATTGTTCACAAACTGCCTTCACATGCATCATCTCCTTTGCTCTCCACAACAACCCTATGCACTCAAAATTAAGATTATTGTATCCACTGTACAGATAAAGAAGAGGCACAGAGAGGTTAAGTGGCTTGCTTGAGGTCACACAGCTAGTACCCTCAAACTTCTGATTTCCAGACCTGTGGTGCTTCCCCACATCCATGCTGCTGTAATTGTGTTGGTGTCACCATGTGTGAAGAATGCAATCTCAAACCAAAGGCAAGAGCAAGAGCTACTCATCTCTGCTAAATAAAGGCATGAGGTTACCAAAGGCTACAGCCTTCCCCCAAAGGAACACTTGGTCCATTGGCAGCAGCCAGGTAGTCCTTGAACTGCTAAACCGTTGCTTGGGTAATTTCCTCCTACAGCCCTCCCTATGCTCTCTGGTGCCTTTGCTCAGGGTGGATCAGCACTCCCAAACATTTGGTCAGACAGGGTTCTAGGCCACCTGGCAAGTCTCTCCCAGCCAACAGCAGAGGCACCTTAGGATAGGGCTCTATGGCCTTGCTGCTCCAGGTCAGGACTTAGCAGCCACAGCCCTAGCATGATCTGAACAAAATTCCTAGGGCCCTGTCCCAGCACCAGAGCCCTGATGGGAGGGGCCATGCCCAGTCCTAAGAGAAATAGCTTGTCTCCTGCACACAGCCAGGCTCAAAATGAAGTGAATTAGCCCAGCAGGGGCTGTCCTCTTAGCTAAGCAGCCTGAGAGCAGAGGGCAGGCAGCAAGGAGAGAAAGCTCAACTTTCAGGCCCAGTCTCCTTCTGTCTGTCAGAGTAAAAGAGATGACTTTGGATGCTTCTTGGGTGCTCCGTAAGTACATTATGCTTTCCACCAAGATGTCTTGCTTTGTCTTGAGGTGACTCTGAAAGAGGTGGCTTAAGAGTCCACGTTTGTGTAGGTCACAGCCCCTTATTTTTAATGCCCTTTGGGAGTGAGGAGGGCGGATCCTGGTTTACCCAAACCCATCCCGGTCTCCTGCCAGTAGACGGAGAGAGCCAGAGGGCCTGGCTTTGCAAGGAGAACAGCTCACACTGGGAGGGAGGAGGGGTCACCTCTGCTCTTAGACACAGAGACTGCAGACCCCCAACTCTTGTGGGCCCAGCACCTTGTACATAGTCCCTCTCAGACAGCAGTTGGTGCTGAGGCCCCATTGTCCAAACTCAGCAGGAAGAACTGTGTTGTCATTGGATGGGCAACTAATGATAGCTCAGGGGTATTACACAGCCCCAGGGTTCCTAAGCCAACTGGGTGCAGGACTAGACATGCCCACAACTCATGTTTGTACACCAGTTCATAGCAGTTGCCATAGAAAGTGTTTGGCCAAGTCTGCAGAGCAAAAAAATGATGAATTTTCCAGAAGTAGATTGACTTCATCCAGGAGTAGAGTTCAGAACAGAGCTGTACTGACATTTTTTTAAATGACTATAACAAGTTCTTTACAGTATCTGTCCTTAAGGAGCATAGTATCCTTGCTCTTTGCCTGCCCCAGCAGGACCTTCTCTCTCTCTGGTGCGGCCTTCCATGAGTGGGCATATTCTGGGTGTCTGTCCACATCCTTGAGAAAGACATCTGTTTTAGTCAGCTTTTGCGTTGCTGTGGCCAGTATACCTGACAAGAACAATGTAGAGAAGGAAAAGTTTATTTTGGCTCAAGGTTTCAGAGGCTCAATCCATGACTGGCCAACGCTATAGCTCTGGGCCTGAGGTGAGGCAGAACATCACTATGGAAGGGCAAAGTGGAGGAAAGCAGCTCAGGACATGGCCACCAGGCAGAAGAGAGAGAGCTCCACTCACCAAGGAAGAACCCTGGTGATCTACTTCCTCCAACCACACCCTACCTGCCTATAGTTACTGTTGAGAATTTCTGGAACAGGGTGGTCTGATAGGAGGTGAGTGTGGTGGTGCCAATGGAATCTGGAATCAGGCACAGGGAGACAGTGTTCTTGACACAGCTCCAAGGTTTATTGGATTCCAGGATATAATTAGGTTATCCTCTGGTCGGACACTCTTATGTATATACATAAGAGTTATGTTTAAATTTTAGCCAGGTACCTAAAAAGTCATCCCCAGGCATGTCAGTTGGCAAGAAGCCAGGGCCAGTACCAGTCCAGGGCTAGGGGAAGCCGGCAAGAAGCCAAGGTCACAAGAAGAGAATTTCAGACATATCAGTTGGCAAAGAGCCGGGGCCAGGGGGAGAGAAGTCTCCGGGCACGTCAGTTGGCAAGGGGCCGGGGCCAAGTCTTGGTGTTTCAAGACCAGAGAGAACAGGGTGTTCCTGCCTGCTCAGCCTGACAGCTCTCCCTGTAACCACACTTGTGTGACCGGGTCCTCTACAGTTACCACCCAGGTAATCCATATTGGTGGTTATACCTCTCATCATCTGATCATTTCACCTCTGAAAATTGTTACATTGTCTCACACATGAACTTTTGGAGGACATCTTATATCTAAACTATAATAAAGTTCCCTTCCCAGACAGGGCAGGGCCAGAGGAGCCATGATTGTCCACACCCTATTGGACCAGAGATGTTTACCCCACCCAAGTTACGACCAATCACATTCACTCTGTAAGGGGGGGAGATCCAAACCACAGTGAACCAGTCAATGTCTGGGCTAAAACCTGAGTGAAGCTCTGGAGAGATAAAGGGACAGTTCTGCAAGGGGACAGAGGAGAGGGCCAGAGAGCACTGGAAAGGAGACAGCATCTCAGCCTCCTGGTTCTTGGTGTCTGTCCCACTAGAGCTCCATGAGATCATCTGGTATCTTTCTGACTTATACTGGTTTTAAATTTGGGTACCACAGGTTCCCATTCAAGTACTCAGGTGCCTTCTGCATCCTTGGAGCCTAAGCACACACCCCCTCCTGGAAGTCTGGCCCTTCTGAGGCCCAGTGATTTGCTCAGGGACTGGGTGCAGCCATCCCAACTCCCTCTGGAAGCCCACCCATCCTGTTTCCTTCTTGAGAACATTAAAGTTTTCATCTGAAAAACATCTTCAAGCCTTTGATGTGTGTGAGGCTTGGCAGGACGAGAGCTAGGCTTCATATTGCACTTCCTCTGTGCCAGGCACCATTGAGCTATTGATTCATTCA
Organism: Xerus rutilus; assembly: GCA_028644305.1. Classification (NCBI taxonomy): domain Eukaryota; kingdom Metazoa; phylum Chordata; class Mammalia; order Rodentia; family Sciuridae; genus Xerus; species Xerus rutilus. The sequence continues at coordinate 65,338,179 of CM053404.1, read as the reverse complement.
ATCTTCAAAGAACCCTAGGAGGCTGCTGCCATTATTAGTAAGAGAATCAAAGCACAGAATGGTTCCATGACTTGCCCAGAGTCACACATCCTTAAGAGTTGGGGTTTCAAACAGGCAGAATATGCTCTTCACTGCTTCAGCCAGGCTGTTTGTCAAAGTTTCGTTTTGAGCCTGCGAATGTAGCTCGGTGGTAGAGTGCTTGCCAAGTACGTGCAGAACCTGGGTTTCATTCCCAGCACCACAAGAACAAAACCCAAAACAGCAACAAATGTTTCATTTTTTCTGGTGAAGTTAGAAATTTAAGAAGAGTGTCCATTATGTGGATTGGTTGAGTCTCAGGCCCCTTCTTGGTGACCTCTCTAGAAAAACCCAGGAGGGACCCAGGAGTTCTGGGCACCATCCACATTGGGAATCCCTACTGGGCCTTTTCTGGGACAGACTGATATACACCCTGAGATCAGGTACACTGATCCAACAGAGATCAACTGGAGGCAGGCTCATCTCTGCCCCTGCCAGGCCAAGGGGAGAGAAATGGCGAGTGGAGTCTGACAAGACCTTGGAGTGGTCCATCCTTCCTTCCCACAAGCCCACTCAGGACAGAGCCCACAAACGGCAAGCAAAGGCAAAGAGAGTTACCCACTCTTCACAATCTATCAAACGTGTCTGATCGCCCTTAAAGACTCCTCCTAGTTAATTTCATCAATTCATCTATTAAGCACTTGCTGTGTGACAGGGGAAGGGGCTAAGCTCTCCCTCTTCCTTATTGGAGGCTACAACCCATTTCACTTTGGAGAAGTTGCCCAACCCTCCTGTGCCTCAGTTTCTGTATCTGTGAAATGGGAACAGTAACCTAGGTTGAGTATCGCTTATCCAAAATACTTGGGACCAGAAGTGTTTCAGATTTTGCTTTGGGTTTTTTTTTTTTTTCAAATTTTGAAGTATTTGCATAAACATGATAGATATCTTGGGGGAGAGGACCCAAGTCTAATCACAAAATTCATGTGTTTCATATACACTTTACATAAATAGCCTGAAGGTAATTTCATACAATATTTTTAATAATTTTGTGCATGAAACAAAGTTTCATGTGGTGAAATTTTCCACTCATGGTGTCATGTTGGTACCCAAAAAGCCTTAGATTTGGGAGAAATTTTGGACTTTGGATTTTCAGATTAGTGATGCTCAACCTTATGGGCTGATTTTTGGTATTAATTGAGCTAATCTAGGCAAAGTTCCCAGCCAATGAGGCCGTAGCATAGTCTAAGGAAGCTCTTTCCACCCAGTAGAGAAGCCAAGTGCTGGATATTCCTAAACAAAGCACCAACTGAGGAATGGAGAAGGAAACCCGTGAGTCCTGCAGTGTCCTATACCAAGACCCCTCGCCCTCACACCCTGTCACCCCCACTTTTGTGCCTCCTTTCAGGGCCATCATCCTGGATGAGGAAACTGCTGCTCCTGTCTTGACTTCAGCGGTTTCCAGGCTCCATTCCCATAACCTGGAGTGCATTAAGGCATGCTCTTCAGAGTGCTTCAACTAATAAATGAATAATAATAATTAATCAATCAATCAATCAATCAATCCCTAGGGCTTGCACCTCCTTCCCAGACTGATGCCTGACTGCCTTTTTATGGTCACATTATGAACTTCTGCAGACAGGGCAAACTCTTGAGGCTCCAGAGATGACCGCCCAAAAGGTTACTTCACCAAGGACGACCATAAAGGGGATCTGGCAAGGCTATGTCCACCCACCTGGGACAGAAGGACTGACTTCTGCATGCTTGGGCACCTGGGGAGGTCTCTTGGCTTGCATTGAAACCTCTGTCTTGTGGCTGCATCTGCTAAAGCTTTCAGCCAAGGCCTCAAAGCTCTCCTCCTGGAAGTTTCTAAAAGGTTTCCATTTGCACAACAACCAAAGTGGAGAATCAGAAAGAACAGACTCCACCCAGCCCTGCAGCCCCAGGGCCAAGAGAAACAAAGAGAGGACCTGAGTTTTTTAGGTTTTTCTTTTAACTCCTCTAAATTTATTTGGGTATTTAAACAAACAGAAACTACATCATGCATCAGTTACTTTTGCCTTTGTACAACAAAACTAAGTACTCAATATCTCTGCAGAGGTTTGGCGCTTGCTTTTTTTTTTTCCTTTCTTTCCGTAACGTCAGGCAGACTTTTCGATGTTATCCAGTTTTGCACAGTCACTAGAGTGTCGCGTCATGAATTATTAAATCAGTGCTTCGTGGTAATACATAATTTCTTATCAATTATTCATGCTAATGTGTGTGTAGTTTACTTAATTGTGTTATTGACGATCAAAAGTAATTTCCTGAAAGTCCTCAAGGACACAAAATTTAATCAGCGTAACTACTTTTCGGATGCAATGCTGTTAAGTATTCTTAATTTGCCCAACAGTTCACTTATTTATGTACCTTTCTGGAGGAAATACGAGTTTAATCAAACAATTAGATTGAAGAGTTAGTGTGCGTAAGGGCTTGAGCTTACATCGCTCAACTGAACATTCGTAATTACAGGGAAACGGAAGCGACTTTGCCGTTTTTTGGCAAATCGTTTCATCTTTGTACTCAACAAGCAAAATACAGCAGGAAGAAGGATTTGATTTTTTTTTTTTCTTTAAAGGAGACAGTATGTTTTATCAAATGCTTTGCAGTAATCATAGATGAGGCACGATACACTCAGGAGTACGGAGGTTCTGGGGGAGGCTAAAAAGGTGGATCTGAAAGTATAACATTTTGATTACAACTGAAATGAAAGTAATCATCATAAAAACAATGACAATTTGCATGGAGACACCATCAGCAAAAGCCACCAAAAACCGCAACCTTTCAGGTACAGGGCGAGGGGCGGGCTCATGCTATTGCACATCTCCCCTTCGATCTCCTCAAGGTTACCACCCACACGAGAGAAATGGCCACTGTAGACAGAAACAAAAATCTCCATGAAATTTGGCCCTTTGGAATTCTCTTCACACCACAAGGAAGCCGTCTTCCCCACGCTTCCTCTCTGCACATGCACCATTTCTGTCTCATCTTGTTTGCTATTTTATTTCCCCAGATTTAAAAAAGAAAGAAAAGAAAAGCATCACCACTGGAGATCCCCTCCATGTGCCAGGGATTTAAGGAAAGGTGGTTCATCCAGATGAAGTAAGTATTTCAGAGGTGTTCCTAGGGGCTTCTTCCCCTCAAAGGGTTCTATCCCTTTCCTGGGCCAGAGAGTTGCCTTCCAGTTGATCAACTTCCCACCAACCTCCAGGTCTTTCCAGGAGAGAGGCAGGACCAACAAACAGGTGGATAATTCAGTTGCTCTGTGCCTCCCAGTGTCATGATGGTGGCCCTCAGTTCATGGAACCCATGGGCAGTCTGATTGGCCCAGCCTCTCTGGCCAGATGTGCCCGAATGAGAGCTGCTAGGAGAGAGCACCACGTACCCCTGGAGCAGGCTATGTCCTATCAGCCCTTCCCCACCCCACATTTCTCCCCTTCTAACCAAGCCCACAACCAATATGCTCCAACAAGAGAAAAGGGTTTACTGCTTGTCTAGCCTGAGCCAAGAGTTGTTTGAGATTCTATCAGTTCTGTGGTTCTTAATGTGATAGGGACAGTCTCATTTCATATCATGAGACGTCAGCCCTGGATGTCTCTCGAGGATGACCCTGCCAGAGTTCTTGGGGTTGAGAAGACCTGCAAAAGTGGCCTGGGAAGGGGACAGGAAAGGTGATGGGTAAGCAAATCTGCCTCCCCTCCAAGACTTATGGGTCTGGATGGAAACTCAGGGGTCTTACCACAGAAGGGACTCTGGTGCTACCAAGGACCATCAGGACCTGTCACCAAAGAAGCCAGAACAACACAGCCACACTATAAGACTCCCCAGGCACCAAGGGAGCTGTGGGTCTTGATATCCTGTCCTGGGTCCACAAGGAGCCCCAGGCAGAGGCCTCCTCTTGCTGTGTCGGAGATTTCGCAGGGCTAAGGTTGGGAGAAGCAGGAGGGCAGGGAGGACGACATGGCGGGTTGGGGCACTCTGGACCCTCATACACTCTTTTCTCCCTCATTCTGTTCCTTGGTGGGAGGGGTCTTGTCCTGGCTGCTGTCAGAGGGAGCAGGCTTGGCAGCAGGGCTGGGGCTGCTGCTGGTAGATGGCAGGAGGTTGGCCGACTGCAGGACCGCTTCCGAATGCTCGCGGGCCTTCATGCGCAGGGCAGCCACGCTGGCCGTGCGGTTACTCTGACAGCCGTAGGTGGGGAGGAAGGAGAGCCCCATGGGGTCTGGGACACAGCAAGAACACAGTGGACCTCCTGGAGGAAGAAAAAACAACAGGTTTTCATCATTGTCCACACTCTGTCTCCCGGGAGGCTTGAGGGGATGGAAGGGTCTAAGGCCTGAAAGAGGGAAGTTGAATCCATTTGGCTTCAGACACCAAAGGAAGGGCAAGTGCTCAAAACCCCAAGACATACAACTCAAGAGATCCAGTTGATATTCCAAAGGATTATCAGAGCACCAGAGAGTCCTGGTCAGTCCTGTCTCCCCCAACATCCAGCTATGTGGTCTTATGCCGAGATCTTGGCTACTCTGAGCCTTGACTTCTATAAAATGGGATAAGACCCACATCATACATCATTATTCAGATCCAATGCAAAGCCACACTCCCAAACTATGTGCCAAGACACCCCTAAGAACTCACTGTAAGGCAGTGCAAGGATATTTCAAATACTGGAGGGAAACCAGCCACATCTGTCGGCTGCCATGCAAGAAGTTCACACTTCAACATAAGATTGTGCTGTATTCCTTTTCAGGGTGTCATATTTTTGTGAAATGGGATCTTTCAAGCACCACATGAGATTCCATGCAGAATATAAAGTGAAGGCAGTGGCATCCAAGACTCCAAGACTAGAGACACTAAACAAAGACCATCAGGTACACAATTCCATTACAAACGAACAGTTGCTACTTAGAAATGAAAAGGAAATGTTAGTTTCCTTCAAAAAAATGTATTTTTAAAATGGATATGAAGTTCTAGGGACATAAATACTTACTGAGTTATTTGGACCTAACCATTCCATCAGCAGAACTATTAGCTATTATTTATGGCTCAAGGATATGGAGAATTGGGCTTTGAGAGTCTCTGAGGCAATTGGTTTGCAAAGCACTTAGTGTAGGTTCAGGCCCAGGTTTATCCTCACCCACGTGTTGCCTCTTGGCTGATGGTTGTGGTAGATATGACATGTTGCACTAGAATTTCTAAAGAGATCTCAAGCAAGAGCTGAGGTCCACACCAAGAAGAGGACCGCTGTGTCCCCAACTCTTCTTCTGTCTTGGGCATGCCTGCATGCTGATGATGAGCTTTGTGCGGTTATCCTGCCATTCTGAGCATGGTCTGGAATACTTCTGTGGGCCACCTGGGGACAGTGATCATGAGACACAAAGCCCATGCCCACCAGGGCCTTCGAAGCCACCCTGACTTGGCACTCAC
>CM053404.1:65312989-65332198 GCA_028644305.1 Xerus rutilus | reverse complement strand
TTTTTTTTTTCATAGATTTGCCTACAACCGCTTTTTAACAAAGAAAAACTTGACTTCCACAAATAGGATTCTTTTAAAACTAACTCTTGATTTCTCAATAATCTCAGAGTAACAATAGCTCACCAGACAATTTTGAGGAGCAAACTAACCAATTCAATGCCCCATCTTCTAATTACCAGATTTCCAGACTTTAGGATCTAGAAGGGAGTAGCAAGAGGATGGTATTTGGTTTGGGTTTGGGTTTGGGTTTGAGTTTGGGTTTTTGGTTTTGTTTTGAGGTTTTTGGTTTTGGTTTTGGTTTATATCAAAAATCTATAATCATGAGTGGACTAAAATTAAATTAACTACAAAGAAAGTTATCCCTGAGTAGCATATAATAATGAAAAATTACAAATAGCCTAATGACCCAATAATAGGAAATTGTCTAAGTGACCTATATAGAAGATGCTGCATCTATGACAAAACTATATTGTAGGAGGATGTTTAGTGCCATGTAAAAGATACCAATAAAACAGTAGTTTAAAAAGCAGAGTAAAAAACAGTAAGTCAACATAATCCAATTTTGATATATATATGTCTGTGTATACACAGACATACTGTGGACTGAAATGCGTGTCCCCCCAAAATTCATATGCTGGAATCCTAATCACAAGGTGATGGGCTGCAGAGAGAAGACTTTGGAGGTCATTAGACCGTAAGGGCAGAGTCCTCATGGATTAGGTCCCTTATAGAGAGTTGCCTTGTCTCTTCCACCAGATGCAAACGCAGAAAGGAGAGGCTCCCTGTGGACCAGGAAGCGGGCCCTCACCAGACACCAAATCTGCCAGCACTTTGATCCTGGAGAACAGTGACTCAAGAACTGTGAGAAATAAAGCTTTATTGTTTAATAAGCCAACCCATATACAGTATTTTGTTACAGTAGCCCAGGATTTTTGGATGTGGAAGGAAGAAACAGAACATTTTTTCCAGCATCCCCTGAGAATATCCAAATTCATGGATGCTCAAGGCCCTTATATAAAATGGCATAATTTGTACACATCCTTCCATATACTTTAGATCCTCTCTAGATTATTTATAATACCTAATGCAATGTAATAGTTATGTAAATAGCTGTACTATATTTTTAGGGAGTAATGACAGGAACAAAAGTCTGTGCATGTTCAGTAAAGACATCATTTTTTTCAAATATTTTTGATCTGTGGTCAGTTGAATCCATGGATGCAGAAGCCTGATTCATACACATGGTGTGTATGTGTATATGTATATGTACATCTATATACCATATTAATTTAAAATTATAGATGTATATACATTTATTACAGATATAAATATCTTCTAGAAATAGAAAATATTTATAAATCTAAATTTGTTTAATTTACAAGTAAGCTACAAAACATATTTATCAGTGATATAAATGTGAATACATATAGTTACAAGTAGGATTAATATGGATATTAGGATATGCTAATGCCAAAATACAGTGGTTGATTATGGGTTGTAAGACTATAAATGATTTTTCATTTGCATCCTACTGTATTTTCCACCTTTTCTACAGTGACCAGGTATTACTCTCACAAAAAGTATGTCCTTTTTTGAGGTGTATGATTCCTGCCTTCACTCTTCGGACAATGGGAACAAATGTTCTCCTTTAGAACAGAGACTCACTGAAGATGCTAGGAAATAAAGACTATACCCTCAGCACCCAGCAAAAACTCAGACAGCTACAGGCCGCAGACTGCACTTGAAGTATTAATACAATCATTGAGCTGAAGACACACCATGAAATCCACCCAGGAGCATTCCATCCATCTCCCATTCTGTGGGAACTAAAGCCAACTAGTCCCTTTGAATGGGACCCAACCAAAACCCCACCCATGAACTCCCCAAAAGGCTACCCAGACAACTCATGCCACCACCAAATTCTATGTAAGAGCCATCTAGTCCTTAAACACAGACTGAGAATTGTTTTGTTTGGAGAGCATACTACCTCCTGGATACTAAATTAAAACACACAATTAGATTTCCATTAAGTTACAGAAAATTCTGCTGAATTGATCTAATCGGCCTCTATCCCTCTATGACATCATGCTTTAAAGGCTTGACTTGAACATAAATACTTAATGTAATAAATACAGTCTGAAATATTTGATCTCCTTGGCAGTTTAATTGATCTACTACAGAGACTGACAGGAAAAATTAAGTTAGCTCTGTCTCGTCTCTGCCAATAGCACATTTTCATCGTAAAGGTACGTGAGATTTGATGCGGGTGGTAGACCGAGCTCTGTTGCACTTTCCTTGTTGAATATTCAGGGTTAAATGAGCAAGAACAGGAATACATGGACTTATGGGACATTGAACACTAATTCCATAGTTCATTTCTTTTTTGCTTTATGATAAAATAGATAAATGAATTTACCTGTTTGGGGAAATCATGACACCAGTTTCTTATAGTTCACAAGGAGAGTTTAAGTGGGACTGCTGGCAGATGCCCACAGTGTTTAAGCATGCTCTTAGATGTTGTGGCTTACTAAGCATGCTCATAACAATCAAATGCACTGCAAGGACAGGTCCAAACCTGGAAGCATTGTCTTCTACCACAAAATGCCAGAAATGCTTTTTCTTGCTCCTATGAACTCCCTTCCCCAACGCTACATTCACCTCCGATGCCAGAACCAGCCTGTCCCATCTTAGTACAAAGTAAACACTCCATGAATATTTGAGGAAGGGAGAATGGGAGGGAGAATCTGCCCTTCCTGACCAAGCTGATGTGTTCCAAGTCTCATCAATACTACATAAAAAGAAAAGGTATGGCAGGACAGAATTCCCCAATCTAATTAATGCCAAAAACCTCAGGCTAATTTGCAGGTCTTTTGGTAGAATCAATCCCAGCTCGACCCCTGTCTAATTCTACCTACTACAGTTAAGATCATCTTCTCAACATTCCTTTACTCACTCAGCAACCACTGGGAGCCAGTTCCACTAATCACACCAGCCACAGCCTTCTGCTGTGACATAGTCTCAGGATGAGGACAAGTGTCCTATTTCTGACTGGATGTCTTTGCAGTGTTAAACAAGTAATGCAGGCAGCCCCCAGATTCAAGGACCCCTGGCACAGCCACAGCACCTGCAGTGACACATGTTCTGAGCATATTCAGATGCCAGTGAGCATTGCCCTCCCTCCCAGTAACAGCCAGAATGTGCATGGGACAGGGCACCTCTCCTATTGCATCCTGTGCCAGTGGCACCAGCCTAAAGCCTTCTGCTCAGCTCCCTGAACTCCAGGGCCCCATTGATTTAACAGGAAGGGCAAACTCATCAGCACCCACAAGACATGACTTCTCAGAAAATGAACTGCAATTTTTCAAGCCAGAGGATGACAGTGGTGCCTGTCAAAGGAATAGAATCAATATTGGGGGCTCAGAGGGAACCACCTTACTTGCCCTGTCTCTGACAGATATACTATGTGATCTTGGACAGTCCTACCTCTTCTCCAGAGATGTTCAACAAGGAGATTTCTCACAAATCCTAAGTGCTTGATTCTCCAACCCTGCCACAGTTTAGATCTTGATTGTCCCCCAAGGCCCTTGTACTAAAGCTTGGTCTCCAGTTCTGGTGCTGTTGGCAGGTGTTAGAACCTTTAAGGAGTGGGGCCTAGTGGAAGAAAGTTAGGTCATTGGGAGTATGCCCTTGAAAGGGGTATACTCCTCTTCCTCTCTCTTTGTTTCTCAGCCACTATGAGGTAAACAGACCTCCTCCACCACATGCTCCCACCATGAAGTATTATGCAGCCACAGTCCCAAAGCAATCAGGGCAATTGGCCATGGACTGAAACTTCTAAAACCACGAGCCAAAATAAACCTTTCTTTCTTTTGAGTTATTTTGTCACAATAATAGAAAGCTGACTAACCTGACCCCTGTCTTCCTGACATCAGATAGGCATGGAGGGGGCTGGGGCTGAGCCATCCACTTTCCCCATGAAGAATGACCATATTCTGTCCCTCTGGTTCTCTGCTCTCCAAGTACCCTCAGAAACAGTCCAGGGGCCCCTGTGTGGTTGTGCTGCTTTCTTGGAATACTAGGAATGACCCATACACCACAAACATCAGTCACTATGTCCTGGATGTTGCAAAGCCCTTCCCTTAGGAAGCAAATGTTTTGCAGGATGCAGGTCCTCTGCCCCAGAGAGCCAAACCCAATTCCTAATCAAATCCCAAGTGACCTCTCAGCCTTGACTTGACCCTAACAATTGTCAGCACTTACCGGACATGTGGATGGACCAGGCAGAGGTACATGCCCTACTGATCACAGAACCACTATGTATGACCATTATGACTCTCATTTCACAGGCAAGGAGCCTAGAAAGTGCCCTAGGTGACCAGGTGATGAAAGGCAGACAGCACTGCCAGGCTCCATGCTATTCTCATGCCTTCTCTCCCCCAGAGGGCTCCCACCTACTGGACAGCTCCTATGCTTCCTTCAAGCCCAACTCAAGCATCTCTGGAAGGCCTTCCTCATTCTTCTGCAGAAAGAATCCACCCTTCCTCTGGGCTTCCCCACACTTCTCATGCCCTTGTTTGCCTCCATAAGAGCACATTATTGTGTCACCTCGCAGGATTCATGTTTGACCTGTCTCTCTAAGTCCACCCCCAGACTGCCAGTTCCTAATTCCTTAATGAGTGCTGAGTCTTTGGTGCAGTCTGAGGTTCTCAATAGATACAGAATGATAAAAGGAGAGCTGAGGCTTCAGGGGTTTAGCAGATGATCAGCTGTGCAGGTGCAAGGTCACTGTCTCCTTTTTTATTGGTGGGGATGGGAATACTGGGAATTGAACTCAGGAGCACTTGACCGCTGAGCCACATCCCCACCCCTATTTTGTATTTTATTTAGAGACACGGTCTCACTGAGTTGCTTAGTGCCTCGCTTTTGCTGAGGCTGGTTCTGAACTCGTGATCCTCCTACTCAGTCTCCTGAGCCACTGGGATTACAGGCATACACCACCGCACCTGGTTGCCAGGGTTTCTTCTAAGAGACACATTGAAGGGAGAAAAACCATTGCTTCTGTACTGAACATTTACAAACCTTTTATTGTTATTATTTGCTAAACAACACAAATGTTGTTTATATTGTATATCAAATATTTACCTGGCATTTAGATATTATAAGTAATCAAGAAACTAAGTATACTGAAGGCTGTGCATAGGTTATGTGAAAAATCTATACCATTTCATATAAGGGACTTCAGTAACCATGAATTTTGGTGTTCTGATGGGATAAAGGAATCCAACCCCCTCAGACACCGAAGGACAGCTATACTAATATTTGGATCAATCACAGTTAAGTAAAACTGTATAAAAATATGGTTTGGAGATCATAAGAAAAGAAAATCACAGACCAATCTCCTCATGATCATAAATGCAAAAATCCTAAAGAAAAATATTAGCCAACCAAATCCAGAACCTATAAAAAGGATAACATGTCACATCTAATTTGGGTTTATCTTAGGATCATGCAGTTGACTTAACATTTTAAAAAAATCAATCAATATAAGTCATCTCATTAATGTGTTGAGAAAGTAAAATCATGCAGTCATCTCAACAGCTGCAGAAAAAGTATGTGATGAAATTCAACATCCATTCATATTCATGATTTTTGTAAAATAAACCCAAGACAAGAAGAAAGTATCTTCACTCAATAAAGGGTATCCTGAAAATATAAATACAACTGTAACACCCTGAAACCTTCCCCAGGAAAGCAAGCATAAAACAAGGACAGGCTGGATCTACATGTACAAAGACAGGGTATTCTATGCTTCCATTCATACAAAATGGTCATGACAGCAAGAGCAAAATGCCCACCGTCTAGAGAGACAGGGAGATGATATGTGGTTATTCAGGACTAGGGAAGTAGGCAGGAATGGGAAATGACTGCCAATGGGTACAGGGTGATAGAAATATTCTAAAACTGATTGGAGTGATGCTTGCACAACTCAGTGAATCATTGAACTGTATACTTTAGAGGATGAATTACAAATGATATACGAATTATACTTCAATAAAACTTTTTTAAAAATAAAATAAGTCAAAGATGCCTATTATCATCACTTATATTCAAGAGGAATATAAGGAGATTGAGTCAGGAGAATCTTTTAAGCCCAGAAGATCAAGGCCAGCCTGAGCAACATAAAGAGAGAGAGCCCTGAAATCATTATATATTTTAAACCCCATTTCAAAAATATAAAATAAAAAGTGAGTAAGAATAGATGACTAGTAGGCATTCTAACCAGCACAGCCAGACCAGAAAAAGAAAAAAACTGTGTAGGATTGTAGAAAAAGGAGAAAATTGTTTTTATTTACAGATGATCTCACATATGAGATATGATAAAGAATCTATGATTAAACCTAATAACATAGATAAATCTCACTAACATAATGCTGGGCCAAAGAACCCAGACATACACCAAAAAAATGCACATTGTATGATTCCACTTGTATACAATCATGTATCATTTAACAACAGGATATGTTCTGAGAAAACCAAGCCTCAGGCAATTTTGTCATTGTGTGAACTTCATAGAATGTACTGACATAAACTGTCACTATGATGCCACCAGGCAATATCATCTTATGGGGCCACTGTCTTATATTGGGTCTTTGATCAAAACATCATTATGTGAAACATGAGTATATAAATATAGATTTTTTTTTTCAAAAAAGAGTTGAGACTATAGTGGTTCAGAATGCCTATGGTGAGTGATAAACCGAACTCACCATGAAAATCAGCAGGTGGTTGCATTTAGATAGCAGCAAGGTGACTTGAGTGGAACAAAGCCCATAGAGTCCAGGGCTCTGGGGAACAAGCAAGATGGTAGCATAGGTGCTCAAAATCTCTCATTAAACTCTAGATGCATGCTTTATGAATTTTCTAATGCATATTCTCTTTCACAAGAAAACTACTACTAGGCATGGTGGAACACACCTGTAATCCCAGCTGCTCCAGAGGCCAAGGCAGGAGGATCGCAAGTTCAAAGCCTCAGCCACTTAGTGAGACCCTAAGCAACTTAGTGAGACCTGCCTCTAAATAAAAAGGGCTGAGAATGTGGCTCAGTGATTAAGCACCTCTGGGTTAAGTCCCCAGTACCAAAAAAGAAGAAAGAAAACTACTATAGAAATTGTTTTTGTTTTTTAAGTTCTGTTTGTTTTTAATCACAACACAAAGGAAAAAGTAACCGAAGAGAAGTGGAGGAAATATTTTTAGGGGTTCAGAGGAGGAAAAGACCATTTCTGATTCTCAGTTCAGCCTTCCTGGGCAAATGTTCACTGACAATACAGTCCCTTCCATCTCAGAAGCTGGGCGCTTTGGCCTGGTCTAGAAGCCAAAGGCGGGAAGGTCATGTTCTTGGTTCACAAAGCAGCTTTGCCCTTGGGGAGGATATGACCTGACCCTTTCCTGGGACTGCCCACTGTCTTCCTCATCCTCACACACTCCATCAGGACCAGGACTGTTACTTCAATTACTAGCATCCATTGAGTGCCCACTTAGAGCAAGCACATTGGAGACACCATATCTACAGCATTTCCTTGGGTCCTCACTGCCTCCCAAGCCTCAGCCAGGAAGTGAGGCCAGGATTCCAGCTGCAGCCTATCTGCCTGTGGACTCCTCCCAGTCAGTGGGCCTCCCCTGGGTCAGCGAAGGGCATCTCACCTCTCCAGGAAGGCCTGGGGAGGGAGGAAAGAAGGGATCAGATTAACCCCATTGCTCTGCTGCAGTCCCCTGGCCTCAGGTCTGACTCTGGGGAACCACACCAGAGACTAAGGGTCCTCATCAAGTCGGCCTTGCCCCAGCAGCCTGCTTCCTCCCTTTTGGAAAAGTCAGCTATGATGCCTCCACCTTGCAGGCTGCTCAGCCCAGTACAGCACAGTAGGCATGACTCCCACAGCGTGAGCATGCAGTGAATTATGAAAGTTTGTGCCTGGCAGCTGTGATTATTCTCCCACTCACACCCAGCACAGAGAATCACACGTTAGAGTCAGCCTTGCTAAGTGCATGAACCCGCGGCTCTCCAGTCCCCAGCCACGCCTGCCCGCCTGTGGCCAGCACTTCCCAGGAACAAATCCAAGCACCTCCCTGACCATTAATAACCTCCTCTGCATTAATGAATTGTGATCACAAGGCCAGCCATTAAGACTGTGCAGGAAAATTCTTTGTGTTGCTTCTCTGGACACCCATTATTGTAAAAACTCTCCCCGTGCCTTCGAATTCTCATGAAACACTCAATCGTGAAACATGCTAATTGGGAGCCCAGCCAGCCTGCCTGGTCAGGGTGAGTGCTCTCTGGCCAACTTAGAGTGCACAGCACATCACCATGTGAAGCCCCATTCAGCCTCAACAAGAAATTCTACAAGAAATAAGAAGGAACCCAAACATTGCCAAAAGTTGAAATAGTGGGGCATACAAGGAACGAGTAAACTTCAGGAGCAATAAAGTTGAGAAAAATGGGAGAAGTTTGAGAGGAGCAGATGTTTCCACAGGTCCTTAAAAGGTGAGTTGGACACAGACTGCCACGGGGATGTTAAAGCGGGTCTCCAATTAATACTGATAGTTAGGATTCACTGACTGCCTCCATGTGCCAAGTACTGCTCAGGGACCTCAAATGTTCTAACTAATATTCTTCTCATTTTGTCTTATAAATTGAGTTCTAATAGAATCAAGATGCCCATTTGACAGATAAGCAAGCAAAGGCACAAAAGACTGTTAGTATTTGACTCAAGACTTACATGGCTAGAGAATGGGAAAACTACAGTTCACATCAGGCAAGCTGTCCCAGAGCTCTTGCTTGGAACCACTGTGCTAGTAGGCTACTTGCTAATTAAAGAAGAAAGCCCCATAAATGCCTAGTTTCCAGTTATGGGGCTCTGATGGGCAGTTTCTTAGTCTGAGGTAGCCAGAAACCTCCTTCCTGATGGGAGCAGCCCACTATTTGTCTAGGGGCCTGCCCGGTGAGCCTGGAAGCTGATCTGTCACACCTGCACCTGTGCATGCTCCAGCTGGATGCTGCACTGAAAGGGCCATAATGTCCTGTCCATCAGGGGCTGCAACTCCTCCACCTTCCATCCATCCCCTGCTCCCCATTACCTAAGCTCCCATCTGCTCTGCAAAGTCACATCCTTCCCATGCACACATCTTCCAGCATACTCCAACCATCTCCTGTGTAAGCATCCCCCGTACTGCAACTCCTAAATTGCCTCTCAGCCACCCTAACCGAGCCCAGAAACCTGGCTGCCCACAGAGCAGAACCCTCAGCCCAGGACTATGGTGCTGTAACAGAAGGCAAAGCCTAGGAAGGTTTCTGCCCTCAGTCTCCTGACCTAAGGATGAGTCACTAAGTCAAGCCTCCGTGTGTGCATAGCAATGCTGAGATGTGGGGGTTTTCCAAAGACAGTAAGTGGTCACCCCCAACTGGACCTTGACTTCCTCAGCTCTCAAGCTACCCTGAACCCCAGGCCCCGCCTTCAATGGGTATCTCCAAGGAATGAAAATCAGTCTAATTTCCTAAGAAAACCATCATCCAAACTTTTCTGCTGATGACTTTCCAGTCTGTGTGTCAAAGCTCTGCAAGTGATTGAGATATAAGACATGATCCCCTTCATATTTTCTGGGCCACTCTTCCACCTCAGTGATCTAATTGTAAGAATACAAGGTCTAGCTGCTCCATGGAGTTTTTCAAAGATAATCATCTTGGGTGGAAGAATCAGCTCACGGGAATGTACTGGGCCAGACATTGAGCTGCTGGGGCCTAACCTGTCCACTCTACTCACATTAGAAATGGGTTTGGTGGTCATCAACCTGTGCTGAGCCCTGAGAGTCCACTGGGCAGAAGAGGGTGGGCAAAGCAAATCCCTCTGCACCCAGTACCTTTAATGGCCTCTGCTTCTCCTTTTCTTCCTTCTAGTGCCATTTGTTCAGGAAACTGACAGCCAGTACCATCAGCCCTTCATATCCTTGGGCTGCACATTCATGGATTCAACCAGGCATGAATGAAAAACATTTGAGGAAAAAGTTTGCATCTGTTCTGAACATGCACAGACTCTTTTTGTCTTGTCATTATTCTCAATAACAACTATTTATGCAGCATTTACATTGTATTAGCTATCATAAAGAATTTAAAGGTGACTAAAATATATGCATAAGTTATGTACAAATGCTACACCATTCTATATAAGAGATGTGACCTTCTGTGGATTTTGGTATATGAGGAGGTTCTGGAACAAATTCCCTGCAGATACCAAGGGACCACTGTAAGATCCAAGAGCATTCTCATTTTCAGAACACTTTGAAAGCCAAAGAACTTCCAAGCAAGTGAATACCCACAGAACTACCTTAAAGAGCCTAAGGACTTCAGGGACCACTACTTAAAGAAACTCAGCAATCTCAACAAGCCCCAAGCTATCTCACAAACACTCCAGGGGGCTTTCTTGGTGTTTATAAGGCAAGGACCTCACACCATCACAATGCCTAGAACCAAAAGACTAGTCCCCCAGAGTCCTTGGCTCTACAACTATACACAATGCTCCTTGGGCAATTAGCCCTGAGAATACTAGTCCCCTGCTCGGGGTGCTCACTGGAGAACAGATCTTGTCCTGGGATGTTGGGATCCCTGCTCCCACTCTGACCAGGATCTGATGCAGCCCAGGCTGCCGTGGCTTGGATCCTCAATCACAGGAGAGCAGCACCCAGTGCCGTATCTAGAGCTAAGCCAGAATTCAGATGCCTACCTAGTTACATATGCTTTCTCCAATCCAGGGCTGTGTGAGCCATGCAAGACCACATATGCTAGGGAAAGACACAGGCATTATTTTTGGTATGGAAGCTGAAATTAGCTTAGATTCACTTCTTCTGGCTCTGTCACCAGTTGCCACGAGCCTGGAGAAGCAGGTTGGAATCTCTGAAATGGAAGGGGCCAAGGGGCTCTGCTTTCATTGGTCCTGGTCTCTAGAGGTCCAGAGTCCAGACCTCTTCCCCTAGAGGACTCAGCTGTCCTCATGTGTGTGCAGAAGCAGGGCAGATTTCAAGGCCTCTCGTTGCTCCACCTACCAGCAGGCGCTCACCCAGAACAGCAAAAAAATAAGTGGTGTCTGTAAGAAAAGACACATTAGGATGTTGAGGAGAGCAGCCTAGACCCCCTAGGGGAGACCTAGCTGAATCAGTGAGGTATAAGCAAGTGCCTTCCCTGCCCTGAAGCTCAGTTTCTCATATTGTAAGAGAGCGCCAGCATGCATGATGCTTGTCCAAAGTAGCTGAGGCAGCCCCTTCACTCTGCGCCTAGAAGCAGGGTTCAAGCCCAAGAGAAGCACAGCTTAGCTGAATCATTAGCTCTGCCCAGCATTTGGGGGTATAGTCAGGGTGAGGGAGCCTGGGTTTCAGCTCAGAGCTCCTGGAACTGAGCCAGGCCCCAGAAAATTGGGCTCACTCCTCTCCCAGGCCCAGACAGAACTATTCACTTAACTTCTGGAGCTTGGTGAGAAAGAAAAGACATAAAGACATGAGGTGTAAGGGTCGTGAAGCTGTCTTGGCACCAAAGTCCTTAACATGTATCCCTCAAACCAATTCAGCATTGAACCCCAGGGGTGTTTAGAAGCCAATTTGCAGCAGGTGTACATCTCTCAGCCTGTGTCCTGTGATTTCCCCCGAACACACCTTCTGAGGCTGCAGCACCACCTGGCTTAGAGAGAAGTAGAGCCAATGAGCTGACTCAGTCCCAGCTCCAGGATTTCCAGAGCTGAACACCTCATTTCCAGAAGGGCCCACATAGTGAGGTCAGGTGCTTTTAGAAAGCAAAGATACACCAACCCATATCAGCTATCATCTCAGAACTTTCCCACCTCCATTCACTAGCTGTCTGACTATAGGACCCCTCCTAGCAGGATGCTGACTGTATCACCATGAGAATTAAGTAAGTTTAAGACACAAGATTACCTGGGAGAGCAAGAGAGGGTTTTCAATAATGCTCTCTACCCTCCTTTCCATCATGGCTTAGCTGTCTGGAGATGAAAAGCCAACTGCCCTGGGAAGCCAGAGGAGTCAGAGCCACAAAGGGCAAGTGTCAAAGAGAAGAGCTTTGCTAGAGGGAGGGGGCTGAGGAGGAAGCAGGTGTGCAAGGAGCAGAACTCAGAAAGCAGAGATGGGAGGGATGGAAAGAACTCTCACACTAGCCCAGCCCTGTGCCTCTCAAAAATGGGAAAAGAACAAATACACCAACCCTGTGTATTCATCAGAAAAGTGAGCAAGAACTCTTTTATATTTGGGGAGGCAAAGACCACACCTACACACAAAGAAATGCCTAAGATAAGAAGGAAGGAGGGAGGGAGGGAGGGAGGGAGGGAGGAAAAGGAAGAAAGGTGGGAGGGAAGAAGGGAAAGAAGGAAGGAAGAGAGAAAGAGAGAGAGAGAGAGAGAAAAAAAAGGAAACTCTTGACCCAACTCTCATCTGCCCCCATGGGCAGGAGTCAGGGGAAAATATCTATGTAGGGAACTGGAAGACGAATGGATGAGTCTAGATCTCTACCAGCTTGTGGCTCACTTTGCTCATGGCTTGCCTGGTTCTGGAAACATCTCAGCCTGTTGTCAGCCCCAACACACCTTGTTGACTGGGATAGGGTAACCTGTCCAAATAGGCCCCTTAAAATGCACAGAGATATGCCCAATCCTGATGAGCACACCGTGATTTCTGCCACTTCTGTAGAGCCCCACACACCCCCAGCCTGGCAGCAGCCAAGGAATGTCCATTTCCAAAGACTGGTTCTAGGGGGTCACAGCCCAGACAAAAGGGCTTAGGGAAGGGAAGCTGGGGGGAAGGAAGAATGGATGGATGTGTAAACAGCTGGCCCAGTTCTGCAGCAGCCCCTCCACTAGCCTTGTTTCTGCCCTGTGCTGATGCCAAGCGGGGTGCTCCCACAAGACATGGGAGACACAAGTCCCAGCTCTGTCTCCCTCTCACCTGCTGTCCTTGGCTTCTCCCAACCTCCCTACCCTGAAGTCTAGCCCTCAAGACCCACCTCCAGACACTGCAAGCTTCCACCAGGGTCTCAGTTTGGCTTAGCCAAGATGCCACAAAGCTACCAGGACAAGCAATCAAGTGAATCACCTCCTACTCATGGGGCCAGTGTGGGGCAGGCAAAAAACATTATGTATTAAAAAGTGTTGCTCTCAGTTGAGCTGGCCCTCACCAAGGCAGACAGGGTTTGTTGTTTTTTTGTTTTTTGTTTTGTGGGGTGGGGTAGGGGGATGGTGGGAAGGGACAGTGGAGGTGAACTGGTAATTGAATCCATGAGCTATTTACCACTGAGCTCTTTCCCCAGCACTTTCTTATTTTTTATTTGGAAACAAGGCCTCACTAAGTTCCTGAGACTGGCATGAAACTTGTAATCCTCCTGTCTTAGCCTCCTGAGTAGCTGGGATAACAAGCATGTGTCACCACACCCAGGTCAGCAGACAAGATTTATTAGATGCACAGATATATGATTGCTCCTTTGCTAAGACTAGCCCCTCAGATAATGCCCAAATCCCACTGGTAATCAATCTCCTGGGATTCCCTTCCAATTGATCAACCCCATCTCTGCATAAGTTGAATATTCCTTATCTAAAATGCTTGGCACCAAAAGTGTGTGGATTTAGGATTTTTTTTTCAGATTTTGGAATATTTGCATACACATAATGATATATCTTGGGGACAGCACAAGACCCAAATCTAAAAAAAAAAATTCATTTATATGACACACCTCATGCACTTGGCCTGAGAATAACTTTACACAATATTTTTATTGTGTCTGTGTTTTTACTACAATCCATCACGTGAGGTCAAGTGTGGAATTTTCTACTTGTGGTAACATGTTTACACTCAACATGTTTCAGATTTGAAAGCATTTTCGATTTCAGATTTTTAGATTAGGGATCTCAACCTGTAGTTCCAGAGCAGACTACCGTATCCTGTGAACATGTGCTGAAGCTGCAGGGTAAGGAGGCTGTGCATCGCCTCAGAAGCGCTGGACCCAAAGCTAAAGGAAGTGCTGGGAGGGGTCTGGAGCTAAGCCTCATCCACCCACATCAGTAAACTAAGGAAGGGGATTCACCCAACTGCCTGGACCACTCCAAAGTGTCTCCAGGCCTCAACACTCCACCTCCAACAGTGGGAAGCTCAGAATCAGGATTGGCATCCAGGACCTTCAAGCCCTAGCCCTTGCCAGGCACCCTCTACCATGTCTCTGGGCATCTAACATAGCAGTCATTCTCCAGGCGAGCCTGGTTCTCCTCCCCACACCTAGTAATCTTTGCACATGCTGCTGCCTACACCTACAATGCCCTTCTCTCCTTCTCAAAGACTCCCTAGGGAGATTCCATCACGTTCTCCTTCAGCCTTCATATTGCAACGCAGAATGGCACACTCTTTGGTGTGTGTGTGTGTGTGTGTGTGTTTCTGACCCACCTGCTGAAAAGAGACCCCCCTCAAGGCAAGGAGAAGTCATATCTAGCACAGGACAAGCAGCAGACACCTTAAGGAGTCTCTCCCACTGCCTATTATCAGGGAAAAACCTAGAGGGAGTCAGGGCTTGTTTATCACAGGGTATTTGGGAGGTGGGGTACAGGCACTCATATTCCCCCAAGACCCACTGGGTCTCAACCTTTTCCTGGCCAGCATAGCTCTCTGGACTGATCACTGGACAAACAGGTTTGTGACCAGGAATTAAGAGCCACTGATGGGTCCTTTATTCAGGAAAGGTATCCCAGAAATTCCCAAGGGACACTACTGCAGGGGTTTCTCTCTCTGGGCCTGACTAAACAACCCTAATGATTTTCATCCTTCATGTAACAACAGCCACTGAGAAGAGAGCAAATCTTGGAAAGCCATACATCCTAACAGTTCAGATCTCTGGCATCAGGAATCCCAAGGGAAAGGAAGTGAACTAACCACACATATGGGTGAGTGTCCTCAGAATCAGGGATAGTTTCCTTCCCCAGGCTTCCCCCGTGAGCTGAAGGCTAGCACGTAAAAATGTTGCCAGAGGGAGTGGAGAAGCTATAAACATGGAGTAGTCACTTTTAAAACAATCGCCTCTAGGACAAGCCCTCTGTTGTTGACCCTTAACAGCAACATCCACATGTATGTAGAACTGTCATGATGTAGAAACCAAGCAAGATAGCAAGTATGGATCTGTGTCTGTGGCCCCAGCTGTGACTGACAGAAGACAGGAGCCCAGTCGGCTCGGGTGCAAGGACAGGCAGAGCCAAAATGACAGGCCTGTCAGTCTCCACCTCCCCATGAGACCGTACCTGCCAGCGGAGCCAAACTCACCCTTCAGGGAGGCCACGTGTGACAAGGCCTGGGCGTAGGTGGCTGTGTTCAGGAGGGTTCCCGGCAAGCAGGAAGGGAAGAAAGGACCAGCAGGACCCACAGTTCGCCCCAGGCTGGCAAAGATAAAAATTTTCATTGAGTTCCCTCGTGTGTCTGTAGAGCTGCCTGAGCCCCCTTGGGCCCCAGGGCCAGCTGGCCTCACCTCTGCTGGGCCTCCAGCACTTCTTTCTTGTTCCGGGCCTGGTCCCCAGGGGGCGGGGAGTTGATGTTTCTCACTGGTGGTGGTGTCACCTCTGCCATGGACTCCTTGACACCTGGCTCCTGGTCAGAAGCCCCTCTCTCTGTTTTCCTCCATTTGGCTCTTCGGTTCTGGAACCAAACCTAAGTCACATTGGGAAACATATCCAAGGGAAGCATAAAATCAGACAAGAGAAAAGAGCCTGAATCCCAACATGTAGGTCCAGACACTGTGCAGGGGTACACAGCTCACCTTGCAGCCCCTGCCTACTTTGTACCCTATGAACTGAGCTTCTGTCTCATGGATAGTCTGGATCAGCTTCCAAGCTTATGATAGATATGTTTCAAGGAATGCATATTAAATAATAGAAAGTATTTAAATGCATTGTCCATAGGAAGGGTAAAAGTGTTGCCTTGTGGAGATTCTCAGAGCTGAGTTGCACGGAGTTCATTTATTTGATGTGAAATGTATTTACTATTGGGAGGTCATTGTCAAAGCAGCTTGGAAAACAGCACCCCAGGCCTCCTCATCAAAAAGATTCATTTGGTCATCCAACAGGCTAAGGCCTTGAGTGTATGTGGTCTAATACCTGTAACCTAACTCTGAAATCATCACAAGTTCATGACCAGCTCAGCGCACCTATTAGAATCTCTGACTCTGGAGACAGCAATGATTTAGAATTCTGGGCCTCGGTTTAGACCCACTGCAACCCTATGAGGTAAGTAGTCCTGCTATTCCCATTTTACAGATAGGGAATTAAACACAGAGAGGTTAATTAACATGCCCAAGGTTGTCCGGGTGGCAAATGACAAATCAATCTTCAATGTGAAGCTCAGTGACTTGGCTGAAGACCATGATTCAAACTGTTGAGGGGAAAATGATAACGGCAATCCCAAGTATCGTTAGGAAGGTTGACATGCATGCAAACGTTGAACACAGTACCTGGCACATAATAATCAATCAATCACTCAATGAACATTAGTGTCACTCAATGAACTAGTGTCATCATCTCTGTTATCCTCAAGTCAGCAGGAGGCTTGTGATTCACCTTGACTTAAGCACCTTCTTAGAAGGCAGGTGTCAGGTTTTTTAAGTTGTGAAAATCAAAACTGCATCTGCAGAAGGACAGGCTGCATAGAAGCCGGTCAGTCTAAGCTCAGGGTGTTCCCTGAGGTACCCAAATCCCACTGTATTACATCCAGCAAAACCTCTCCTCTCTTCCCCCTCCTCTCCTCTCCTTGAGACAATCCTCGACTTGAAAAAAAAACGATCGGCTAGGTCTCCCTCCAATTCCAGTGGTGGGGGGCATCCTCTCCTCCTCCCCTAGCTGCTAACACACTGGCCAGGGAGACAGCTTAGGTCCTTGAGGCTGAGCCCTCTGCCAACCTGCCCTATCTCTTCATTTTCATTCTCCTTTAACTGGGTTTCTTTCTTTCTTTTTTAATCGAGTTGGCTTTTAATTGCACATATCAGCAACCATTGAATAATGATTTTATCTATATTCTAAATTTAGGGCAGTTAAATGCAAAGCAAAATGCAGACACTTTCTTGCGTCTTAATTGAATGAAGGTCACAGCTATAACAACATTTAATTGAGCTATTTTTCATTATCATATTTTAATGACTTTGCACTGACAGTTCTCCTGCTTCTGAGGAAAGAGCATGATGGAGTCGTTTATTTCCCTATTTAGTTATTGTTTGACAACATCAGCTTCGATTAAGACCCTGCTTTATAGAACATTAATCATATTTGAATGAGCAAGGGGTATAAATGTAAACACATCTCCCTTCCCGCCACCGAAGCCCGTGTCCCCACACGGAAGCTCACTAAACAAATGCTTCGCAGCCATTGTCTGGCTGCATAATAGCCAACAACAGCCTGGACAACAATTCCCAGCTTTAATTGTCACCACCCCTATCTTACCCTTGCACCTTTCAGGGAGAAGTTATGATCTTCCACTTCTGAATGTTCAATAATTGTGTCATTTATCTCAATTTGCAGTTCAGTCTTTAGGCAGCTATTGGCAAGCTGGCATTAAAAAAAGAAACGATAGACGGTATCCTGGCCAAAGAAGATTTTCATTTCCAAATAATAATCAGTTTAATTTGCCCGCATATGACCAATGATTCATGTTCAGATTTAATAATCAGGATCACATAATCTGATTATAGGGGAAATAATTTGTTTACAACCCCCAATTTACTGCTCAGAATTCCATTATCTCTCTTCAGCCATTGGTTTTTAAGAGATACTAACATGACCCAGGGGAACCGAAAGCAAACTATTATATTTCCTACAATTAGATCTTTGCATAGTCTTAACCCCAAGCCCCTACATAAAAAAGAACAGAAACAGCATGGAGGAAACCCCATAAATAAAATGAATATATAATTGTGCTCAAAGAATAGCTCGCCCGGAGAGGCGGCACTGTGAATCTGTTCTTCTCGCACTCGGGCACATCTGCTGGGCTCGGCGGGTTTGTGTGCTTAAACATAATCACCGTGTAGCTTCGAAAAAGAAATCCTGCTTAGAGGCGCTTCACGCGGGCTGTGCTCATCTCTGCTCAGCTCTTTCACTGCACCATTTAAAGATTTTTAAATTGCACACATTCTTCGGATCCACTTTGCTGAAAGAGTCCACGTGCAGAGGAAAAGTTGGATATGATGCAATTTCTGGAAAGCAGATCCTATCCTGCTTCCCATCTGAAAACGCGGTTCTCTGCAATTGACCGGCCTCACCCCAGAGCGGTCAGATCTGCTTTGAGAATAGCATCTCAGCTTTTTTTTTTTTTTCCAAAGCAAGGAAATGGATGTGCATTGATGTAATTTAGTACCTTAGAGACGCGGACAAATTAGTGTAGAACATTATCACTAGTTAATTATGAATGACCGATTAATCAACCTAATCTAATATTCCACATTATGTTGATGTTATTAAAGTGCATCATGAAAATGACAGATAGTCTTCATTTGCTTTCTTT
The DNA here is from genome assembly GCA_028644305.1 of Xerus rutilus. NCBI lineage: Eukaryota > Metazoa > Chordata > Mammalia > Rodentia > Sciuridae > Xerus > Xerus rutilus. Next base: position 65,313,634 of record CM053404.1, on the reverse strand, counting down.
GGCCAAATGTGCACTCTGCAGTCATGATGTCAAAAAAAAAAAAGTTTGCCAGTTTTAATATTAGAGAGTTAAATAATTAAAAAGAAGGTTTACCTGCACTCTGGCTTCTGTGAGGTTTATTTTCATGGCTAGCTCTTCTCTGGTGAAAACATCTGGGTAGTGTGTTTGGGCAAAGACTGCCTCAAGAGCTTCCAGCTGGTAAAAGGAAAACAATATTTACTGGTGAGAGGCTGCGGCTAGGTGAGGGGAAGCAGATACATATTTCAAAGCTGCTACGAGTGGTGAGGAAGCAGTTTCACAGATCAAATCAAGGAAGGAGATAGAGAAAAGAGCTCCTTGAATGAGAATTCCAATCCCAGATGACTGAGGAATTCAGACTTAATGACAACCTTAGTGCTCTCCCAAGAAGTAGAAATGAGAAGTAGGAATATTTCTTGCATCTACATTTAAGTATTGTCATAGGATTAAAAATCTAGGGGTGGCTTTGCAAACAGAGTAATTTGCATAGCTTTCACCATGGGACAGAGAATGAAATCTACTTGTAGAGGCCCTCCTTGGGCCGATTCCACAGAAACTTCCTAGAGGTTTGTGGATCACCTTCACAACTGTTCCACTTTGCTCAGGAGTAGGACAGAGACCAATCTC
>CM053404.1:65282138-65312489 GCA_028644305.1 Xerus rutilus | reverse complement strand
GTAAGTCACCCAGAATGTCCACCACTTGCTAAATACCCAAACCTCTGCCTTTCCCCTTTGACCAGGAAAGGTGGCTGCCAGTGACAATCAGTCAACACTCCAAGATTCAGAAGCACAGAGAAGGTGCACCAACCATGGGTGTAGATGGTCTTCTTCAGTCTTGGGGTACAGTGTCAAGCCATGCACCTCTCTTGACTTTTCCATAATGCTTACCCAGCATGAGTCATTGGTGTTAAAAGGAGGTGAAATACAGGCAAATGCATGGCCTTCCCTTTTCAGGAATGCTGAGATAACAGGACTTAAACACTGCTCTGCATTAGCCTTCTCTAGAAGATCCTGTGGAGCACTTAAAGCTTTTGGGGGGGAGGATAAAAATAAACTTTTTGATATCCCAGCTAAGGCTAGGTCAGGTGAATGAGCATCCTTCCGTACCTAATCACATTTTGCCCTGCCCCTTGCCTCCCTTGATTTCTTGGCCTCCAAGCTTGTTCCACAGCAAGAATAAATCAAAGAAGTAGGTTGTAAAAGGCCAGTCCTGGTATTGCTTCCAGGATTGCAAAAGTCCTAATATCCCAGGAGTACATCTTTGAAGAAGTCCCTGCTCAAGCTCAGAGTGGATGGACACTAATCTCTGCCCTCAGATACCCCCACCCTTGTACTCCTGGTCCTGGGTGAAGGCACCCAGAAGTCCAAGATGTTCCCTACTTGCCACCCACCTCCACCCGACACCAGGGATCCTGAAGGGAAAATTTTTTCTAAGGTCTGGAGATCTTCAAAGACCAGATCCCCGACCCTGGCCCTGGGAATGGAGAGTGGAGAGTGGATAGCGTTTAGCGTCAGAAACCCAGTAAGTCACAGAGTAAGACCCACGGTAGGGCGCACAGGGCAGGTGTTAGGCAGCTCAGCCGCCAGGGACTAAGTCGCCCGGAGCACTCCCGCCAAACGCCTGGAGTGACAGCAGCCCAGCAATGTGTCCTTCTTTGCTCGCAGTGGGGCCCAGGACGCGGGGGGCCAACTCGCCTTGGCTTTCCGGGATGTTTGCAAAACACCGTGAAAGATTGATGCGGCCCCCTGGGCAGAGAAGCCCCGATTAGAGGCGTGACACCAGCATCTGCGCTGGGAGGACCAGCCCTTCCCGCGGCAAGCATAGCCCGGGGCAGCCGGTCCCGGGCTGGGAAGGAGGTGGGAGGCAGGTGGCTACGGGGGAACGGGGGACAGGGAATGGAGCACGCTGTGGGAAGTATGCTAAGGGCGCCCCTACTCACCGCCAGGCTGCTCACTCTCTCAGGGCGGGGACCCCACCACCCGCCAGCCCTGCTGCCGCTCTGGCCCTTTCCGGCCGGCTTCCGCTTCGGCCTCGCCAAGCAGCCACCGGCGCGGCGCTTACTCACCCTCTAGCTGTGGCGGACAGTGAAAATAAAACATCGCCGACGGTCGGATGGACTGGGCGGCTGGACTTGGGTGGGTGGCGGCGGGACCGACGGGCGCGCGTAGCTTTGGCCTGGCTGCAAAGCAAACAGTAATAGAGCCTAAGTCTCCAGCCTGCGCTCCGGCCCGGCCCAGGGGCGCACCGAGCGCACCCCTCTTGAAAAACCCCCTCCCAGAACCTTCAGCCCACTACGCGGACAGGGCGGGAGGTGGCGGTGCCTCCGGTCGCAAGCCAGGATCCCACAAGGTGGGGCAGGTCCACCTCCCGGAGAGCTGAGCCCTCACCCAGGCCCCAACACCAAACCCGCAGTCTGGTTTCAGGCTCTCGGGGGTCCTGGCCGCAAGCCCTGCACCAGGCCACCGCAGCGGGTCCAGCGAACGCACAAGGCCAGCTGCTCCGCCGGCCGCTACCGCCAGGAAGACAGTCGGCCCCAAGGCCGGGTATGAGGGGACCAGGGAGTGGGTCGGGAACCCCGCGTACCTCCGCGGGAGGCTGGCGAGAAGGCCGGAGTGTGACTGCCTCCGGTCCGCACGCGGGGTTCGGCTGGCGGCGGGCGGGGCTCGGCGCTGCTGGCGCCCGCAGGACCAGAGAAGTGACTCGGGAAGTGGCCAGATGTCTTGCTGTCTGTCTACAGCGCGCGCCGCCGCTCAGCACTCGCCTTTATAATCTCACGCATAATTGGCCTTAATCTGATTATTTCCAGCGCTGTCTACAGCGAGTAACTTGGATAGGTCTATTGGGCCTCACAAATGGCCCACGTGGTGTAAAAGAAAAAAAAATCCGTCATTTCTCTGCAAACATCGGGAATGTTTTTCCTCTTTTCTTCTAAAAGAGGATAGAAACAACCGCCACCAACAGCAGCCCCCCCAAAAGAGGTTATGTTTTGAACACTCAACTCACCCCCACCCCGCGTCCCCTCAGACTCAAACCTTCTTTCTCCAGGAGAGAATGGATTTGGGCTCGCCCTTGTCAGAGGCCTGGCGACTCTGGGCTGCAAATTGACAAAGCGCTGCTAATTGTCGCCGCCGGATGAGTTTTGGGGGGACTCTTTGCACACGGCTTCCCTTTCCAAGCGACCGTACAAAAGGAAAGTTTGATTTTGTTCTCAGCAAGGGGTCCCTGAATTTATGTTCGCTTCTCCATGCAAATGATATGCGGTGGGACCCTTCGCAATTACTTTTAAAATGCATCCGAGGCAGACACTCAGCGGAGAGAGACCGCCCTTCTCTCTGCCTGGGTGAAAATTAAACTCTAAAGTACCCGGCTGAAATTTTCAAGTCAGGGGCGCGGGATTGGATCAAATCACATAAACTGCAAAAAAAGCAAGTCTAATGGCGCATAATTGGTTCTGTAATAGCATTACACCAGGATAATAGCCCGTTACGGCCCCCTGCACTATTAAGTGCTTCCCTGGCGGAAAGCCTTTATGATATTAAAGGGGGAATATAATGATATTTTGGTTATTAAATGCGTGTAATTAATTTATGCACCACTGAAAATAAAGTTGGTATTATGACCCACTCAAGATGCATCAGAAGATGCAAGTCAGACAACTGTTGATAAGTTCTGGTGTCTGTGTTCTGTCTAGACTGCTGATTTTATTTTGGGGACGATGGCTTCTTGGACAGACTACATAAATTGAATATTTTATAAACATTCTAATGCTGCGTTCGGGAGCTTTGGCGAGGCGGTGGGTCGAGTCCCTGCCTGGGCCCGGAATCCTGCCTCGATCTTAAAGACGCAGCACGTTGGAAACAAAAGGCCTGGCGGGCCCACTCACGGACATGTGGCGTGTAGCCCAGGGCGAGTAGCGTGCAGCTGAAGGGCTGAGTGCTGAGGCCTTGGCCCGCGATGGACATTCCTCCGAAAACAGCCCCCAGGAAGACGCAGCACCGCTCCGACTGAGGCAAGTCGTGACCTGTTTCACGGAAGCGGACTCTGCTGGGTTCAGCCATTCGGACACCGGAGTCCCGCCCTGCTGCTAGCAAGGAACCGCTGAAAACTCTGGCTCCGTTCAGAGTAGAGAGACCCCGCGGCGCCCAAATTTGCCAGGGCACTGACTCCGGGAGTCCAGGAGGCCAGCCTGGGAGAACGCCGAAGGTCCGGGAGGCGGGTGAGATAGCCGGCAGGGGCCAGCCGGAGCCAAGCGCGCAGTTTCCACTACTTGGAGAGAGGGCTGGCGCCCCGGGAGCCGACCTTTTTTCAGCCCCAAGCCTAGAGGCTGGCTCACAGGTGCTTGTCTCGGTCTATCTCCCTGTCTCCCTCAGAGGCACCCAACTCTGCAACCCTTTCAAGAGCTGGTCGGACGCCCATTTTGCGCTGCTGAGTCTGCCAAAAGCCCCCTTGGATTCCCTCCTGACCTAGGCTGTAACTCCCCGCCTGTGCGCTCCTGGAGTTCAGTGGCTGTGAAGCGGAGTGAGGAAGAGGTCGCTCCACCAAGATGCTCCAGGTTCACTCGCGTATCTGTGCGGGGAAACCTTAGCATAAGCAGCCCACCTCTGGGAGCCGCCTTGGCCCCAGAAACCAATGAGGTCCAAGCCACAGACTCAGATCCCCATCCCTGGCATCAGCTAACACGGGTTCTCATCAAGGCTCAGAAATGGACTAAATAAGTTTGTCTTGGGTCCGCGAGCAGCGCACTCCCGAGCATTTCGGCCGATCAGAACCCTGGACAGCGACGATGTTTTCCCCACTCCATCCTTGGACTTCCGCAGGGAAACAAGCGGGTCCCGAGGGCCTGTCTGGGGCCCTGCGCTGCGCGGCGGCGAAACCCTCCCAGCCGGATTGCGGGATGGGCCTCAATCCTCTCCCAGTACAATCTGTGAAAATTACCTGGGACGCCCGCGGTCGCAGCAAGGTCCGCACTCCCGATTCCACAGTCCCATGAGCGGATCCTACTGGGCGGCTCCAACCCAGAAACATCCCACGGCCCCTAGCCTCCTGGCCCCCCCGCCCTCAGCGCCCATCCACAGGATTCTGGATGGCTCCCTGGCTGGACAACCAGCCGAGCTCCGGGAAAACACCTACCTTGCACAGGGCTTCAAGTCAGTTCCGGACCCTCGGCCTCGCCTCGCCCGCTGTCCCTCTCCCAAAGCCAAAAGCCTGGGTTCGTTTCTGGTGGCAAAACAGCGAATAAACCAACAACCGCAGAAACGAAAAGCTACAGTAAACTTTGATGACGCAAGCCCCCTATTTCCCAAATTGTCTCCGATACTCTGGGCCCTGGAGAAGGTGATTAATAGGTATTCGCTATAGTCCCCTTCTCCCTCCCAAAAAGAACGTTAGTAATGAAATGGTTATTTTTTTCTTAATTCTTGTGCGGTAAAATGTATTTTCCAATTAACCAAATCCGCCGATCTGTCCCGCTTGGACACTCTGATAATTTACAACCTAAAAGTGTACTTTCTTTATCTAAAGACCAAGGTGACTGCTTTTAATTTTCTCTAACCTCTTTACACTTGATGTTCACCAGACTCATAATGTTAATTGGCTTCATATACGGATCATCAGTTTAATGAAGAAATAAATCCTGTGTTGCTTTATGTTTTAACAGTGATTGCTTTAATGAGGAATGTGACGTGTTCCAAAATCAAAGCTGCAGGAGACATTAGAAGGGGTTTCTATTAGGACGAAAATGCTTATTTAAAGTTAAAACCATGGGGTCATATTTCAGCAGATTTTCCTATTGCCCACCTTGCCTTCCAACCTCTGCAAGGAGATAATTCTGTAGTCCTCCAGCCTTCTTCTCTACCTATTTAATCCACAGCAGCGGCAGAAGCTGCATCCCCTCTAAGAATCATTTTCTGATTACTGAATAGGATGTGCTACCTTACCTCCTGTCCAGCAGGGCAAAGAAAAGCCAGAGCAGAATGAGGAGTGTGACTTTCAAGGTTCTTCACCTTTTAAAAAATAAAGCGGGAAGAAAGCACACTCATACCCCAAGACTTGTGTGCAGATGTGTTGCAGAGGCAGCTCCCCCAGTGCTCATATCCCTGGCGCTGAAAATTCAAGGCTCAGTTCCTAAAGGCAGGCAGCTCAGTTTAGGCCAAGTAGGCTGCTGATGACCCAGGCTCTGGCCCCTGAAAACATCTGCAGGGGATGTGCTGGACTCCTGCCCAGGTGATGAGATCTTTACATCTCTATATCAATTAATAGCAGAGTAAATCTGTGTTCTCTAATGTGTGTTTGATTTTTCTAATTTTAAGTTGGTTCTATGAAGGGAAAACTGTCATCACAAAAACACTGAGAGCAGCAATAAAATGTTGGAAATGGGATCATCTATACACGCAAACCCTCAATTGTTTTCAGTTGAATTATGAGTCATTTTAAATTGACTCCTAAAAAGAATCCTAAATCCTTAGAAAATGTAGAGCTTTGAGGCTCTGGATTGAGATCTCCAACACCACACACAGTATTAACTTCTTTCCATTTACTTTATTTTAGGAAAATTGAGGAAACATTTGGAGACACTTCTATGTATATATTTGAGCCCAAATACATATAAGCTGGACTTCATACAGAAGAGCTTTTTCCAATCTCCCTTTTAAAACTTCCTTAGCAGAAACAATTTCAGTGAACATGACTTAAATCCATAGCAATGAAGGTAAAGCAGATAAAAATACTTCTTAGCAGGAAGAGAAAAAAAAAAACACATTGGATTGCTATGCACCAAAACATAGATCATTTCAAAGAAGTGTCCAGATGATTTGTACTTTCTTTTGATAGTATTTTTTTAAAAATTCCCCATGTAATTCCCAGTGACCACACAGCTCACCTAACATGGAAGCCATAGTACGTGCGTGCTTGATGTGAATACAACATGCTCTCTACTCATCAGTACATCTATTTCATTTTGTAGTTTTGGAAATTGCCAATAAAGCTAAACATGATAGAATATATTTTTTAAAATAGCAGCTAATTTAAATCCCAGATGAACAGGAGACTTATAAACAGAAAAAAATACATAAATGACAAGGGATAGATAGGCATTTTATTATCTTGGAAATTCCATATGATTCACTAGTTTTACTGTCACGTAAAAGTAAGAGCAGCTGCTCAAATGCAAACCAAGTTCCAGTATTGTCACCTGTTATTGACCATAGGACAACATGAATTCCCATGTGGTACCCTAGGATCTCACACCTCAGCTCCAGCTTTTGACTCCATCTTCGCTCCTAAACTTAGAGAGTGTCTCCAGCCCTCCAGCCTTCACAAGGAGAGAAAGCAGTGCACGGAAGGCAGGTCTGCTGCCTGCAGAGTCTGTGCAACCCTAGCTCCACTCAAGCAGGCTCTGATCAGAGGAGCTGGATGAACTTGAGCAGGTCACTTACTCTCACAGGGCATCCGTAAGTCTTTCTGTGAAGTGGGACAATAATGCCCTCATAGAGTGCTGGTGGGAGGATTAAAAGACCATTCAAGAACAGTTTTAGGACATTCAAACTATTCTGCATAAATCTGTAATTATGAATACATGCCATTTGACTTGTGTCCAAACCCAGAGAATGTCCAACACCAAGAGTGAACCCTAATGTAAACTATGGACCCTCTGTGATAATGATGTATCACAGTAGGTTCATCCATTGTTACAAATGTATTTCTCTGGCCGGGCACAGTGTTGCATGCCTGTAATCCCAGCACTTTGGGAGGCTGAGACAGGAGAATCGTGAGTTCAAAGCCAGCCTCAGCAACAGCAAGGTGCTAAGCAACTCAGTGAGACCCTGTCTCTAAATAAAATACAAAATAGGGCTGGGGATGTTTCTCAGTGTTGGAGTGCCCCTGAGGTCAATCCCTGATACCAAAAAAAAAAAAATGTACTTCTCTGGTGTTAGCTGTTGATCATGGAAGAGGATACATATCTATGAGAGATGGGACTGTATGAAACTGTAGTTTCTGCTTGATGTTGCTATTTGTAGAAACGGGCTCTAGGAAATAAATCTATTTAAAACTAAAAGAAAAAGTTTTGAAAAGGCAGTGCTGAATGCAATGTCATGACCCAACTACTCAGTGAACACCAGCTATGCCTATCCTGTTCTTATTTTTTTGTGTGTTGCTGCTACTATGGTGTCTAACTCTGGGCTTTCCTGGCCTCATTAAGAAGCTGTTCCTGGAGAGATGCTACAGAACCTGTTTTGGGTACATGCCCTCTGGTTGCCTCCATGATGAGTTCCTCATGAGCTAAACCAACCTGACCCTTGGAAGAGCTCCATTGTGGCTCTTCATTCTATGCCTGTGCCTGCCTTTCATGTTTGTTTCCTTACATTTTTCCACTTTTCACGCTCAATTTCCTAGTTCTTTGAGTTTCACTCAGCACACCCATTTGGCTAGAAAACTCAAACTAAGGTTGTTTGAGCTTGATTAAGGGTATTTGACCAACAGAAATTTTTTAGAAATTTAAATCGATTGCCATTAACCTCAGCACATCAACTCCACTTAGCCACAGGCCTCACTATTCCGCACTGCTTTCTTCCAGACCACCTCTCACATTTGTGTAACCCCGTGGCCCCTGCAGGAATCCGATTCTCTGATCTCTGTCAAATTCTTGATGAGTCTACCAATCATCATTCCATGACTGATGATCACTTCTTGTCAAGTGTAAGGATAGAAAAGAGGTGTGTTCAGGGAAACTCCTGGAGGTTGGAGTCCAGTTGAGTTCATTTCAGTAAACACTTATCTAGCTAGCACCTACTCTGTGCTAGGGGAAGAGGACACAGACCTGAGATCATAGCCTGAGAAGCCAGTCCCTGAAGGTTCTGGCTAGGAAAGAAGATGAGGAATCAGCAAGAAAGGATACCAGTACCATTTAGAAACCACACCAGAAGACACTGGATACACTAGACCTTTTCTCCACTGTCCTGGAGGAACTTCTAGAAGAGATGCTCTTGGCTGAAGAGGAGCTCCCATTCTCATGTTCCCTCCTGCAACTTCAGATGGAGAAAAGCCCACAGTCACAGTCTCCCCTGGCCCAGGGTTTGCATCAGAGTTAAGGGGTCTTAACAGGGTTCAACATCTGCTGTCAGCTTCTTTCTTCCCAGTTCTACTCGCAGTGACAATTTCAGGGACTGCACTTCACATCAATCTGGATACATCTTACAGACGCACCTAAAGAATTTGACATCTAACATCCCAACATGCAGGACTGCTCAGATTGATCTATTGGAGTCACTGACTTGGAGCAAAAAAAAAAAAAAAAAGCATTTAGTCAGTAAGTCTTGCTATTATTAAGATGCAATAATGAATTGCTAATAAGAAAACTAAATCAATCCAAGGAAATATCAAATCCAATCCAAAAATAGAGGAAAGATTTCAGTCTCCAAGTCTAAATTATCTCACCAATAAACCTCCAGAAAAACGTAACTTTCAAGGTCAGCTGTTGGGTACAAAGCAGTTCTGCACAAGACAAAGAATGGCGTTGTACAATGTGAGGGGGTGGCAGGGTGATGACGGCTTTCTGAACTAAGGAGCAACAGAAGCAGGGCTCCCTCCCGAACCAAGCCCAACATTCCTCACTGAACCCTGGTAAACAAGACATGTTTCCCCTAAAACGAAATCACAGTCGATTGCCAATGCTAAGTGCTCCATAAACGTGAGGAATTTAATTGAAATGACAATTGAACGAATGAAATAAGTTTACTACATGAATGATTAGTAAACACAGTCAAGCCTTCCCATTTCTAACAGACTTGAATTATGTAAATAGCGGTAGTGGGAGGGAAAAGGGTTTTAATCAGCCAGACTGGGGGTCAAATCTAGCTTCTTAAAGCTCCGTAAGTGACAATGGCTACCTTCAAGTATATGACCAGTCCATCAGTATATTGGCAGGTTATTCTCACCCCTCCCCCTCCTCTCTCTCTTCTTCTCTCCTTCACTTTTCCCCCTCACTCTTTCTCTTCCTCTCTCTTCCTCTCTCCTTTTCTCACCCTCTTTCTCTCTTTCTCACTTCCATTCTCCATTCTCCTCCCACCTCTTCTCTCTCTCTCTCTCTCTCTCTCTCTCACACACACACACACACACACACACACCATAGGTGCTTCACAGCTATGACTTTTCTGTGAAACTCTTGCAAACTTGGATTTGCTAGACCCTCCCTCTTTCCATCTGACCAGCTCACTCCCACACATAATTAGGCCCCACCTCACCAAGATGCTGTCCTCTCCCAATACTCCAGCACTATGCTCCCACTATGTGTTCTCATTGCCATATCTAGCATGACCAAGTCATGGCAGGACTTCTCAGTGCATTCTCAGGAATGGACCATTGCCTCCTTCCCCTCCTGGTGGCCTCAACCTCACCCAACAGCAATCTTCTATTTGGATCCCAAAAGAAACACTTATTGAATGAGACTGACCAGTGTCTGGGCCGAACTGGTCCAGGCAATTCCCGCTTCTCAATATCCGCAATCCCAGTAGGCCAGGATGGTGAGGGGGAAGTTCAGCATAACTTACCATGACACACGGGAGAGGCATTCCTGATTTACCTATCAATGGATTCATCTCTTCATTTATTCCATGAAGACCTAGGGAACATCAGTTTTATGCAGGTAACATCCAGGAGACGCTCCATTAAAAAAAAAAGGTCTAGGATTTCAGGTGTGTATCTCAGATTATCTCATCATGGCCATAATAAGGGATATTGTCAAAGCCAGACCTGTAGCTATGGCAGTATGTCACTCCAAGAGAGAACCTCAGCTGCCCAAGCCTGCCCTGTGGTCTCCAGAAGCTTGTGCCCAGGGAATACCAGCAAGAGGGCAGCTCCACTGTCCTCAATTCCCAGCCTTCCTGAACTGGGGAGACGGAGGTTCTGGGATCTGCTTCTTTCAGAAGATGTTTGCTGAGAACCATGTCTATGCCAGCCTTAGACTAAGGGCCAGGAAAAAAAGAACTGTATTTTCTTTCATGTTGTTTAAACTCTTTAATATAATGTTTGTGTGTGTGTGTGTGTGTGTGTGTGTGTTTTTACTAATATTAGGTCCCAATTACACTGTAAATGCTGTGGGGGTAGAGAGCGAGTCTGCTCAGGCTTGTCAATGCTGGCACCTAGTAGGCATGCAATAAAGATATGTGGAATGCATAAATTAATAAGACAAGATCTATTGCCTCAAGTCACAGAGGACAGAGTCGTGAACAAAGCATTTGGCCATAAGTGCCTCAGACACGGAACAAAGCAAGTTCCTCCCTGCAGGGCTGGCCAGTGTCCTTCCCTGCTCGCTGGGATAAGTCAGAGCTTAAATAAGCCCATGAATTAAAGCGGGACAATCAATCGTCTCTTCCTTCCCATATCTGTTGCTGAATGCTGCTGAGGCTTTAGGACAGTTACAGAAAGGCACCTCTGAGGTGGCCATAAAGGACACTGAATTTGCAGAGCCAGCAGATACTCTAACCAGTCCTATAAGGAAGGCCAAGTATAGAAGTACTTCTCCCTGATCCATTCCCCCAACTTTACCCAAAACCATTTGAGTTGCTTCTCTGCCCCTACTCTGCAAATACAATGGGTCTGGTGTTTCAAGTCTGAAGCCCCAGTTGCTACTTTCTAGCTCTGGAATCTCCCTACCTTTTTGAGCATCCCCATCTGCAAACAGAAAATGATTCCCATCTAGGAAGATTTACCCGTTTAACCAGGAAACTGTTTGGAGAGAAGGGAGATAGGAGTTAAGAATGGGGAGACGCCTATTTCTTACGTTACACAGAAGTTGATGCCTGACTATCCAGCCAGTGAAGAAGTGTTTCCTTGGTGGGAGACGGAATTGGTGCTGGCTTTGTTTAATATTTATTTTATGATGTGAAAACAATTACATGGAACAAAACTGGCCATGTTCCATGCCCAGCCCCACTGTAATATCTTATGCCTTCACAGAACGATGATTCCTGTCTGAGGTCTGAAGGCATCTGAACTTATAATCCTTGAATAGATTTTTTTTAAGTGGAGAGTTCATGGCTGACTTTCCTTTTATTGTGTTCTTCAGAAAAAGTTTTCTAAAGGTAAAACCAATCAATCAATGAATTAAAAGTTAAAATGCTGTTTTAGAAAAAACACATACAATAAAAAATTAAAACCATCTATAACCTCACAACCTAAAGATAACCACCACTAACATTTTATCATATGGCTTACCAATATTTTATATGAATTTATTAGATGAATAGTTTTTATAGAAAAAATGGGATGTAGCAACCTGGTTTTGCAGGATTGGGTTTTTTTTTTTCACTTAATAATAGATCTTACTATCTCATTAAATATTCTTGTACAGTTTCTGAGTGACTCTGTGAGTCGTGATGCCACATATCTAGTTGCTGTAATAGAGACCCATCACAGTGCCTTAAACAAGACGGAATCTATTTTGCTGTAACGTAGATGTTCAGGAGCATGCTGGCTCTGCTCTGTGAGAATGACAGGGATCCCTTTAATCTGACTTTTCCACCATCCCTCAGGTGTGGCCTTTACCCACGAGGTCTAGAGGTCCCTCACCAAACTTCCATTACTGCCATTAGGGAGCTTAGAAAAAGGAGGAGAAGGGCATACCCATCCCGAAAGGGCACACCGCTTCCAAGACCTGGAAGTTGCATTTACCTCCTTGTTCATCACATTAGCCACAAGTATGGCCACATCCAGCTGTTAGGGGGCTTTGAAACAGTTTTCATCTTGGCATTCATGTGTCCAGATATATATATATATATATACACACACACACAAATAGCAGTCTGCTATTACAGGAGAAAACAGAACAGATACTGGGGACAACTGTCAGCATCTGTCACAATTGTGTTTTATTTTGAGAGCTACTGGAGACATTTGTACATCCATGGTTGTTTTCTTAAGATATATTTTCAGTGGAGAAATTATTTGATCAAAGAATAATTGTATTTGAGACTCCTGAAAATCACTCACACCCCTTCCCTTTTCTGGGAAAGCCTGTTGGTGAATGACATGTCTTTGGCTTCCCTTCCACCTCGAGCACCTTTCAGCTTCCCATCTTTTAAGAGGGGGAAGTAAGTAGACCTCAGAGAACATATCTCCACACTGAAAACCACATTCAGGATTCAGGTCCCACAGCCTCTAAGTCAATCTCTTCTAGTGGCAAAACTGGAGCCCAGGGCATCAGGGACTTCTGCTGAGGACCAGGGCTTGTGGACAATGGTCTGTATGGATGCCCCTGAGCCTCCAGGTGGACACCTGAATCAAGAGGCTGACTCAGGGCAGGGATTACAAGCAAGCAACCCAATGCCAAAGGACACTGGGATAGTAAATAGAAAGCTGTAGAGACAGAGTCTAGAACCATCAGGTATGCGGTCAACATCACACACCAAGAAAGTCAGATACCAGGCTGCTGGCTGACTTTTTTCTCAAGCAGAGATATCTAGCATGAAGTCTAGCATACAGTATATGGTGGTCCTTGGAAATCTATATGCTAGATGCCCAAACCCATTCAGACTATGTCCCATGGGCCTAAGGAGGTTGTCATCAGCAGATAAGGCCTCTGCCGACCACCCTACAGAGAGATTCCTTGGTGTCTATACTTCTTGGGTCACTGAACAGTGCTTTAGCCTCCATAAAATGTCAGTTCCAAATTGTAACTTCATGGGGGAACAGGGCAAACAGAGAAAGGTAGTAACCTAGGCAAACCCATCTTGGGAAGCAGGGAAGTAGAAGCAGGGAGGGGATCTCGGCAGCCCCAGTATTCTCTCAATGTCCTCAGATGGGGCTGAGAAAGGTGTCCTAGCCAACTGAGCAATTTCTTAGATGTCTGCTCATGTCCTAAAGTCTCCTGGAACCATTCCACCTAGAATCATCATCAATTTTAGCCAGAGCTAACTGCCACCAGGTGGCACCAAACTGCAAAGGGAATTGCTTTTACTCTGTGGTAGAGGCAGCTTGATGTCAAAGGCAGAGAGCCCTGGCTGATTTCTCTTGGTATTCCTAGCTCCTACATGGGTCTGGGGACTCAGAAAATATGCAAAAGTCTGTTGACTGAAAAATGGATGGTTGGATGGCTGAATGGATGAATGGATGAATGGACAGGTGGATGAATTTGATTCCTCCCCCAGAGAGAGCTGGGCACCCCTTCTTTAAGTGGACATTTCTTTAAGTGGATGAAGTCAGATATATACCCTGAACCTCCAAGAACAGGCTAGCAGCAGGTCTTTATTGCACAAGTTGATGGGAGCCAGGTTTGCCCTTTGTGCCAGAGGTAGGTCACTGGGAATGTCCTTACACTGCATCTGTGTCCCCTGAGGCAGTCATGGAGAAAGCTCCTTCCTGTACCCACACCCAACCCAGCCTAGCCTGCCGCCTTCATGCACCTTCCCACCATATTCTTTCTTTCTGGGGAGCTGCCCCTGGATGGCTTTCAAGACTCTTGCCCTCGCTGCATCCTATCCTCAGCTGAAAGGCATCTCTTCAAGAGATTTCCCACTTCTGACCCTCTCTGACCCTTCTCTTGCTTTGGTTTCTTTCTTAACTGCCACCTTTTTTGCATGTTTGTTGGCACATGCTGAGTGTCTGTCTCCCTGATGGCAGGCCAGCTCCATGGTGCACCCCAGCATCTCAAACAGAAGCTGGCACCCAGGACTGTGTTACCTAAATGAACCCTTGTTCCACCCCTGGCTGGGCCATCTTTAGGCAGCACCTAGTTCACTGTCAGGATTCCCCACCAGTCCACCTGTTGGAAGGGTTCATTTTCCCTGAGAAGTGCACGTTCACAGTACAGAGGTAACTCTTCCTAATTCCCTCACTAGTTCCAAGTCTCATAGTTCCCAACTCTGCACCAACACCATGGCGAACCTGATAACCTTACGAAGTTCAGGATAAATATAGATCTGATATATTTTGTTTTAGTTATGGCTGTTGAATAGGCCATACAACCCATTATCATGAATCTATGGTGAGAAGACTCAAAAGCAGGTCATTTAGAAAATCTGCCAAGGCCAGATTTGCTGGTGAGTGGGAGCCTGGAGGTTCAGGTTTCATTGACTGTAATCCTGACTAACTCCTTATGCCCAGAAAGCCCATCACTTATCCACCCGCCTTTACTTTTGGCTCTGAGCCTGCCACCCCAGCAGGATGTCCACCCTCCTGTAGAGCAAGCAAGAACCCAGAGACTGTGGGACAATGGAAGTTCCCCACAGTCCAAGTGCCTGGCCCTGCTTGCCATGTTCACTAAGACTACAAAAAACTTTGAAAGTAAATTCAGAAAGTCCTATAAGCCACACAAAAAGGCACCTTGCTTTATCTTGTATTTTCTGCTCATTTTGATGGATTTAGGCAGTTTACCATATTTATTGACTATATTGTATTTCTTTGGGGTTTTTTTGCAGGAAGGAGGTCATCTCTGCCTATCTTCCTGTTGGAGGGGTCATGATTTGTCAGAACTCTCATGCCATAAGATTTTAATCTTCTGTTTATGTCTGCAGTGCAGATGTTTTTCCGGGTTTATTAGGTGACAGTGGCTGTGTGTCTGCTCACGTGACAGTCCCAATAGCTTTAGCACTTCCCCTCCGTAAGAGTGAAAGTTATTAATCCACAGCCCTCTAACCTGCAAGAGGTCCCCTCATACTTGCACAAGGTCCTCATGGCAAAAGAATCCTGCTCTAGGCTGTAGTCCAAGAGTTGTGGGAGGTGGGATCCAAGTGCTGGTTCTCTGCCTCCCCAAGAAGGAAAGTCCTTTCCTTCCCAGCCCCATCCTATCACTTACCCTTCTCCCCACCCTCCTGCATCCCTGGCTCTTTCAGCCATAAGAACTGGAAAAAATAACTTTATTCTCCTCTTGCATTTAGGCTCCTGGCTCCCTTGAATCTTTTGCTTAGGAGAGGGTTGGGGAGGACAAAACCACCCTGGACTAAAGGGAAAGGAAAGCGTTAGCCCTCTGGATCCATGGATCTAACCAACCACAGACTGAAAATATTTGGGGGCAGCGATTGAATCTTTACTGAACACATGCAGACTTGTTTCTTGTAATTATTTCCTAAGCAATACAGTATGAGCCAGGCACAGTTGCACATTCTTGTAATTCTAGAAACTCGGGAGACTGAGGCAGGAGGATCACAAGCTCGAGGACAGATTGTGCAATTTAGCAAGACCCTGTCAAGGCAATACCATATAACAATTATTTACATAACACATTTTATTGTGTATTATAAGGAATCCAGAGATAATTTAAAGTATACAGGACGACGTACATAGATTATATGCAAATACTACACCATTTTATATAAGGAACTTCAGCATCTGTGGATTTTGGTATTTGGGGGCATTCTGGAACCCAATCCCTGGCAGAAACTGAGGGACAACTGAGAAAGAAAGAAAGGGAAAGAGAGAAAGAGAAAGAGAGAAAAGAAGGAAGAAGGGAAGGAAGGAAGGAAGGAAGGAAGGAAAGAAGGAAGGAAGGAAGGGAGGGAGGGAGGGAGGGAGGGAGGGAAAGGAAGGATTAGAAAAGAGACTAAACACACAGACTGTCCTGAAGAGCACCTGACAGGGTGGCTTTCCTTCCTTTGCATACTTTCTCAGAGACTTCTGAACACTGCTATGGTGGCCTTTCCTCAGTAGGGTGGTCTGTAGGTGGGACTTCCCTTCAGCACCCATTGTCCTCAAAGAAGTATTTTACGGTGGGATTTGGGGAGGCTGTGTCAGCCTCAAAAAAGGCAGGAGGATCTTGGAAATAGCCACAGCTGTGAGCCACACCATGTCACTCACAAATGACCCTGGAGAGCTCAAGCCCCCAGAGAGGGTAATAATTTCCTTTCTCTTTGGGATTTTCCACCTAAGCCTGGAACTGGTGTCCTCGGCTCTTAAAAATTTAGAGGGAATTACCTGGCTCATAATTATGGCCAGCAGGTTATTTATTGCATATGCTTACACCTGTTCTATCAGTAAGCTCTAGCCAGGGCAAAGAGGTCTGGATGTGATGTGCCCAAGATGTCCTGCCATGAAGGTACCTGTGCAGCAAGCAGCGCCAGGCAACACAGGTCCACTAAAGCATCTGTCCCCATTTTACTGCTGCTGACAGCTGGTGCTATGGACTCCTTCCTTTGAAGTTAGGTTTTCACAGCAGAATAAATAAGCTTCTCTTTGGGGTTGGACTCAGAGACAATGGTGGCTGAGAGTTATGGAGCTTGCAGGTCAGAGCCTCGGATTGCCATTCAGGTCTGCAGAGACTCCACAGGTGAGTAAGGCAGGTCAAACCACAAAGCCAGAGAAGAAAAAGGCAAGGGCAAGGGTCAGGCACATCAGTCCTTCCCCCAGCACCCCTCGATAGACTGATGGGAACACTGAGAGAGTGCTGGAACCTAACCCTGACAGCTCAGGAGTTGTGCTGTCAGAGAGGTTCAGCAGGACCCTGCTGGGAAGAGTGATTGGGAAGGAGAGGAGAGCCAAGCCTCTTGACAGAGGGTGGCAAGGACTCCAGGACAAATGGCTGGCACAGCTGTGCCACCATCCTGCTCCTACATGTGCACACCCACACACCCACTGTACCACCTTGCCCTCCCTCACCTGGGAGCATTCCTACTCACCCTTCTAGATCAGTAACTCTCAAAGAGGGTGGTTTTCATCCTCAGTAGGCATTTGGCAGTCTTTGGAGATGATTTTGTTGCCATAATTGGAGAGAGGGCTGGAGAGAACGCTATTGGCATCTCATACACCAAAGCCAAGGATTCTGTTGAACTTCCTATGATGCAGAGGACAACCTTGCCCCCCAAAAAAAGAATCTTCCAACCAGTCCCAAATGTTGATTGTTCTGAGACCAAGAAACCCTGTTCTGGAGCCAGCTTGTCCACTCACCCACTCATTCATTCCACACCTGAGCACCAGTTCGCAGGTCTCCTCTGCTGCCTGTCTCCTCTTGGTCCCATTATCTGCACCACAACTTCATTAAGTAGTGGATATGTCCCAAACACCAGCTGTCTGTCAAGCCTGGGCACATCAGAAGGTCTGACAAAATTCACCCCAGCTCCACAACATCTTTTTGGATACGTTTCCTGTCAACTAATGTTGACTTCCTTTCCTTAACTAGAGGTGAGTATCCTCTTCTTTTCTACTCACTAGTCTCTTACTCTTCCATAAGCCTCATGCCCCATCCCTAACACAGAGCTTTGGTATTCCCCACTCTTTACAAATAAAGAGCCTACCCCTCAGGGAGGTAAGACAGTTTTCCAAAGGTCATACAGAGAGCTGGAAGAGTTTGATCTAGACTTTATCCTAAATGAGGCCTAGTACCTGACTGCCTTCATCTCTGTGTCTGGAGGGCCCAAGAAACAGACTTTGCATGGCATCTTAGGTTGGGCTGGGAACCCCAAGTTGGAAGAGGTCTTGGAGGTTACCAGAACTTTATTCGTACAAAGTAGGCCACCACACCCTGGCAGGGGGTCATGGCATACATCTAACTGGCCCTTTCCACTTCCCCCCTGCCCAGACACACAGCTCTCCTGTTCAGTGTTTCATGCTGCCCAAATCAAAAAGCACATAGAACACACCTGCTTTCTTTTAAAAATAGTGTTAATTATATTTTTTCTTAATATATCTTCATTTGAAAAAATGTAGGAAACATAGCTAAGTAAGAGGAAAATAAAAACCACATGTGATCACACTAAGCAGAAAAACAACTAGTGTTGGTTTTAGTGTATTTCCTTCTGATGTTTTTCTATGCTGATTGTTGTAAACAAAAATAGTCATATTGTGAAGACTTCTGTGACCAGTTTTTTTTCATCTAATAATGTTCTATATATTGCTATGAAGATCTTCTTTATAACTTAGATGGAAGACGGACAGATAGATGGACAGATGAATGGGTAGAGGGATTGGTGAGTGGAGGGATGGATAGATGATCCTTCATTCATCGGTTAGTTTTCTCTATATGGACAATTTAGGTCACATCTATTTTAACATTTTCAAAGAAGTGATTTCTCACTGATGATAGGATTTGCTGGCAGGGATCTCTTCTTTCTTCAAACTGGTAGGAGTTGAACAGGATGGCCCTACAGCCACACTGCTTGGATTTGGACACCAGCTAGGGCTGTACTAACTGGCCTCAGTTTCTCTATCTTTAAAATGAGTTTCCTAATCTATAATGTTGCATCCAACCCACACCTCTCCCCAAGAAGTGCAGCCCAGACAACTCTGCAGAAGCAGCAAAGTTTATTGAGGAAATAGGCACACAGGCCAATAGATTGGGGTTAGCTCTCCTTTCCTCCAGAGAGTGACCCTGAAATGAGGGTTTCAGAGGTTATTATAGGGTGGGCGAGTTACATGATTTGGGAAAGCAGGATTTGGAAAATATTTAACCTATAGTTATTTACAGTTGAACTGTGACAGTGCCGCCTATGTCCTCCTTTCAGTTCCTAGAACTTTAGGTTACTGGCCAGGGGGTCTGGCAGCTTGTGGTTTGGCCCCATCCATGAGAAGCAAGCATAGCATTAAATCATAGAAGCACAGAAAACAGGTTAGCAGATACATACGGGCATGAGCCAGAGTGACTCCATTCTGAGTTTGGATTTTACAATACAATAGCAGTAATAACAGAATAAACCATATAGGCTTGCTGAGAGTGTGAAACTCATACGACTTGATGCAGATGAGCTTAATCTCTTAACCCCAGTCAACTTTCTCAAGATCTAGGCATTCAGTATTTTGGAGAGTTGCCAAAGTGCTCCTCAGTATTGAAACCCGTGTCCAGTGCAATATGGCCCAGGGCTTCCCTGATGTGGTTTATTCACATTCTCTGTTTTCATTTGTTCCCATTCCATCTTCATAGTGCTTAGTATGCCCAGAGTTTACTACTGACTACATCTTTTTTTTTTATAAATTGCTTTTTTGGTAATCAAAATTTTATTTTAAATGGGCACTTTTTAATGCCATTATAAATTCATAGTCATGTGTTCATGGGATAAATATAAAATAAATGCATAAGTTATGAGCACACACAGCAATGAATACACACAGAGCTAGACTTCTAAATACTATTTCCTACTGAAACAGAAGCCAAGCTCGAAATTATTTCAGAATAAAGAGTTCAAAGGGGAGGAGGGAGGGAGGAAGGAGCAAGACTCCTCAGAGAAATGGCTGATTCCAGCCAAGGCAGGGAAGTTACCCAGAGAGCCTAAACCACCACCATGCTGGGCTAGGGGGTGAGGACCTGGTCCCAAACCAAAGGAACACCTCAAAGGGTCGCAAGAGCCAGGTCAGAGAAGCCCTAACCAAGACTGGGAATATTTGAGCACGAAAATAAAAAATGAAACTAATGGATTATAATCTACCAAATAAAATAGAATTTCATGACCTCATTCTGATGTAAATAAATGAATAATAGGGACAGTTCTTCCTTCCAGTAAATGGCAATAATAAATGGAGAAGGAATGATGGAGTCATAAAATCCTTTGGCAGCCACAACTGTCATTAATGGATTCAGGCAAAAATCATCACTGAGGTTAAAACAGTGGGCAAAAGTTGGAGGAACAAGATATTCACATGATCTCAAAAGGATTTCCCCCACCATTCCTTACTAAACTCAGAGGGCAAGAGTAGCTGATAGTGAAGGAGTCTACCTTACCCAGGAGGTCAAGGTCAGCATCACTAACCCTAGATGGACTTGTATAACATGCTGCCATGAGGAGGCCCCATAACAGGTCCTAAACATGCTCAGCCCAACCCTAATCTCAAGGAAGCATCAGACAGCCCTTAACTGAGAAATGTTCTGCACATTCCAAATTGTGAAGGGCATTAGGGCTGAGGAAACCTGGGCTCTGTCCCAGTTACAGGGCACTGCAAAGATAGAAGACCAAGCTCAGTGTGATCCTGGACAGACTGGCTGGACAACCAGAGAGGACAGCTGGAATAGCTGGAAAAATCTGAGCATGGACCATGTCTCACGTAATAGTATTGTGTCGATGTGAAATTTTCTGGTTTGGTAACTGTACTGTGGTCCTCTAAGACATTGCCCTTGTTCTTAGGAAAAAACACACAGAAATATTTAGGGGCAAACAGGCATAGGTGTGCAACTCACTCTCCAACGTTCAGGGAAAGTGTGGTGTGTGGTGTGTGTGCGCGCGTGCGCGTGTGTGTATGTGTGTGTATGTGTGTGTAAAGAGAAGAAGATGGAGAAAGAGCAAAAGAAGAGGAGAGGGAAACGAAGGAAGAGAGTAAATGAGAAAAAGAGAGAGTCAGAGACCCTGAGCAAGTGGCAAAGCAAAAGCAATAAAAATGTACCCACTGGCTTGTCTTGAGCAAGGGCACAGGAAAGTTTGCTGTCATTCTCAGAACTTTTGTAAAAGTCTAAAGTTATTTCAAAATAAAAACAATTTTTGAATGAATAGTGTTTGTGCTGACCCAGATGCTTGTTTTGGGTATCACTGAAAGAGTAAAAAGAGGGTGTGACTGATAGACCCACTGTCCTACACTTCTATAAAGTGTCCGCCCTGCCCCCTGCCAGCCTATTCCCATCACGAAATTAGAGTCAGATAAACCAGGCTTCAGGATGTGGAGGGACAGAGGGGGCTCACCTAAGACAAGGCACATTTCAAGAGTAAGGTCTGGCTGAAGTAGGTGTCAACATGGAGTGAAGGCCTTCCCACTCTTACTGTGCGGGTGACATCAAATGACAGCTGGCCATTAGGAGGCTTTCTCTGTTGGACTCTGGGATAGATCCCAGGATTCTGTGGACCTCTACCTGGGGACAGCAGTCCAGTCATGACCTCAGCACACACTCCTGGAAGAGTAGGGGAAAAGTCTTACTGGACTCACAGAGAGCACCCACCCTGTGCCACATCCATGCCCACCACTGAGGACATCTACCACATCTCCTTTAAAAAGCAGGCTCCTGGAGCAGTCACTCTCCATGGCTTCTCTCCCCATAGGACTCCCTGGTCAACCCCAGGGTCTTCCCTCAGCCCAGCCTTGAGGCCAGGAAAAGTGAAACTTGTCTTCTATACCTCAGAAGACCTGAAGGGTAGGAGTATCAGTGTGGATGGAGAGCTGGTGGGGCCTTGCTCTCACCCTCAGGTGGCCATGGGGAAAAGAAGGATCAGGCCAAGGAAGGCTGGGCCAGTGGAGGACAAGTGAGGGGGTCTGGCCTCATTCCTCACTACCTTTCCCTGTGCTCAACTCCCCTCTGGCTTCCCCAGCTA
This sequence comes from Xerus rutilus, assembly GCA_028644305.1. Classification (NCBI taxonomy): domain Eukaryota; kingdom Metazoa; phylum Chordata; class Mammalia; order Rodentia; family Sciuridae; genus Xerus; species Xerus rutilus. Next base: position 65,290,955 of record CM053404.1, on the reverse strand, counting down.
CTCTGACCGGAGGCTTTTCCTCCTCATTCCCATCCACCCCACTAGACAGATCAGCTCATTCCTCCCCATGTTGCCTGTGAGGGTATAGGGGTCTCTGGTAGCCTCATTGGGGTGGACATCTTCTGGAAGACGTACAGCATAAAGCTAGATGGTGGGTAGAGTGGGTCCTAAATACAGTCAAACTCCTCCATGGTGAACAGGTACTCTGTCTCCCATGCCAGCTTCCCCTTACACGCCAGCTCCCCAGCCATCAGTGTGGCCAGGTCCAGAGCAAACAGGGCCAGGCTTGACCAGTGCCCCATGGCAACTAGGTCCAGGGTAACAGCTCCCTCCTTCTCAATGGGCCTTAAACTCTCTGGGTCTGGGGTGGGCTGCCTATTACTTCATTCACCTGCTCTGTGGGAAGGGCATGGGCTGCACCCACTGCTGTTGCCCAGAGTCACTCACAGTCAGTATAATACATCCAGGGAGGATGGTGGGTTATTTGCTCTCTGTAATTACCAGGAATTCCCATGACAAAGGTGGAGGAAGGTGACCAGAGACTGGGAGGGGTCATCCCTGGAAAAAAGTGCTCCTGAAGAGACAGAGGGGTATCTTCCATGGCTTTGGACCACCTGTGCTTGGGCCTTAGTTTCTCCATCAGCAATGAGCTCCTGAAACTCCTACAAGGGGTTATTCAGTAGGCAGTCTAGGCTATGAGTGGAGCAGCAGCAAAGCCCACACACGAAATATTAACTAATTTAATAATTTCACATTGTGTGCTTCAATTTAACAAAAAATAAAAGCAAATCTAAGAAGTGGACAGGAGGCAAATCAGCAAGAGTTTCCAGTTTCTTTGTGGGGACTCCTCATGCTTCAGTTTAGTATGATTTTTATTTTAAAGCTGACTGTAGGGAAGGGGCATAATATTATGTTCAGGGTTTGGCAGCACCAAAGGTCCTTAGGGCCACCTGCCTCTCTTCTGGGGGTGGGGGATGGGAACCTCTCCTACGGCAGAATGTGGGCCCCATCTTGCCTGCCTTGGCACCCACACATGTGGGCAAATCATCTGCTCTGCCCAGTCTGGGTTTCTCCATTTGCAAAGGAGGGCTTAACACCTCACTCACAGAGCTGCAATGAATGATAAAAGAATCTCTGTTCACCCAATGGTTCTTTCAATTTCCTGATAAGGCACAAGAAAAGATTGGAAAATCTGGCTAACTTCCAATCTTTTTTGAAGTCTGAGAATCTCTTTTTGAGAAGAAACACAAGTGAGTCTTGCCTCACTTTGGTTTGGTAACAAGGGTGAGGCCTGGAGTCAGAGGCACCAGACTTTGTTCTCTCTCTCCACCACTTGAAAACCCAGCTCATTGTCAGCTTTGTCATCTATAGAAGAGGTAAAAATGTCCCTCCAAGGGTTGTTATAAAGATCAATGATCAAAATGACTTCACTCACCTGCTCTGTGGGAAGGGCATGGGCTGCACCCACTTCTGTTGCCAGAGTCACCCACAGTCAGTATAATACATCCAGGGAGGATGGTGGGTTCTGGGAGCCCTTCCAAACAGCTCCCCCTGGGCTCAGAAGGAGTTCTGAGCACCCATTCTCTCCACATAAGGAATTAAAAGTAAAAAGCTACACTGTATAGTGACACAATTCAGAGGTTCAGAGTTTTCTTTCATGACAGCTTGCTGCTTATTTAGAACTTTAAAATCATTCTAACCCTGTTTCTCATGCAGGAGCTTGGGTGACTGACAGGAAAAAGGGGTTCTGGGTGTCCCTTCAAAGCAACTCTGCTTCAGCCTTAATGGCTGGGGGCTGTTGGTGCCTTTAGCATGTGACTTCATTCAGGAAACCTTCCTGACTCATTAAAACCTTCTTTCTGGTCACTTACTGGTTACTCTGAGGGCAGTCATTAACTGCATGCCCAACATCCCAGCCCCACCCAAGACAGCCACTTCCCAGGGCTCAGAGGGGGCTGGGCAAACGCCTTGGCATGTGTGGGGATGTCTGGACACTATCTCCTGACTTAGGACAGGTTTCTCCTTGCACCAGGAGAAATCTCTGAGAATCTCAGAGGTGAACCAGCCCCCAGCTCCATGCAGGTGTTAAATCACTGGCAGCTCTGTGCCATCTGCATTACTTGGGCTGGCAGTCACTGTGAGGTCTCCACCGGTGGAAGCTTAGTAACTTTGGAATAAGACACCATTTGCCCCCAAATCATTTGAGAAGTAGTTGCTGGTCTGATGGATGACCTTTAACCCCCAATACTTCAGGCTATATACTTCCTAGGAACAAGGACTTTCTCTTCTTACATGATGCAGTCCAGTCGCTAAATTCAGAAAGTTCACAGTAACTTAAGGAATAAAATAAGCCAGGCCTGGTGGCGCATGCCTGTAATCCCAGCACTTTGGGAGGCTGAGACAGGAGAATCGAGAGATCAGAGCCAGCCTCAGCAACTGCGAGGCGCTAAGCAACTCAGTGAGACCCTGTCTCTAAATAAAACACAAAATAGGGCTAGGGATGTGGCTCAGTAGTCAAGTACCCCTGAGTTCAATCTCCTGTACAAAAAAAAAAAAAAGGAATAAAATATGAGGTCTAGTATAGTATACAAGAACATATTATATATTTTAAAATAAAGAAGATTGTAAATGCTCCCAACACAAAGAAATGGTAAATGTTTGCAGTGATGGAAATGCTGATTACCCTGATTTGATGATTGTACATTGTATGCACACATGGAAATGTCACCATGTCCCATAAATATGTACATTATGTGTCAATTTAAAAAAATACACAGTACATATTCAAATGTAAAGTTTTTCAGTAGTGAGGGTGTCTGCCAATGCCTTTAATCCTGGTGTCTTTTGTTTTCCCTCATCTAAATAGCTTGTTGGAGTTATGACATTGACATTTTTGAAGAATGCAGCTCAGATTTTTTTAGTAAAGGGCTTTTTAAAAAACAGAAATAGTATCATATTGTATGCAGTTTCACAAAAAGGCTTTTCACACACACACACAATTTGTGAGTTTTTCTGCATCAGTAAATCAAGGTCTTTCATGTTCTTTTTAAACTGCATCTCAGTATATAAATAAATACAGCACTCAGTACTGTATCACACCACCTGCACCCCTAAACACAGTAGGTCACTGCACTTGTCATGAGGTCCTGGGTTCAATTCCTGACATCTCAGAAAGAGGGAAAGGGGAGGAAAGAAGGAAGAAAGCGGGAGGGGAGGGAAGAGAAGAGGAGGGAAGGGTAGAAGGAAGGAATCTGGTATATTCTTCTTTTTCAATAATTGACAAGAACAGAAACCTAGATTTGCAATTTAAGTAAATATAGCAAAATAACCATTCCAAGTGCAGCGTCGGCTTACAGGTCCCTTAACAGAAAGCACCCCTTTTCCACATGGGCCACCTCCATTTTTCATTGTTTTTTCCCTAGAATGGTTAGCACACGCAGACTCCTTGTGGCCATTGGAGATTATTTGGCTCCGATTGCTGCCAAGAGGGTCCATGATTTCACGCGGCTGGCCATGCGAGCGTTCTGTCCCTCCTCGGTACACATTTCCTCCCGGAAGTGCTGGGGGCCCCTCTGGGCAGCGACCTGGAAGTGGAAGCCTGCGGGCGGTTGGGCCGCGCACCCCTAGGAACGCGCCGGCGGGGACTTGGTTATGTTGCCCCCTCAGAAAGCGAGCTCGTCTGTTGGGGGCCTAGCCTGCCTGGGTTGCTGCCTTTGAATACAAGGAGAGGTCGGAGAAGACTTGCAGGGAAATCTTATTTCAAAATTTCATAAAGAACCACATGGACTTCTTGGAGGGAGACTGAACTGGCCGAGTTTAAGGGAAAGGGTAAGATGATGTGTGCCCAACGTGTAATTAAAGAGGCCAGGTGGCAGAAGGTCTTATATGAGCGGCAGCCCTTCCCCGATAACTACGTGGACCCACGTTTCCTGGAAGAGCTCCGGAAAAACATCTATGCCCGGAAATACCAATACTGGGCTGTGGTATTTGAGTCCAGTGTGGTGATACAACAGCTGTGCAGTGTCTGTGTCTTTGTGGTCATCTGGTGGTATATGGACGAGGGTCTTCTGGCCCCCCACTGGCTTTTTGGAACTGGCCTGGCATCTTCACTGATTGGCTACCTTTTATTCGATCTCATTGATGGAGGTGAAGGGCGGAAGAAGAGCGGCCGGACCCGGTGGGCTGACCTGAAGAGTACTCTGGTCTTTATTACTTTCACCTACGGTTTTTCACCGGTGCTCAAGACCCTGACAGAGTCGGTTAGCACTGACACCATCTATGCCATGTCAGTCTTCATGCTGTTGGGCCACCTCATCTTCTTTGACTATGGGGCCAACGCCGCCATTGTATCTAGCACACTGTCCTTGAACATGGCCATCTTTGCTTCTGTCTGCCTGGCCTCACGTCTTCCTCGATCCTTGCATGCCTTCATCATGGTCACATTTGCCATCCAGATTTTTGCACTGTGGCCCATGTTACAGAAGAAACTCAAGGCTTGTACTCCCGGCAGCTATGTGGGGGTCACACTCCTTTTTGCATTTTCAGCCCTGGGAGGCCTGCTGTCCATTAGTGCTGTGGGAGCCATACTCTTTGCTCTTCTGCTGGTTTCCATCTCATCCCTCTGCCCTTTCTACCTCATTCGTCTGCAGCTTTTTAAAGAAAACATTCATGGGCCTTGGGATGAAGCCGAAATCAAAGAAGATCTGTCCAGGTTCCTCAGCTAAGTTAGGGACCCTCATTACCATTATTAAGGCAAGCTGATAGACTGGCATCCTAACGAGCATAAAGTCTGAAGGCAGAGCCCATTCTGGGAGCAGCAGCTAATATGGATGAGAGAACAGAGATCAGAAGAAAAAAATAACCAAAGGCTTGGATGGTGAAGGTGTTTACCCTTCTGTCATTTTCATTTTATGATGAAAAAGCTTTCTAGTGATCTCTTGAATTATTGCCCATCTGTTATTCACTATAACAGATGAAGTGATAGTCTCTATTAAAAAAGTAACAACACACACACAAAATATTTTTTCTCATCATTTCCTACATGACTTTATATGTCTTGGATGCGCAGCCTGCTTATAGTGTCTATTTCGGCTCAGAAATTTTAAACTCCTGTCACAATCAAGTACCTCTATCATTTTTCTTGTTTTGTCTTCTCTTTTGTGTGTGTTACTTTTGAATCCCTTTCCTATGCTAAATTTATATACAAATTAATCATTTCTTATAATGCCTTTATAGGCTTTTTTATATTTAGATCTTTGAGATTTTTTTCATGATTATCTACAACTATCTGTGATGCTTTAGATATATATTTAGGTTCTAATAGTGTTTATTAAATAATGCAGCCTTGTCTTTCTGGACCCATCGATTGAATACATGGGCTGCTACTACATTTCGTTTTGGTTCATTGATATATGGTCATCCCTTGAGGGATTGGTTTCAGGAACCCCCATAGTTACTGAAATCTACAGATGCTCAAGTCTATACATAAAATGTTATAACATTTGCATATAACCTATGTACATCCTACTGTATCCTTTAAATCATCTTCAGATAATATCTAATATCTATGCAATGCAATATAAATGCTGAGTGAATGAATGGTTGTTATACTGTATGATTTTGGGAATAATGACAAGAAAAATAAAGTCTGTACATGTTCAATACAGATGAAATGCCCTCCCAATTTTATTAGTGCCTTTTAATAATACAGAATAATGGGTTTCATTGTGGCATATTTGTACATGCGTATGACATACCTTGATCATATCCACTCCCCATTACCCTCTCTTACCTTCTCTTGCCCTGTCTTTGATAGTCTCCCTGCTACTTTCATGTCATCTTTTTGCCCCTGTGTTAGGGTTTGGATGTGACATGTCCCCCAAAAGCTCATGTGTGAGACAATGCAAGGTTTAGAGGAGAAATGATTGGATCATAAGAGCTTTAATCCAATCAGTGAATTAATCACCGGATGTGGATTAACTGGTAGCTAAAGGCAGGTAGGATGTGGCTGAAGGAGGTGGGTCCCTGGGGGCTTCGCCTTGGGGTATAAATGTTGTGTCTAGTGAGTGGAATTTCTGTCTCAGCTGTCTGATCATCATCTAAGCTGCTTGCCTCTGCCACACTCTTCTGCCATGATGTTCAAACTCACCTTGATCCCTGAGGAATGGAGCTAGCTGCCTATAGACCAAGACCTCTGAAACCATGAGCCCCCAAATAAACTTTTCCTCCTCTACTATTGTTCTGGTTGGTCTTTTAGTCACAGCAGTGAAAAAGCTGACTAAAACACCCTAGATTCAACATATGAAAGAAACCATGCCATATTTGTCTTTGTTAGTCTGGCTTATTTAGCTTAACAGTTCCATTCTCCCACACATTACACAATTTCATTCTTATTTATGGACTGAGTGTTCTCCATTGTGTATATATCCCACATTTTCTTTATTCATTCATCCACCAATGGAAACCTAGGCTGATCCCATGACTTGGCTATTGTGAATTGTGCCATGATAAATGTGTACATCTGTGGTATGCTGACTTTAATTCCTTTAAGTATATATCCAGGAGAGGTATAGCTGGATCATATGGGAGTTCTATTTTTAGATTTTGGGTATCTTCCATACAGATTTCAATAGTGATTGTACTAATTTATATTCCCACAAACAGTTCCTTTCCCTTCATCAGCATTTATTATGTTTTGTATTTTTTTGTTTTCCTCTGTGTGTGTGTGTGTGTTACTGGAAATTAAACACAGGTCCTTTATGCATACTAGGCCAGTGGTTGTCACTGAGCTCCATCCCCAGCCCTTATTAATATTCTATTTGGAATCATTTTTTGCTTTTCTATGAATTTTAGAATTCTTTTTTGTAGTTTTGTAAAGAAAATCATTGGTATGGGGGGGGCGTTGCATTGAATTTGTAGATTGCTTTTGGTAATGTGACTAGAATGAGATGGAATCTCAAGGTAGTTTTAATTTGCATTTCCCTATGGTTGAACATTTTTTCATATAATTATTGGCCACTTGTACTTCTTTTGAGAAGTGTCTGTTCAGTTCATTTGCCCAATAATTGGCTGGTTATTTTGGGGGGTGTTAAGTTTTTGAACTCTTTATGTATTCTCGATAGTAATCTTCTGTTGAAAGAGTTGCTTATGAAGACTTTCTCCCATTCTGTAGGCTGTCTCATCATTCTGTTGTTTCCTTTGCTATGCAGAAACTTTTTAACTTCCATTTGTCAATTTTTGCTATTATTTCCTGAGTTACAAGAATCCTATACAGGACATTGTTGCCTGTGCCTATGTCTTGAAGTGTTTCCCCCTGTTTTCTTCCCGCAGTTTTAAAGTTTCAGATCTTATATTAAGGTCTTTGATCCATTTTTAGTCAATTTTTGTACGGGATGAGAGGGATCTAGTTTCAAACTTCTGTACATAGAGAGATCCAGTTTTTCTAGCACCTTTTGCTAAGAGGTTGTGTTTTCTCCCATGTACATTTATGGCACCTTTGTCAAGAATCAAAGGGCTGTAGCCACATGGGTTTTTTTTTCTGTGTCCTCTGTTCTATTCCATTGGCCTGTGTGTTTGCTTTTATGCGAGTACCATGCTGGTTTTGTTATGATGACTCTGTAGTATATTTTGACATCAGGTATTGTGATGGCTCAGCATTGATCTTTTTGCTTAGGACTGTCTTGGCTATTTGGAATCATTTTTGCTTTCATATGAATTTTAGAATTGTTTTTTCTAGTTCTGTAAAGAAAATCATTGGTATTGGGGGGAAGCGTCGCATTGAATTTGTAGATTGTTTTTGGTTAATATGGCCATTTTAATAATATTAATTCTGTCCATTTGTGAACATATTCTTTCCTTCTTCTAATGTCCTCTTCAATTTCTTCAATGTTCTATAATTTTCTTCATAGAGGCATTTCACCTCCTTGATTAGGTTTATTCCTAGGAATTTTTAGAACTCTATTGTGAATGGGATTGTTTTTCTGATTTCTTTCAGCATTCCTTGAATATTTTTGACCTGAGGTTGTTTGAATCCACAGATGTGGATCCTATATGCTGTAGTTTGTATCTGGAGGCCCATGTGTTAAAGTCTTGGTCCTCATCTTGGCACTTGTGCAAGATGGTGGAATCTTTTAGAGTTGGAGCCTAGCAGGAGGTCTTAGGTCATTAGAATGTGCCTTCAAAGGAAGTTGTGGGGACATCCATCTCTTCTTCTCCCTTCCTTCACCATGAAGTGAATATACATTACTGCCATCATGTGCTGCCTCACCACAAGCCCACAAGCAATGGGGACAACTGGCCATGAACTGAAACCTCCAAAATTGTGAGCCACAATAAACCCTTTCTCTGTATAAGCTGATTATCTCACGTATTATGTTACAGTAGTGGAAAAACAACACACGGATATTGAGGATTGACTGTATTTGTCTTTTTCTTGGACCAATGACACTTTATTATTATCATTATTGTCATACCTTGTGATCTGTTCAAGGGTCTGGTAGGACTGGGCCCTCTCTCTAGCCTTCTTTCTCAAATTGTCTTTACCCATTTGCCCTGTCCTGCTGGGTCATCTCTAACACCAAGGCTAAGTATCAACAGTAGGGATTTTGCCACTTTCCCTAGCCCTCAGTCTCAGTTTATCAATGGCTAATTGATGATAAGCATAATTCCATTTAATTGCTGATGGCTGCATTTGCCTCTTCATACCCAGAGGAGACATCTGAAAATCGGGTAGCTCCTCCCATGTGCGGAGGGAAACAAATAACTTTCCAGAAGTCCTGCAGAGCAGCAAGTCTGGCAGTGAGAAATAGTGCTGAAACC
>CM053404.1:65175209-65281638 GCA_028644305.1 Xerus rutilus | reverse complement strand
GCCTGTAATTGCTCACTTATGTCATTCTTTAATTCACTGGTCATTTTAATTATGTACATTCTGAATTCTTTCTCTGACATTTCATCAACTGTGTTGTCAATGGATTCTGTTATAGTGGTATTGAGGTTTATTTGGGGCACTTTCTTCCCTTTTTTTTTTTCATGTGGATTGTGTATCTTCCTTTCTTGAAATACCGATCTGAGGTATTGTGGCTTCTATCCTATAATCTTGTATTGACACTCCAGATTACCTGTGTCTCACCTTGGAGCTACTTCTGTTCCCCCAGTGTCCCCAGATGGGCACTACTGCCACCAAAGTTGGTGGCGGAGGTAGTGGATGTATTTCTAGAGGGCAGTGGGAGTGGCCTTGGCTGGGCTCCTGAGGCAGCCCCTGAGGGCTGTTTTGTCCCTCTTTTGAACTCCTGCTGGTGAACAAGAACTCTGGAGCAGAACTGGAGGCGGGCCCAGGTCTCACTTAGGCAGGGTCACAAGCTGGAGAGTCTGTGTACGACCCTTACAGTGAGTGTGGGCTCCCCTGGGGCTGGAGGCTAGCAGGCTCTGGTCTGCCTTCAGCTGGGCACCCCTGGCATTCCCTAAGGGCAGTTTTGGGCCTTCTGTCTCGCCTGACCACAGGAACTCTGGAGCGGAACTGAGGCAGGCCCAGAACGCACTTGGGTGGGACCTCTTCACGCTGGGATCTCTGCAGGCCACTCTTACCCTGGGTGTGCCTTCCTCTGTGGCTGGTAGCTATCAGTCTCTGGTCAACCCTTGGTTGGACACCCATGTAGTTTCTTGAGGGTGGATTTGGGCCCTCTGTGGCTCCTGTTGGTCCACAGGAACTCTGGAGCGGAACTGGGGTGGACCCAGGCCACAGTTGGGCAGGGCTGTGTCATACTGGGGTCTCTGGGGCGACTCTTACCCTGAGTTTGGGCTCCCCAGTGGCTAGGGGCTAGCAGTCCCTGATCTCCCTTTGGCTGAACACCATGGAGTTTCCTGAGGGCGGATTTGGGCCTTTCTGCAGCTCCTGCTGGTCCACAGGAACTCTAGAGTGGAACTGAGGTGGGCCCAGGCTGCCTCGTGCTGGTGTCACTGGAGTGACGCTTGCCCTGAATTTGGGCTCCCCAGTGGCTAGAGATAGCAGTACCTGGTCTCCCTTTGGCTGGACACCCATGGATTTTTCTGAGGGTGGATTTGGGCCCTCTGCCACTCCTGCCAGTCTGCAGGAACTCTGGAGTGGAACTGGGGTGGACCCAGGTTGCCCTTCGGCAGGGCTGCCTCGTGCTGGGGTCTCTGGAGCTGGTGTCTCTGGAGCGACTCTTACCCTGAGTTTGGGCTCCCCTGTGGCTGGAGGTAGCAGTCCCTGGTCTCTCTTTGGCTGGATACCCGTGGAGTTTCCTGAGAGCAGATTTGGGCCCTCTGCCACTCCTGCCGGTCCGTAGGAACTCTGGAGCAGAACTAAAAAGGTTTTTAAATAGAATGAATGTACTCAGAGAAGAGATAGCCCAGTATATCCATGCCAGAACAGAAGACTGGGAACAACCAAGAACAAATCTTAGAAAAGAATAATATTTTGTAAAATTAAAAGAGAAAAAGTAAGGTATTGCTAAAAGGGGGGTTCCGGGAGGGGGTGCCACATGGGTCCTGCTCCATGAGTTGGGGTCCAGAAAAGACGAGGAAGGGGTCTTCAGGGAGGAAGATGATATGGGGTCTTTCTGGACAGTGGCGGTCCGTGGAGCCAAATTCCCCAGGCCCCGGGGTGTAGGTAAAGAATCTGCTCTGCCCCAGTAAGACGCAGAAACACCGGAGCAAGATGCAGAAAACACCGTTTATTTCAGAAACTACAGAAGCTTATATGCACTCTTGGACCAATCAGGTCCAAAGGTCACAAACAAAGGGGGGCTCTTTGGCAAGAGCACAGTCTATTAGCATAGAATGGGGAAGGATGAAGGGAGGGAGTGGAATGTATGGAGAGTGCTCCTACAGTAAGGCATGGACAGAATAACATAATTGACTCTCAAAAAAGAATTTATTAAGAATGGAGATAAAGTTGAAACATTCTCCCAAAAGGTACAAAGTCCAGTTTTATACCGGTTCTATGAAGTGTTCATATAATCCCTGTTATATGAACTCTTCTCAGAACATAAAATGGTGGAAAGTTTTCATTTCATTTCCGAAGACTAGAATAACCTTCATACATTGACACACAGACTATCAAAAAATAAGGAAAAGAGCCAGACGAGCTGGGCATGGTGGTGCACACCTGTAATCCCAGCACTTTGGGAGGCTGAGACAGGAGTATCACGAGTTCAAAGCCAGCCTCAGCAACAGTGAGGCAGTAAGCAACTCAGTGAGACCCTGTCTCTACATAAAACACAAAATAGGGCTGGGGATGTGGCTTAGTCGTCAAGTACCCCTGAGTTCAATCCCCAGTACCAATAAATAAATAAATAAGAAAAAAGAAACTGGGTGTAGTGGCACATACCTGTAATCTCAGCAGCTCAGGAGGCTAATGCAGGAGGATCACAAGTTCAAAGTCAGTCTCTGCAATTTAGAGAGGCTCTAGCAACTCAGCTAGACCCTATCTCTAAATAAAATGAGAAAAAGAGATGGAGATGTGGCTCAGTGGATAAGTGCAATCCTTGGTACACAAAAAAAGAAAGAAAGAAACAAAGAAACCATAGAGCAAATTCCCTATGAACCAAGAGGTCGAAAATCTAATAAAATATTATATACTGATATAATTAGTATACTAAAAGCAAAATACATCATGTATTATACTAAAAGCAAAATACATCATGACCAAACAGGAATTCCCCCAACCCATCCCAGGATTGGAAACATCCCAGGAATGACTGAATGAGCTGATTCAACAAAAACCAAAATTTGAACTAATCCAATTCAGAAATTCAGCAAAGAAAGTAAGTATTATAGTAGATACCGAAAATGCAATTGAAAAATTCAACATTCTTAATAAAAATTGTTTACAGGAAAAAAGATTCTTAACTCATTAAAAAGTGTCACCAAAAACTTAGAGCAAATGTGCATCAAGGAGTTTTTCGTTCAAAATCAGAGCTCGGCACAGGTGGCATACCTCTCCCCATGCCTGGGCTGAAGGAGCAAGGTGGCACAGGAAGAAGAGAACAAGATGTCCAAATACTGAAAAGAAAGGACAATCCTTTTATTATTTGTGGATGATGATTAGTATAGCTGGAAGATGTAAGAATCAGCTGTTAAAGTATTAGAACTAAATACAACTCCATAATAAAATAGTCATGATAATACCTAACAACAAAAATGGTAGTAGCCAATGCACCAGTGCTAACTTTTATGCCAAGCACTATTTTAAGCTCTTTAATTCAATAAGAGAATGTAATAGTTTCAGAAATGTTACAAATAAGGTTGCCCCAAAGACCTTCTTTTTTATTCTTTCTTTTTTGGGGGAGGGGCGGGGAGTACTGGGGATTGAACTCAGGGGCACTCGACTACGGAGCCACATCCCCAGCCCTATTTTGTATTTTTATTTAGAGAAAGGGTCTCACTGAGTTGCTTAGCCCCTCGCTTTTGCTGAGGCTGACTTTGAACTCTCCATTCTCCTGTCTCAGCCTCCTGAGCTGCTGGGATTACAGGTGTGCACTACCGTACCAGGCCCAAAAACCTTCTAAACAACAAGAAAAGTTTATATAACAAAAATCCTTTTAACAAAGCTGAGATCTTAGTAAAGTTCCAAGTAAAAAAGAAACCAAAAATGGAGCAGTACGTGCTCACTGTAAAGTGCTGTTCCTAAAATCCAGAAGTTTGAATTTAACACCAAGGTATCGATAAGGAGATAAGGATATGGACCTGCTTCAGAAAAGAGTCAGAGCTGGAGGCTTTGCACATAGCCATAGCCCTCAGAAAAATGGTAGGCTGGACTAGAATCTACCTCCTGGTACAAAGAAGTTTCTCTCGCCTGGATTCTTACTGAAAGACTTTATAGCCCCCATCCCTCATCCCACATCCACCCTCTGAGAATCCATAATGGTAAAATAATACGGTTTGGGGGTTCAAATTTACATCACCACATGATCCAGAAAGCTGCAAGTCAAGACACTGTATCATCCCTAAAGCACCATTTCCCTGAATGTCCCCTCTGTTCCCAAAAACCTAGCCAAGTTAACGGAACAATGAGAGCAAGCTTGGGCTGAAAAGTCCAAGTATTATCTTGAAGGGCACTGGCTTTCTTGTATGCACACTGGGAACTAAGGCAAGTTAGTATTATACATAAAAAGCTACTTTCTTGCATGAATGCCAGGACAGTTGCTCTTTGGGATGTTGGTCAGACAGGCCAACTAAGGAAAGCTAATGCTGATAATGTCACTGCTTCTGCAGCCTAACATGTAAAGCCTCTCTCTGAGTGGGCACAGGTGCAGAACTGAGGGCACCGTGGAAAGGATACTTGTCATTCATTCAGCTGGCCACCACTGGACTAAACACCATGAGGGAGAAGAGGCACTGCTGGTAAAACACTGTGAGAGACTGAGAGACTTAGGTGCTATCAACCTGTCACCACTGAACCCTTCTTGGAGCAGTCCCTGATCTCTTGAAAATTTCCCCAATAAAACCATATGTCTCCTGTACTGTCTCTGGGCAATTTCTTCGGCCTGTCTGCAACCCGCCATACTTTTCCTGGCACAACTGGGATGAGGATAAGACAGACATGAACAGAAAAATTGATCCCAGACTGATAATACTCATGGGACATAATAAAAAAACCACACTGGTTAGGCAAGGCTTATAGCCATAGATAAGTCCCCCTGGAGATGACTTATACTCAACACTGCAAACACACAAGAAAGCAATCACCATGAGCGAGGAAAAGAGACACGACAGAGAGCAGGTTGCTGGCCCAGAACTTCGGCCAGTACAATAATCTGATGCAGATTATAAAGCAATCATGTTTAAGATTATTGCAGCCACAAAATAAAAATTGCATTAAAAAACAGAAAAGCATTGTAAGAAAAATTGGGAAGCCTTGCAGGGAGAGAGAAGCAGCTTTAGAAATAAACATTGTAGTTAGAAAATTGAAAATTAATGACTAACTTAGGTTAGAAAGAAGTTCCAGAAGGATGAGACAAAATGGAGAGAGACAGTATTACAAAAGATAATGCCTGCACTTTTCTCGAAGTGTTGAAAGATAGGAACCCTTAAGTTCAGGAAGCATGAATTTCATAGAGGATAAAAATAAACCTGCACAAAGCAGAATGAAGATACAGAACACCAAGGACAAAGAGATGTTATCCACAAAGACACAACTTGAAAAACTTTGATGAGATGGACAAGTTTCTGAGAAAACGCCAGTGCAAATTAAGAAAATTGAAAGCAATATTGAATGCCTGGAAATATTTTAGGTATTTTCAGTTGTAGATGGACACAATATCTTTATTTATTTTTATGTGGTGCAATTAGGTGCCCTTTAGTACAATTCGAAACATTGTACAATCACCATGTCTATGTAAATATTTATCCAAAATATTTTCATCACAATAAAAAAGAACTCCAACCCAGGAAGAATTGCCCCTCATCTGCCCACCCAATACCCTGGCAACCACCAGCTGCTTTCTGTTCACAGAATTCCTGTACCAGACATTTCATGTAAGTGGAATCATACAATATGTGGTCTTTTGTGTCTGGCTCTGTCACCCAGTGTGTTCTCAATGTTCATCCATGTTGTAGCATGTATCAGCACTTCATTCCTTTTTGGGGGCGGGGTACTGGGGATTGAACTCAGGAGCATGTCACTAAGCCACGTCCTCAGCCCTATTACTTTTTGTATTTTTATTTAGAGACGGTCTCACTGAGTAGCTTAGGGCCTCACTAAGTTGCTGAGCTTGGTTTTGAACTTTCAATCCAGCTGCCTCAGCCTCCCAAGCTGCTGGGATTACAGGTGTGCACCACTGTGTCCAGCTGGCACTTCATTCCTTATTGATGGCTCTGTAATACCTCCACCATATAGATACATTACATTTTTTTATCCATTCCTTTGTTGATGAACATTTGAGTTGTTTCCACATTTGGGCTATTGTGAATAATGCTTTTATTTATATAAAAGTATTTCTGAATACCAGTTTTCAGTTGTTACAGGAACATTCCACTGAGTGAAACTGTAGGTCATATGGTAATTGTTTAATTTTTTGAAGAATCATCAAACTGTTTTTCATAGTGGCTGTCCTATTTTGTATTCTCAATAGCCATATCTAAAAGTTCCAGTTTTTCCATATCCACATTCATAATGTTTTGATTTTTTAAAAATATTTTATTACAACCTAAGGAGTATCAAATGCTTATGATTTGCATTTCCCTGAAGACTAATGATGTCAAGTATCTTTTTTTTTTTGGTACCAGGGATTGAACTCAAGGGTACTTGACCACTGAGCCACGTCCCCAGCCCTATTTTGTGTTTTTCTGTAGAGACAGGGTCTTACTGAGTTGCTTAGCATCTCACCATTGCTGAGGCTGGCTTTGAACTCGAGATTCTCCTGTCTCAGCCTCCCTAAGTGCTGGGATTACAGGTGTGTGCCACCACTCCCAGCTTGATGGTATGCTATTAAGCACATCAATTTCACATTTTGATGAAGTTCCATTTACCTATTTTTGAAAAATTTTGTTGCTTCAGTTTTGGTGTCATATCTAAGAATGCTTTGCCAAGTCTAAGGTCACAAGGATTTACTCCTATGTTTTTCCTATTTACTCTCATGTTTTTTTATAGGTTTGTTCTTACATGGAAGTCTTTGATCTGTTTTAGCTTTTTCTTTTTCTCTGTACTGGGGATTGAACCCAGAGATGCACTATCACTTAGCCTAGTCCTTTTTTTTTAATTGTGAGAAGTTGTCCCAAGTTGTCCTAAATTGTCCATGCTGGCCTCAAACTTGCAATCCTTCTGCCTCAGCTTCCAAGTTGCTGGGATTACAGATTTGTCCCACCACTTCTGGCTTAACTTTTTTATATGATGCAAGATAAAGGTCTGATATCATTCTTTTGCATTTGACTATCCAGTTTTCCCAGCATCTTTTGTTGAAAAGATTCTTCTACACCCCATTGACTAGACTTGGCACCTTTACTGAAAATCAGCTAACAATTGATGGGTCTATGTCTGGACACTCAATTTTTTACACTGATCTGTATATTTATCCTTGTGCCAGTACCACAGTTGATTACTATTGTTTTGTAGTAATTTGAAATCAGAAAATGTGAGTCTTTCTACTGTCAAAATTCATTAAACAAGAAGTAAAGGACTAAAAAAGGGTAGAGGATTTATTTTAAAAGAAAACAGTTTGCCGGGCACGGTGTGTAATCCCAGCACTTTGGGAGGCTGAGATAGGAGAATCGCGAGTTCAAAGCCAGTCTCAGCAACAGCGAGGCACTAAGCAACTCAGTGAGACCCTGTCTCTACATAAAACACAAAATAGGGCTGGGGATGTGGCTCAGTGGTCAAGTACCCCTGAGTTCAATCCCCCGTACCAAAAAAAAAAAAAAAAAAAGGAAACAGTTTGTGCTGGGTCTGGTGGCACATGCCTGTAATCCCAGTGACTCAGGAGGCTGACAGGAGAATTTGCAAGTTCAAAGCCAGCCTCAGTAACTTAGCAAGGCCCTGAGCAATTTAGCGAGACTCTGAGACCCTGTCTCCAAATAAAAGTATAAAAAAGGGCTGAGGACATGGGTCAGTGGTTAAGCACCCCTGGGTTCAATCCCTGGTACCAATAAAATAAAATAAGACAGTTTGTAAGCCAGAGAGATGGAACCTTCCATACAAAATGAAAGTGGATAGGAAGAAATGAAAAGTGGGACTGGCTTAACTTGAAAACTTGCCTCCTAGGTTCCCACTCCATATGCAAATAAAGTGCGTGGGAAGTACTCAGTCCTGAGTGACTGACCGCAGATCAAAGCTCACTGGCCAGGTCTGGTACCAAAATGAGGATTTGGGGATCTGTTTATCTTGTTAAGACAGGAAAATGGGGCTGGGATTGTGGCTCAGTGGTAGAGCGCTTGCCATGCATGCATGAGGCACTGGGTTCGATCCTCAGCACCACATAAAAATAAATAAAGATATTGTGTCCATCTACAACTGAAAAAATATTAAAAAAAACAAACAAACAGGAAAATGCATGGGAAAGGGTAGCAGTTGAATCCACAGTTCTTCCAGGAACACAGGGCACATTTGTGACATCCACCCACCCACCAGCAAATGGTTACCAAGCTCTTCTCTGAATTAGTGTATTTCTTAAAGTTCACTCTACTTCCCCCCACACCCCCTGCCAGGATAAGATTGGCTATTTTGGGTCCCTTGTAATTTCATATGTTTTAGCATCAACTTGTCAAATTCTGAAAAAAAAAAAAAAAAAGTCAGCTAGGATTCTGATAGGGATTGTGCTAAATCTATAGATAAGTTTGGGGAGTATTGCAATTTTAGTGTTAAGTCTTCTGATACATGAACATGGAATGTTTTTCCATTTATTTAAACCTTCTTTAATTACTCTCAACAGTGTTTTGCAGTTTTCAGAGTGTAAGTTCTGAACTTTTGATTAAATTTATCTCTTAAAATCTTATTCTTTTCAATGTTGTTGGGAATTATATTGCTTCCTTAATCTAATTTTTTGATTATTCATTGCAAGTGTATAGAAAATGATCTTGTACCCTCCAATCTTGCTGAACTTGTTTTGTTCTAAGAGCTTTTTAATGTTTTGTTTTGGGGGGGGGGTTTGATACTGGGGATTGAACTCAGGGGCACTTGACCACTAAGCCATATCCCCAGCCCTATTTTGTTTTATTTAGAGACAGGGTCTCACTGAGTTGCTTAGTGCCTCTCAGTTGCTGAGGCTGGCTTTGAACTTGAGATTCTCCTGTGTTAGCCTCCCAAAGTGCTGGGATTACAGGTGTGTGCGACTATGCCCAGCTTTTTAATCTATTCTTTAGGATTTTCTGAATATGAGATCATGTCATCTGTGAATAGAGATGGTTTTACCTTTTCCTTTCCAACCTGGATTCCTTTTCTTTTTCTTGTTTAATTGCAATGGCTCAATCAACATTAACAGCCATATAAATGATCAGAGATAAACAATAAGAGTAGCCAACTTTTTCTTACTCCTGATCTTAAGGAGGAAGCATTCAGTTTTTTCCGTTAAGAATTAAGTTAGCTGTCAATTTTTCATAGATGCCCTTTATCAGGTTAAGGAAGTTATCTTCCATTTCTAGTTTTTTGACCATTTTGATAATGAAATGATGTCAGATTTACTCAAATGCTTTTCTGTATCTATAGAGATAATTGTGTGATTTTTTTTTCTATTGGTATATTATATTAATTAATTTTCAGATGTTAAATCAACCTTATATCCCTGGGATAAATACCACTTGATGGTGGTATACAATTCTTTTTCTATGTTGCTGGATTTGGTTCATTAGTATTTTGTTGAGGATTTTACCATCCATATTCATAAGATATACTAGTCTGTGGTTTTCTTTGTGATGGCTTTGAATAGTTTCGGCATTGCAATACTGGCTTCATAAAATAAGCTGGGAAGTTTTCCCTCTCCTTCTATTTCTTTTTGAATAATCCATGTTAATTCTTTGATTGCTCTGTAGAATTCAGCAATGAAGCCACCTGTGCCTAGGTTATTCTTTGTGTGCAGTTTCTTCGATACCTGATTTAACCTTTTCCTTGTTATAGATCTATTCAGATTGCCTGTATCAGGTTTCATCAGTTTCAGTTGTTTGTATCATTTTAAGAATTTGAGCCGGGCGCGGTGGCTGAAGCCTGTAATCCCAGCACTTAGGGAGGCTTTGACAGGAGAATCATGAGTTCAAAGCCAGCCTCAGCAACAGCAAGGCACTAAGCAACTGTGAGACCCTGTCTCTACATAAAACACAAAATAGGGCTGGGAATGTGGCTCAGTGGTCAAGGATCCCTGAGTTCAATCTCCAGTACCAAAAAAAAAAAAAAAGAATTTGTACAGCCAGGCGTGGTGGCGCATGCCTGTAATCCCAGCACTTCGAGAGGCTGAGACAGGAGAATCACAAGTTTAATGCCAGCCTCAGCAACTGCAAGATGCTAAGCAACCAAGTGAAGCCCTGTGTCTAAATAAAACACAAAATAGGGCTGGGGATGTGGCTCAGTGGTCAAGTGTCCCTGAGTTCAATCTCTGGTACCAAAAAAAAAAAATTGTCCATTAGTTATCTAATTTTTTGTCATGTCATTGTTCAAAATATTATTTATTCTTTATTTCTAAATTTAAGCTTGGCAGTAATCTTGTTCAAACTGATCCTAGTAATTTGAGTTCTCTCTCTTTTTTCTTGGTCAAACTAGCTAAAGATTTGTCAATTTTGTCAATCCCTTCAAAGCGGTTTTTGTATCATTGATTTCTTTATTGTTTTTCTATATTTATTTCATTAATTTCTATTCCAATCTTTATTATTTCCTTCTGCTTGCTTTAGGTTTAGTTTGCTGTACTTTTTCCATTAACTTAAATGGAAGGTAAGACTTGATTGGAAGTCGTTTCCTTTATAATGTAGGCATTTACACCTATAAATTTCCCCAAGCTCATCCCTTAAGTTTTAATATATTGTGTCTTGGTTTTTCATTCATCTCAAAGTATATTCTAATTTCCTTTTAGTTTTCTTCTTTGACTCACTGGGTGTTATTTAATTCTCTCAAATTTATAAGCTTCTCAAATTTTACCATATGGATTTCTAATTTAATTTCATGATTGCAAACACTGAGTATGTGGTTGTTGAATGAAATGTTCTACAGATGACTGTTAGGTGTAGTTTGCAGTGTCTAGACTTCTATTTCACTGTTAACCTTCTGTCTAGTTTTTTATCCATTATTGGATAGAATTATTTGAAATGGAGTATTAAATCTCCAACTATTAGTGTTATTGATTTCTCTCTTCATTCCTGCTAGTTTTTGCTTCATGTGTTTTAGTGCTAGTATTAGGTGCATATATTTATAATGGTTATATCTTCCTGAAGGGTTGACCCTTTTATCATTATCTATCTCTGGTAACATTTTGTTTGAAAGTCCATTTTGTCTGATATTAGTATAGCCATTCCAGCTTTCCTGTGGTGGGTGGTTATTTGCATGATTTATCTTTTTCCATCCTTTCACTTTCAATATATTTGTGTCTTTGAATCTAAGGTGTCTCCTATAGACAACAAAGAATTGAATCATATTTTTAAATCCAATCTGATAGTCTCCAGCTGTTGATTGGGTTTGATGCACTGATGTTATGTGTTTGCATACACATTATGCTTGAACCAAGGTTTTCTGTCTCGTGCCTTTTTTGTTTCTCTTTCCTCCTATATTGTTTTGTATTGAGTGAATATTTTCTAATGTATTTTAATTTCATTAATGATTTTTTCACTTTTTGGGGGGTTATATTCTTAGTTGTTGTTCTAGGGCTTACCACATATGTATTAATGTATCAAAATCTATTACAAACTTACACTAACTTAACTCCAATGATATATAGAAACTTTACTCCTATATAGCTCTAGCCTCTTTTCTCCTTTTCACTATATTAGGTTATACCTATTATATCTATTAATGTTATAAAACCAATACATTTTTATACTTATGACTGTACCATCTGTCATTTCATCAGCCCAATACAACTCTGATCCCAACTCCTTTGTAGTGCTTTGAAAAATACACAAATAGTACATTTCTGTATGTTAAAGCCCATAAAACATTATGTATTTGAATCATATATTCATATTATACACAATTACATATTATATAATTACATATATTCATACTATAATATGTATATATGTATTTAATTACTATATTAAGTTCCTTGCTCTCAGCCTGAAGAACTTGAGTATTTCTTGTTAAAAAGATCTGTTAGCAACAAATTTATTTATGTTCACCTTCGAAAAACTTTTTTTTTTTGTCGTTGTAAATGGACACAATGCCTTTTTTTGTGGATTTATTTTTATGTGGTGCTGAGGATTGAACCCAGTGCCTCACATGCTAGGTAAGCGCTCTATCACTGAGCCACAATCCCAGCCCCTACTTTTAATTCTTGTGGGTTTTTGTTTTTTGCAGTGCTGGGTTCAAACCCAGAGCCTTGTACATGCTAGACAAGTGCTTTACCACTGATTTATACCCCTGAGCCCTCACTCTTGATAGGATTCTTTGTTGACCGCCCCCCGCCCCCAGCACTTTGAATGCTATCCCTGCCTTCTGGCCTCCCTTTTCCCCTCTTCTGAGAGATCAGTTTTCAATCTTACTGAAATTGCCTTTTCACTTTCCATTTGCTGCTCAAAATTTTCTTTAAATTCAGCATTTTTACTATATGTCTGTGGGTCCCTTTGCATTTACTATGCTTGGAGGTCACTGACCTTCCTGGATGTCTTTTCAGTACATTCACAGAGTTTCTCATTGTTTACTTTTTCTTCTTTTCCTCTTGCTCCTTCTGTAAATCCATTACATAAATTTAACAGCGTCTTAATGGTGTGCTTGGTGATGTCTCTCTCATTTCTCTAAGGCTATACTCATTTTTCTTTTTCCTATTGTTTGCATAGCATAATCTGTCAATCTGCAAGATGATGGAATATTTCTCCTGCTAATTCAAATCTGTTGACTCCTCTACTGTATTTTTTTATGATAGGTTTTAACGTCATAAATTTCGCTCCTACAACTTGGAGCGAGGGGAGCTGGAGAAATGCTGACAGCCTACCCCTCCCAATGAGGTACTTCATCCCTTGACTGGGAGCCAAGAGGAAGCTCTGTTTTCTTGATATGCATACCTGAAACTTCTGGGTGAGGGGAGCATTGTGTCTCAAACATCACAGACTCACTGTTCCTACCAAGGTTTAGTAGATTTTCTTGAATACGTATGCATATGCTTTTAGGACAATTTCCAAAAACATCAGATGTTTGTATGTTGTGGGATATTGTGTTTTTACAAATTTCACTGATTATGTTTGATTCATGGCTGTGAGTCTACAGGGCCCCTCACACTGACATTTTGGAAATGGAAGTCTAAGGATGTTTTGATGTTGAAAATTTAACTGTGCACTTCACACCAAGAGTGATATTAAAAATAAAGATCTATATAATTTTATCAATTTAACAGAATACACAGCCCAGAAAATTTCCCATTAATTATAAGGAAGTGGTATATAATGGAAAGGTGGTTTTATAAATTAGGAGGAAAAGGATGAACTTTTAGGAAAACCAGTTCTTCATAGAATGTAATTAACAAGAAAATTTATGAGAATGTATTCATGACCTTAGGTTAGAGAACAGCTTCTTAAATAGACAAAACATGGGAAGACTAAATTCACTGTATTTGAAATTTTAAAACTCCTGAATAAGAAAACTCACAAAGTAGCCGGGTGCAGTGGTGCAAGCCTGTAATCCCAGCACTTAGGGAAGCTGAGACAGGAGAATCGCGAGTTCAAAGCCAGCCTCAGCAATGGTGAGGCGTTTAGCAACTTAGTGAGACCCTGTCTCTACATAAAACACAAAATAGGGCTGAGGATGTGGCTCAGTGGTTGAGTGCCCCCTGAGTTTAATCCCCAGTACCAAAAAAAAAAAAAAAAAAAAGGCCAGCCTCAGCAATGGTGAGGTGCTAAGCAACTCAGTGAGACCCTGTTTCTACATAAAACACAAAATAGGGCTGGGATGTGGCTCAGTGGTCGAGTGCCCCTGAGTTCAATCTCCAGTACCAAAAAAAAAAGCACCTCACAAAGTAGATCTATGGATGTCCTAATCTCCTTATTTTTATGTAAAAGTAAAAAAAAGATCCTCAATCCCCAAATCTACAAAATAACCAGGGATAAGCCTAATATGAAATGTGTAAGATTCTGAAGTTTTTAAAATTTTAGCCAAGAATATAAATGACTTAAAATGGGGCTCATCATGAAACTAATGGGGAAAATTATATTACTTATGAAGTAATCTATTATCCTTAAACTAAGAGATAAAGTAATACAACCTCAATCAAAAGAATAACAGAGTTTTAGTGGAACTTAATAAGTTGATCGTACAATTCATTTGGAACTGATCATGCACAAGAGTAAGACACCAAAGAGAGAAGAAAGGAAGAGGGACTTGTCCACAGGTGCCAAAACATGGTGCAAAATCCAATGCCAATGCGACGGGTGTAGAAAAACAGACATCTAGCCCATTGTCTAGAAGTGAACAACACATTATATATAGGAGGAGTTGAAACTTGGGATTTCAACTGGGCAGAGAAGAGAATGGACATTCATTAATAGCTGTGGAAACTGCCTTTCGTTTCTGTGTTGGAGAGCAACTCTAAAAAGTTTGATAACTCATAAAAACCCAGGCAAATATGACATCAACAGGCATGGTACAGCAGGGATCTACAAATACAGAAATATTTGATTTTACAGTAACCAGGGAAATTCAAGTTAAATCAAGGTTATTCTTAATACAAGATTATCACAACAACCTACTAAGCCTGAGACTATCTACCTCCTGCGGCCATGGGTGTGGAGAAATAGACCCTTTCAATGGATTGTAAATTGGAAGCAACAAATTCACTACATTCATTAAAACTTTTTAAACTGTATTCTTTTCAAGCTAGCAATTCCATGCAAGTATAGCTGTAAGAATGAAAAGATGTCCTATACATGTTAATGTCAGATGCAATAAGGATATAATTTCATTAATGTGAATTACATATAATAAACAAACCAGCTTCTGTAATACAGACTCCAAAATACAAGTGGTTTAAATAAGTCAGCAGTTTATTTCACTCTTAAGTAAAAGAGCAAAGAGCCCAGTTTATACTGGCAAATCAACGTCTCCACATGACCTCTCAACACATGACCTCTCAACACATGACCTTTCTTGAGATGTCCAGACCTGCCGAAGCTCCCATGGGCATCCCCTCTAGCAAGAAGGGAATGTCAAGGGGAGTACACACTCCAATTCCTTACCCAAGGCCCTATCTGGAAGTTTTACATCCCACTGCCCCAAACTTTATCATGTGGCCACATTCAACTGTCACAGAGGCTGAGAAGTATAGTCATTAGCTGAACAACCATGTGTCCAAGTAAAATTCAGGAATTTTATTAAAGGAAGAAAGGGGAAATGCATATTATGGCAACAAATCTGTGCCACTTGCTTCATAAATGCATAGAAAACAGCCTGGAAGAATATACAACAAACATAGAACTTAGCTCTGAAATGGGAGCAAGATTGGTGCATGGGGGGACAGTATGTACACTGCTTGCAATTTTTAACAGTGAGAATACATTCACGTAGTAAGTAAGGAATTATAAAAACTTGACAAAATTTTTAAATCCTTTATTTGTATTAATATAATACATTCAATACATTAAATCTATTTACACTGTACAAAGCATTTAATGTTGCAAAAATTCTTTCATCCAAATGAGTAAGTTGCTCTATATTGTTAAAACTTTTCCACTTGGAGCACTGCTCTCCATGGCCCTCCACCCTGGAGGCATAAAGACCATGTTTACAGATCACAGGCACACAGCCTACCCAGGACCATGGCTTTCAGTGGAGAACTGGAAAGAGGACTATCTTGCACTTATTGCACCATACTTTTATCTCTTGCTTAAAGAGAAGGCTGTGCTTTCTCTAGCTCAATATGATTTAGATTCAGACTCTATACGTATGATGCCCAAATGCTCCACAGTAGTGAACCAGATCAGTACTTCACCCTGAGAACAAGGCAGGGGGTAGGGTATGCAATTTTCTTATAGGCTAATGATTACAAAAATAAAAAAGTCCTCCAGAAACAAACTAGTCATACATTTTGACTCTCTTTAGGATTTATCGAGCAGTTTAAAAACCCCTTCTATGATTTCTAGATAATGATGGCAAAATGAAGAAAATAATATAATCTTCCTACCTCAATATATATGGATAAAACAAAATGAATAAGCCCAGCAGAGGCACCCCTTGCAGATTCCTCTCCTCTGGGTTGCAGCGAAAAGTAGTATCAGGTCTAGACACAGCTGCTCACTTAAGCATGAGTAAGATTTAGGACCACTGCATGGGAGGGAGACAACAAAATACAGAAAATGACAGAGAAAAAATAGCAAGACACAGAAAACATATCCAAGCAATGGAGTACACTGTGATGGCTACAGAAGAAACTTAAGGAATGCAAAGAATTCAAGAAAATAAGACTTCAGAGATGAAATGATAAAACAACTATGAGAGGGAAACAAGAAAAATAAGGCATAAGAAATAAACTGAGGGTTAAGGCTACACTATCACAGAACCATAAATACAACAACAGACTCGAACAGTCTATAAGAAGAGACTCAGATGAAAACCAAACCACTAAAACAGGAGAGTATCACAGTGAATACCAGCACAAGAGGTGAACACAACTGGAAAGATGACTCATAAAGAGAGAACGTGACAGGCTTAGTGTTGCATGCCTGTAATCCCAGCACTTTGGGAGGCTGAGACAGGAGAATCGCGAGTTCAAAGCCAGCCTCAGCAAGGGCGAGGCGCTAGGCAACTCAGTGAGACTCTGTCTCTACATAAAACACAAAATAGGGCTGGGGATGTGGCTCAGTGGTTGAGTGCCCCTGAGTTTAATCTCTGGCACCAAAAAAAAAAAAAAAAAACCCACAACCAAAAAACGAGAGAGAATGGTGCTCTTATTTAAAAGAATCAGTGCCCTCGGCAAACCAGGCTCGATAAATGAAACAAGAGATCACCAGACACCTGCCAGCAAGACTACAAAGAGCACTGCACTGTGGGCGCCTCACGGTGAGGAAAGGGATGCCTGGCCCTGCTCGGCAGTGTTGAGTACTTGTGTCTTTCATGCTTGTACTTTTGGTTTTGCTTGGATTTTCCTTTTTTTTTTAATGACAATACATTTTATTTTCCAAAAGCCAATAGTGAGAATAGGGAAGAAAATGTACTTTTTGCTTAAAGCCAGAGTAAAACTAATACACTAAAACTTTCTAAAAATATTTGTCTTATTATTAATTACCAGGCTTTCATGCTATACTAATAAAAATGACCTCTGGCTAGGGATGCAGCTCAGTGGTACAGGGCATGCTTTGTATGCATGAGGCTCCAGGTGAATCCTCAGCTTCCAAAAAAAGGAAAAACACCTGCCAATTTAGTGATATTTTTTAAAGGAGGATTGTTTAAAGGCAATTAATATGATGTAAAATTTAAAATATTATCTTTCTGTGTACGGCAAATTATAAACATTTACAAGTTATGCAGCAAAATACTGCTGTTATCAGATATTGATAAACTAATTTATTCAACAAGCTGACTGAATGTGAGACATGTTTCTAGCACCAATACAAAAAATTGAGACTTGTACTCTACAAACAACTTCTTCTTTTTTTTGGTACTGGGGCTCTAACCCAGGGGGGCACCATTGAACAATATCTCCAGCCCTTTTTATTTTTTACTTTGAGACAGGGTCTTGCTAAGTTGCTGAGGCCGGCCTTCAACTTGAGATCCTCTTGTCTCAGCCTCCTGAGTCGCTGGGAGTGCACCACAGCACCTAGTTCTATTCTGTAAACTTGTAAATGGATAGTTATATGCTCCCTGACACCATCTTTTGGGTAAAGGAACAAATGTGCTCCAAGAAGCAACTGTGAAGCCCCTAGTTTTAGAACACAATTAATAATGGAAAAAAATCCATCCAAGTATTTTTCTTCTAATAGCATTATTAAAACTTCTCAGTTTTGGAGAAGTGTTTCTTTTTTGAAGTTTTAGTTATGAGGTAGATGCCATTTTAAAGTAAACACAGGGGCAGCTGACTTTCTTGGCAAACATTATTAAGCACAAGTTGGTAATCACACACTTCCAGCAGATGACTGAAAGTCTAGGGAGCAATGTTGTTCAGCAGTACTCTGGCTTGAGTTTCCAAATCCCTTCACCTCGAGGAGTTCTATGAAAATTGCACAGATTTCTCAGCAGTTCTCGAAAAACGCAAGACTGCGACGCTGATAGCTTGGGCTCAAATTCCTGCAAAATCTCCTGAGTGCTGGCCTGGCCATCAATGTGGGCCTGAAAAGCAATAAAATTCCTCATTTCCACCAGCAGGTCATCATGTTCTGTGGTGAGCGGAAGCGGGGCAGAAGCCTCTGGCAGGTGCCCGCTTTCACTCTCTAACCGCTCTGGGAGAATTAGGTGATTTCTCGCTCTCATTCTGGCCAAGAGTGAGGAGGAAGCAAGGGCCCCAGAAGAAGACTCTGAATCTTCTGCTTTTCCACTGAAATGATCAGGGCCATGATCTTTTCCCTCCTTTTTCATGATACCATCCTGCAGGAAGAAGATGCATTCATAAATGGAATTCTGACTTATGCCTCTACTTAGTTCCCCAAAGGCTGTGAGGGGTCACAAAATAATTTAGTTGCCAGGTGGTGAGGTCACAGTGGAAAGAATGAGACTCACATAACACCAAAGGAAAGGAAGTGAGTCAGACATCTGAGTCCATTCATAGTTACAGAACATTTCCTAAAAACAGGACTGCAAATTGGTACGAAGTGGTATAGAGATTTCTCAGAAAACTTGGAATGGAACCACCATTTGACCCAAGAGCTATCCCACCTCTTGGTTTATACCCAAAGGACTTAAAATTAGCATACTATAGCAACATAGGCACATCAATGTTTATAGCAGCTCAGTTCACAATAGCTAAACCATGGAACCAACCTAGGTATCCTTTCAGCAGAGGAAAGGATAAAGAAAATGTGGTATATATACACAATGGAATATTACTCAGCCTTGAAGAAGAATGAAATTATAGCATTTGCTGGTAAATGGATAGAGCTGGAGAATATCATGCTAAGCCAAATAAGCCAATCCCAAAAAACCAAAGGCCAAATGAATCTCTGATATGCAGATGCTAATTCACAACAAGGGGGTGGGGTTAGAGAAGAACAGAGTTACTTTAGGTAGAGGGGAGTGAAGGGAGGGGAGGAGGTATGGAGGTAGGAAGGGTAATAGAATGAATCGGGCATTATTACCCTATGTACATATATAACTACATAACTGGTGTGATTCTTCATCATGTACAACCAGAAGAATGAGAAATTATTCTTCTATAGGGTGGTGGTCTCTGGAACTGGCCATGTTCCCACCAGGCTGTCTTCCCAATGACACTTTTATCCCTGTATTAACTTTCTCAGGGCAAAAAAAGATACTGCCACAGGTCTTGTGTGTTTAGGAAGTCAGCTAGCTCTTTCAGATTTGTAAAAAAGGACATCATACATCAGAACCTACAATGCAAACATCAGGTGTCACTGTACCAGCAATAACTATCTTCACATCCACAATTTGGTGAAATTTTCCTGGCAATTAAATCAAGAAAGTCTCACACATTAAAAGCAGACAGGGCTATCCTATTACCTGGTATTTTTCTGTTGGAGATGTTGAAGGACGCTGCACAGAGAGGTTAGAGTTCTTTTTCTGACCAAATCTACTCCTAAATAAGAAAACGAATCACAGTAGATAAAATGTTAGTTTTTGTGACTTGAATATCAAAATATTTCTTTAATAGCTACACTTGTCCTGGAAAAATTATCATCATCAAAAGGTTATACTTTCAAAACCATGTCATTTCTGGTTTCCAATCTGTCTGCTTTGATTACTCCACTTTGTTCTACTGGGAAGTAATTGCTGCATCATAGAATAAGACCCATTCGGTATCCTCATTCAGCACATGAAAGCAATCACATTCACATTATAGGTAGTAAAGTTATTCTAAAAGGGCAAACTTAAGAGCATAGTAATTGCTGATTGGTGTAAGCTGGCTAATCATCTTATTAAAGTTTAATCATTATTCTGAATCTTATTGATTTTTTTTAAACTTATAGATGGACACAATACCTTTATTAATTTGTATGTGGTGCTGAGGACTGAACCCAGTGCCTCACACATGCTAGTGAGCACTCTACCACAGAGCTACAGCCCCAGCCCATCGCACTATTTTTAACATTGCCACCTTTCAAATAACTGATCACTTCCTCCCCTGAAATTCAGCTTTGGAAAGCAGGGAATGAAAGTGATGAAGAAGGTAAGACAGTGGTATTTCTCAGATCACCCACTCTGGTGTACACACTGCTTCCCTGAGGGATTTCCTACTACTGCAGATAAGCAGGGGGATGAATATGTTCACCTGCCTGACTTTTCTGCTAGTCTTCACTGTTTGGCCTCCTTGCAAACATGGTAGGGAACAATTTCTTACTTTATTCCTGCTGATGCACCTGAAGTCCCCCTATGGCCAGTCCAGGTGGGGACACCAGACATTGCCCCAAGACACCGTTGACGAGACAGCCTCAGGGCTTTTAAGGCATCCTGGGCCACCCGATTGGCTTCTGCCTCCACCAGTACATAATCTGGGCTGGCCCCATCTATGATTGCATCGTGCTTCACCACGCTGTGCACACCCACTGATAAGAACAAAGAAAACAGAGAGAGTCATATTTCAGTTCATTGAACAGGTACTATTGTCCTCTATAAACAGTCTAGGGTTGTGAGAGACAAAAAGTATCTTTAGCAGCTATTTACCAAGTGGCTGTTAGGACTCAGGAACTTCACAAATGCCACTTCTATTCATATCCACTACTACCCTACAGGGGAGAGTTATTAATTATCTCTCCTTTAAAATAACTAAGGAAAATGCTTTAATCTCAACTTTAATATTTAGCCTTTTCTCTGCTACCCAGAAGAAAAACAAAAACCTATTAATAAATTCTTCAGTGAGGAGAAACTATAAACCAAAATTATATAATTTCTAAAAAATAATAATCATAAAAATGCTACGTATCAAGTCAGGTGTAGTGGTGCACGCCTGTAATCCCAGCACTTTTGGAGGCTGAGACAGGAGAACTGAGTTCAAAGCCAGCCTCAGCAACAGGGAGGCAAGCACTAAGCAACTCAGTGAGACCCTGTCTCTAAATAAAACACAAAATAGGGTTTGGGAATGTGGTTCAGTGGTCAAGTACCCCTTAGTTCAATCCCAGGTACCAAAAAAAAAAAAAAAGCTATGTATCAGAATCACTGAGATACATTTAATACAGTGATCAGTGGACAATTTCATAGTCTTGACATTTATATCAATAAAGAATAAAAAGTGATTTAAATTTCCAAGGACAAGTTACAAAAAGAAAAAAAACCTATACCCTCAAATAAAATAAAACTTCTCATCAAAATACAATAAAAACAAAAATACCAGGAAGAAAGTAATAAAGAAAAAAAGCAAAAATAAGGTAGAGAACAACCACAGATCCAGTTTAATAGATCAAAATCCTAGCTTATTGAAAAAAAAAAACACAAAATAGACAATTCACCATCTTGGCTTAATCAGGGGAAATTAAAGGAAAAATAAATTTACAGAATTATAAATGACAAGGGGGGAACTATCTTGGAAGAAAATAAATTTAAAAAATCATTAAAACAGTATTTTGTGCACCTGTATGCAAATTGGAAAACTAAACAAAATAATTTCTGAGGAAAACAGACCAGTAGCATAGAAGAAATAAAGTTATCAATGATAAACATAGCACAAAGAATATAGACCAATATCATTTATGAACATGAATGAAAAAAATACTAAGAAGAAACAGAATCCCATAATATACTATGACCAAATAGGGAGTCATT
The DNA here is from genome assembly GCA_028644305.1 of Xerus rutilus. Lineage (NCBI taxonomy): Eukaryota > Metazoa > Chordata > Mammalia > Rodentia > Sciuridae > Xerus > Xerus rutilus. The sequence continues at coordinate 65,260,008 of CM053404.1, read as the reverse complement.
CTAGAAATCAAAGTTGGTTCAAGATTAAGAAGCCAGTTATTTAATAAACCATATTATGACACTAGTAGTTTCAGTACTATCCATAGATTTCTAGAGATGCTACAAATGCCTTTGACAAAATTCAACATCCATGCCAGATGAAAACATAAAAGACTGGGAAGTGATGATATTTCCTTAATATAATAAAACACCTTAGCTGTAACACCAGAATCTTACCTCATGGGTAAACACTAGAAGTTATTTCCACTGAGAATGGGAAAAATAAGGTGTCTATTATCTCAGTATTTACTTACCATTTTAATTGAGTTATTAGCCAGTGCAGTATGAAAAGCAAAATCAATTAAAGACATAAAATGAAAAAGTAAGGCTGAGATAGGAGAATCACGAGTTCAAAGCCACCTTCAGCAATGGTGAGGCACTAAGCAACTCAGTGAGACCTTGTCTCTAGATAAAATACAAATAGGGCTGGAGATGTGGCTCAGTGGTGAGTACTCCTGAGTTCAATCCCCAGTACCAAAAAGAAAAAGAAAAAGTTTGCTTTTTGCAGGTTTTCTTTTTCCTTTCTTTATTGCAGTACTGGGATGGAACTCAGGGCCTCATGCATGCTAGACAAGTGCTCTACCACGGAGTTATGTCTCCAGGCCTTCTTTTTGAAGTTTTTAATAAGATACCTAGAAAACTCTAGAATATCAATAACAAAACTTTAATAATAATTCAGAAAAGAATGAAACATAAGAATTAACATACAGAAATTTATAAGCTTCCTATTCACAAACAACAGTCAGTTAAAGGGTATAATGATGGGAAAACCTCCACATTACAATAACAAAGAACCTAAAACAGGAATAAACCCAACACATGTAAAGCACACATGGAGAAAACTTTAAAACACTACTGGGAGGACATGGTAGGCCTGAACAAATGGAAAGGCATCCCTTGCTCCTGAGTAAAACGACTTGATAACCTTCCTCCCTGTGCTAATTTATACATTTACGGCAAACCCAATAAAAATACCAATAACCGCTTTTATGAAGCTAGACAAACAGATTCTGACATATGAAAAAACAAGCACGACCAGCTAGGAAAACACTGGAAAGCTATGCCTTAATTGACAGCAGACAGAGAGTAGAATAATTTTAATTCCAAGTGTGGTGCCAAGGCAAGAATAAGTAAAGCAGGGGATTAATCATCAAATCCACAAAGGACTCAACTACCTATAGAAATGTTCTATATGATAAAGGTGGTATCTCAAGTCACTGGAGAAAAACAGATTTTTAATGATGCCAGAAAAGGTCAGGAGTTACTTAATCCAAATGGATCAGAGAGAATTAAATGTGGGAAAAAAGCCGTATAAGTAACGTGGTGAAACGTGAGTCCAAGAAAACGTGGTGAATTCCATTATTATCTAAGTTTAGAAAAAGTTTTCTAACCATGACTCAACATTAATAATACGTAAGATTGATAAATCTGATTACATTTTTTGTTTTGTTTTTCAAGGGGCTGGAAAGCATACACGAACCTTGCACATGGTAGACAAGTGTTCTACCACTGAGTTATATCTATAGCCCTATATATTTTTTTAAATAACATTTTCATGAATAAAATCACCATAAGTAAAACAAGACAAACTCTGAGAAAATATATTCAACATATATGACAAATAAATCAATAAATAGGGAAACTTGAGTTATATCCCTGATTCATTAAAAACAAACAAAACAAAACAAACCCCCCCCCCCAAAAACCTGAAAACCAAAGGGGAACAAAGGCCAAAAACCTGATTTAGAAAACAGGAAGAAGACATAAACAGAAAATTCACATGGAAATAAAAAAAAAAAAAAGGAATAAGATATAAATGGCTCTATAAATTTTCAATTTCACTCGGTAAAATAAAATGAGGTATCATTCCTCAAATTTTAGACAGTCAAAGTTAAAAGCAGAACAAATTCTCTTAGCAAGGGTCTGGGGACAGACACTTACACATCACTGGTAACAATTCAATTTGATATAAACCTTATGAAATGGGATAGCACATTATCTCAAAAGAACAAAAAACCCCTACATATGTGTTTACCCTTTCATGTAGCGATCTCACTTCCAGGAACTTTCTCTGAAAACTTTCTCTCTAACAGTACTGAAGTATATATGTTATGTTAGCCCGCTTTGTCACTGTGACAAAAATACATGACAAGAACAACTTAGAGGAGGAAAAGTTTATTTTGGTTCGTGGTTTCAGAGGTCACAGTCCGTGGTTGGTCGGCTTCAAAGCAAAAATATCATGGCACAGGAAAGCTGCTTAGCTGTGGCAGCAAAAAGGCAGAGTAAGTAGTCATGGACAGACACAGTCCAAGGACACACGCCCAGTGACCTATTCTCTCCAGCCATGCCCCACCTGCCTATTATTACCACCCAATAGTTCAGTTATCAATGGATTCATTCACTGATGAGGTTACATCCCTCACAATCCAATCTTTTCACCTCTGAACACTGCTGCATTGCCTAACATGTAAACTTCTGGAGGGACATTTCCAGATGCAAACCACAACATGAGCACAAGATTACTGCAGAGTTGAGATGGAAAAAAAAAGGTAGCAATAATCTAAATGCTCAAGTGTGAATAAATTATGGTATGTCCACATAACAGCAATAAAAAAAGAAGCTTTCTATTAATGACTATGGAGTGACTGTCAGGATGTATAACATTTTTTTAAAAGGTTAACATAAGATATTATAGTGGGTATCCTTTTGTATCAGACTAGTATGTGCTACATATTTCAACACAAACATAGGAAAAAAAGGGTATAAACACATGTGACTGGGGAGGAAGTGATAGAATGGAGGTGAAGGTAACAATTCTCTGAGTGTATCTTTTTACATAGTTTGGGCCTTTATAACTATATTAATGTATTACATATTCAAAAAGTAAAGTAAAATCCACAAGGATGAGGGGGACCCTAAAATGGATACAAGTAGAAATAAATTAACCTGTGTTGTCAATTGTGGCAACACAATGAAAGGAGAGGAAAAAGGACCCAAGAAACTTTTTACCATATTGTGTTGACTAAAAACTCCAGACCAAAGACAAAAAGAAATATAAACAAATACTGAACTCTAGTTAGTATGGTTGTCTTTTGTGGGGGTACAGGTTGGGAGTTCTAAAGCTACTGTGTATTCTAGGATTGAGAAAATAAGTCAAAATGCTGAGAATAATGGCCAATACTTCTTAGTCTAAAAGAAGAGTCACAAGTATGCAAAGGATCCTATGTTGTTGGCTGGAAAATCAGATAAATATAGCATGTAAGAAAATTGCCTATTAAAGTTTAGAAAGAACGTGTTTATATAAAGCATTAATCTTGCCTGTAAGTGGTTATATGTTTCCCAAAGTTTCAAACTCATCTTCAGAAAAGGGGATAAATATAATTTTCAGAATGTCAATACAATTTAAATCTAAATTTTAGAAGGAAAATACTTTTGGTTGTGAGCCCCCTCTGCATCATCAGTTAAAGGCTGCCATACTAGAAATGGCTTCCTTGTTCTCTGTTCCTAGCACCTGATGATAAATGCATCAAAAGTATTACCTGATTTTTTGAAAAGCTTTTCCAAAACATAATCATCACTGCTCCGTCCCTGGGCCTCACTCGCAGGCTCAGTGTCTCGCTTGTGGTACTGCCTTTTCTTCACTAGGTGTGGTACTCGAATTCCTTCAAACTTGGCGTCTTTACAATGCTTAGAGTTCTTGGGCTTTGGCTGCTGCCGCGGATGTTTTTCCAAGGTCTCTTCTTCTGACATACCACGATGTTTTGTTTTTGCCTTGTGCTTATAAAAATGACTTTCCATTTGTTCATTCTTCCCATGAGGTTCTGACTGAATCTGGCCGCTTTCTCCTTTATAAGAAGGACCTTGCTTTTCATTGATGCTGTCTTCACCAGATGGCCTGGATATTCTGCCAATTCTTAGAGAATCTGAACAGTCCTTACTTCCACTGATCACTGGTGGTTCCTCCAGTCCAGATACTGCATTTATCTCTTCTCCAGGCCTATCACTGCTAATTACATTACCACTTGTATGAGGGTAACTTTTTAAAGAATCGCTTTCAGTAGAAGTTTCTGTATTTCCTTCAGTTCCTACTGCCTTAGATTTCTCTTCAGTCAATAAGGCATCATTTATAGATGTGTCAGAATCGGGAAACTTTCTGCATTTTGGAATGTCACTGTCTGTTCCAAAGGCTGACGGAATCTTTTTTTTTAAATGGCATTTGGGTGTCTGAACATCTGAACCAGTTCCTTTAAAGAGAGAAAACAGCATTAATGTTATATTACATTTAACATCATTCATATGAAACTGATTATTCTGAATTAAATGATTTTATGTAATACCTGCAAAAATAGCACTAGTTTCAGTGCTCTGGGATATATCAGGACTAGTCAGAGTAAACAGCTCATAAAGATCATTGGATTTAAAAAACCGCCTTTGCTTTGGATCTTTTAGTACTCTGTTTGTCAAAAACTGCTTGAAGATTTGTCTAAAAAGATAAAAATGATGCTAGTATGAAATAATGTTTAGATACACTTCAAAATTTCAGTTATAAAACAACATGATAGAGATATAGCTATATTTGTAAAAATGGCTAAATCATCCCCCAAACTTTCAGTATTGTAAAATTATAATTCTGGAAGTATATATCACTTGATCTTTTATGTTTTATAGAATTTAAATTTGAAAGAATACCTTATTATTTACAACCAAGGAGCTTTTCAACCTCCAAGATTCAACATATTTCAAAAAATATTTTTCATACACATTCATGCAGCTCACAGCTTCTCAAAGCTGCAAGGTGTTGGTCTCCTTGATTCATGGAACAGAAGTCCCATCCCTTTCCCTGCTCTGACCTCCCTGTGATGCGTTCAGGAAACTGACCTGGGTTTTGCAAAGTCCTGACTCTGACCTGCCCTGTCACTTCCCATTTGCCGGTCCACACTCTGTGCCAAAGCCGCATACCATTGTCCCTCTTACACAGTCATCTTCAGAAAGTAGCACTGTCCTCCCAAGTTAAACCTCTTTTCTCACAGGATCCAACTCATCTCCAATCCTCCACAACAGGATTGGAACATTCTAGGAACGGACCAGGGAAGGGTAGAGAGCAGTAGCTTCCCCTTAGGAACTAGGGTACAGCACAAGAATGAACTCTCCAGTGGGTGGCAAGGTCTGGACTCTACTGCTGAAGTTACCACTGCTGAAAACCCCTGCATTCTGAAGAAAGATAGAGGAAGGAACAGGTGTCCTGTCAACTGCTCTCCAAGGGGCATCTGAGCCAAAGACCTTCACTGGCTAAACCTGAAAGGCATGTGGAAGTGCCAATGTTAGCTTCAACTCTCCCACTTTTTACAATTTTTCTAAAAGAAAGTGGAATGCTGCCATGCACGGTGGTGCACGCCTGTAATCTCAGCATCCCGGGGGCTGAGACAGGAGGACGGAGAGTTCAAAGCCAGCCTCAGCAAAAGGGAGACACTACGCAACTCACTGAGACCTTGTCTCTAAATAAAAATAAAAATGGGGCTGGAGCTGTGGCTCAGTGGTTGAGTGCCCCTGAGTTCAATCCCTGGTAAATCCCCATCCCCTAAAAAAAGTGGAATGCTATAGCAGGTAGAAACAATTCTCTCAGATAACATTTTCAAGTTTACATGTAAGTGGTCCTTGAAGTAGAATAAGGTACAATGATGATCAAGTTTGAAGATATTTTTGAAAACTCAAAATAAGCCATATAGGTAAATTTTGATGACAAAGAAAAAAATACAATAGAAAAAATACAAAAAATTACAATATATGCCTTAAGTTATAGTCATTATTTTATTTTGAAAACAACACTTCAAAAATACTCCCTGCTCAAAACTGTGGGTGCACAGTTGAAACTCGGGCAACCATCTATACCAACCGATGGTAAATCTTCTCTTCAATCGTGCCTGCCATCAGAAGCCTGTACACAGTCACCTGCTTCTTCTGGCCTATCCTCCACGCTCGCTCCCGGGCCTGCAGCAGAGAGAGATCTTGGTGAGGACCCTCCCCTGCAGGTGCGGACTAGAAGAAACAAAGACAGCTCCTCACTGCCTTCACTCCCAGGGGTAAAATTTTGGCTAATGAGGCCACGCACACCTAAGGTCTATTAAAAAAGATGAACAGTCAGTTGACAAAAACAGAACCAAGACATCTAAATCTGGAAAAGATCCTCACTTTGCTTCTATTCTTTTTTCCCTATATCTAGTAATGGATGCTGTGGTAAACTGCTGAAAACTCCTCTGCCTATATGACCCTAAAGGATATGTTCATTTATGAAACAAAGAAACTACCAAAATTTAGTAGAACTAAACTAGAACATCAAAGAATGATCACAAGTGCTAACCAAGAAACTCCATTTCTACGAACACATTTTGATTTTAAAGTAAAAGACAGACCTGTGTATCAGTGCTTGGGTTCCAGTCAGGGTCATAGATGATGACTCTGTTGGCCCCAGTCAGGTTGACTCCTATGCCGCCCACCCTTGTGGTCAGAAGAAACACGAAGATGGACGTGTCCTACAGGAAAGACACATGGCACTTAGCAGATAAATCTGAGACTAGCAACCACTCTTTGCTTCTGCCTGCACATATTCATATATGGACCATGGACTGTTCCCAGTATGAGGAATGATGATGCCCTAGAAACCTTTGGTGAACCAGACCTCATCTCATAGCTCCCACACAACTAATTATATTAGCAATATTTAAAAACTGGGTTATCAAGGGCAATACATTTTTTTAAAAAATATTTTTTAGTTATAGATGGATATAATATCTCTACTTTGTCTATTTATTTCTATGTGGTGCCAAGGATTGAACCCAGTGCCTCACACGTGAGGCAAGCACTCTGCCACTGAGCCACAATACCAGCCCAGACAATACATTTTTTAATTATACACACATACCCACAAACACATATCCCACTTCCCAACGATCCTGAAGAGCACAGATTTAAAAGCACAACATCCCCCTTAAGCTTCTACCCAACTCTAGAAAACACACTGCTCAAGTAGCTGTGGATATACATAAACACTGCTCAAGTGGCTGAGGGACTCCTGTCCCTCTACATACAGCAGCACAGTCTGACTCCTCTGTCATACCCCTCTTGTTACCTCATTGTATCTTGTAATCAGTGGTTGCCTTGATGCTATGGTAGTGCTTCCATCCATCTTGAGATAGGAATACTTCTGGTTTCTCAGGAACATTTCCAGTATATGTAACATCTGTTTAATAGGAGTAAAAGAGCATGCAAATCAAATATGCATCCTGGTATGTCCTTCTCTACCTGTATAAACAGCCACATCTTCCCCAATGGGCTTATATTGAAAGGGGTTTCTTGCTTTAAGGCAGAAAAATAAAACTACTTTTGCTATTGTCTTAGGATTAGTTCTTCTAACTTTGTTAAGTAGCCCTAGTTCAGGCCCAAATTCACCTTAACACCAGAATTATATCATGTTTTTTTGCTTTTTGTTTTTAAACCCAACTCTAGCCAACTACAGTGGCACATGCCTATAACCCTAGTGGCTTGGGAGGCTGAGGCAGGAAGATAATGAGTTCAAAGCCAGCCTCAGCAACTTAGCAAGGCTCTAAGCAACTTAGCAAGACCCTTAAATAAAAAATAAATGAGGACTGGGGATGTGGCTCAGTGGTTAAGCACCCCTGGGTTCAATCTCTAGTATAAACAACAACAACAAAAACCCAATTCTAGATGCCATCTCTAGAGAAAGATCCAAATTCCTAAAGAGATCTGCAAGCTCTCTCATCTTGACATTAGGGGCAGACTTGCTTTGGAAGCATTTTAGATTTTATATATATATATATATATATATTTTTTTTTTTTTGGTACTGGGGATTGAACTCAAGGGCACTCAATCACTGAGCCACATCCCAGCCCTATTTTGTGTTTTATGTAGAGACAGGGTCTCACTGAGTTGCTTAGTGCCTCACCGTTGCTGAGGCTGGCTTTGAACTCTCGATTCTCTTATCTTAGCCTCCCTCAAGTGCTGGGATTACAGGTGTGCACCACCGCGCCCAGCTAGATTATATTCCTTTTTTTGGTACTGGGGATTAAACCCAGGGTTGCTTAACCACTGAGCTATATCCACAGCCCTTTTTATTTTGAGACAGGGTCTCACTTATTTTCTGAGGGCCATGCTAAGTTGATGAAGTCAGCTTCACACTTAGATCCTACGATCTCAGCCTCCTGAGTCACTGGAATTACAGGCATGTAGGTGGCAACTATATCCTATTTTTAAAAAAATATGTTTTAGTTATAGATGAATATCTTCATTTTGTTTATTTCTATGTGGTGCTGAGGACTGAACTCAGTGCTTCACATGCTCTCTGCCACTGAGCCACAACCCCAGCTCCAATTATATCCTATTTTTAAATTAATAGTTCTTTTTTTTTTTAATTTTTTTCTTAGTTGTAGATGGACACAATGTCTTTATTTTATTGCTTTGTATGTGGTGCTGAGGATCGAACCCAGGGCCTCACGCAGGCGAGGCAAGCGCTCTACCGCTGAGCCACAATCCCAGCCCCAAATTTATAGTTCTTAAGGCATGAAAAACCAACTTCTTTCTTGTATGAAGTCTGTGCACTCACCTGTCTTGACTGAGAAAACAGCAACACTCGCTGACCCTGCTTTTGCCATATTTTCAACAAAGACTCAACCACAATCATTTTCCCAGAACGTTTCCAATATCCAAACTGATTTTCTTCTAGTTCATCATCTGGAAGACCTGTGAGATTCTTAGGACCTCCAGAAAAGAGATCGGGATGGTTGCAGATTTTTCTTAGGGCTATAAGTCCAGAGAAAATCTGTGATACAATAGAACATATGTGCACTCAGGTTACCCCATGTAAAAATAATATTCAGGAAAGAAGGAAGGGAAAGAGGCTATTCTATATGTGACATGGGTTAAAAATGATTCTTTATCAGCTTCTTATTTTTTTCCCTAATCACATTAGAAGCTAGAAGACATTAACTTTTGCTCATCTTCTTTCCCTGATAGGACAATTCTCTGGAAACAAAACAATTCTATTGGACTGAACCTGTCTACAGGGGTCATAGTCAACTGCTGATAATTTACTTTCTTTACTAGTAAAAACTGATATGTGATTAACTGTATTGTAAGCTTTACATAAAAACTGACTCCTTAAAAATAAAAATTTAGAGAAATCTAAATTTAGAGAAATCAGTCATGTGAACTATCAGATATATTTGAATATTACATTCCTAAGCACCTCGATGAAAATCTGCAGTTGAATGTATGAGTCAGAGGCTGAAGTTTCATTTACCTTTATATTATTTTTACATCAGAAAATAAATCTGCATGACAAATGAACAATTGAGAAGGATGTGAAGAAGGGTTATGCAACAGAAAAGTACAAGAGGCTGGGCTAAGTATTCCCTAATCCTTGCCTCAGCCCCTACCTGAGGACACCAACAAACCAGCAAGAACAGGCCTTTTCACAGCTTTCAGAGTGTGATTCAAATCAAATTCATCAGTATGAAAGCTCAAGTAGAAAAAGAGAAATCAGCTAAGTATGGTGGTACACCATAATCCCAGAAGTCTGGGAGACTGAGATAGGAGGATCACAAGTTCAAGGCTAGCCTCAGCAACTTAGCAAGGTCCTACGCAACTTAGAGAGACCGTATCTCAAAATAAAAAATAAAGAGCTGGGGTTGAGGCTCAGTGGTGAAGCACCCCTGGGTTCAATCCTCAGTACCAAAAAGAAAAAAAGAATAAAAGAGCCCATAAATAAGCAAATAATCAAAAGGATGACAGTTTAAACCCAAGAACAGTTATACAAACAAACAAAATCTTTTTTTTTTTGGTACTGGGGATTGAACTCAGGAGTACTCACCCACTGAGCCACATCCCCAGTCCTATTTTGTGTTTTATGTAGAGACAGGGTCTCACTGAGTTGCTTAGCACCTTGCCATTGCTGAGGCTGGCTTTGAACTCGCAATTCTCCTGTCTCAGTCTCCCTAAGTGCTGGGATTACACGCGTGCGCCACCGTGCCCGGTACAAGAGAAGATTTGAGCAAATCAGAAATACTGTCAAAACTCCCAAAGAGCCATCTCTAATTCATTTTTCTTCCTCTAGACCTGCACTGTCTGAAAGAGTAGTCACTAGCAGCCACATGAGACTATGAAGTACAGAAAGTGTGGCTAGTCTGAATTGAGACGTGCTGCAAATGCAAAATGTATGCCCAATTTCACATCTTAGTACAAAAGAAGAGTAACACATCTCACTAATCATGTTGAAACTTTGATCATACACTTCAACAGTATTTTAGATATATTAGGTTAATAAAATACATGATCAAAATTAATTTTCTGTTGATCTATTTACCTTTGTAATGTGAATGATTTAGAAGCCTTTATACATACAGTGATAGACAAAGTAGGAAAAGATGTAGTTAAAAGAATCAAAGAAACTACTGAATCTGGAAGCACATGCACTCAGTTACTATGAACACAGGTAGCCACACTGCCTGTATTCATCTCAATCCACTGAAGCAAGCCAGTGTGGATTTTGGAGCACACACATCACTAGTCCAATGGGACAGGACAAGGACCATGACTTCAAAGCTCAGCATGGATTAAAAGACACACAAACATTCACTTGCTACAGGAAGGTCTGGATTCCTAAGGCTTGTTTTGAAAGCACCTCACAGAAATGGCTGTTGCTCAGGATGATAGCAAGGAAAGTGAGCATCCTCAGCCCTAGGAGTCTTATGTATCAAATCAATAAGACTAAAATTCACAGGGTATGCACAAAGAAGGGGTACAGTTTGTCAGAAGCTTTAGACTAAATGCTGATTATACTACTGCACCTGCTTATTTAACATACATATAACCACTCTGAGCACTCAGTACTGTCTATAGCTATAATGCTATTACAAAAAAAAAGTGTAAAAATGATTTTTCCTAATGTGCCCACTCACACCAGCAGTCTGGGGCTGTTTCCCTATATTCTGAGTGGGATCCCCAGTTCCTGAAAATCTCATCATTACAGATGCCAACACTTAGCTATTCTTCCACTAAACCACAGTGTTGGATTCAAATGCAACAGTACTGTAATAGAGATGAAAGGGAACATACACAAATTTAACATGTTCTTTCACTTCTGTAAGGCTTGAAATTTAGTTAAAGTTCTCACCAAAATGTTTTCAAAGGGTCACAGAAAATCCCTGATCCAGCAGCAGCATATGTCATCTAAATAAAATTTAGATGCCCAGCTTCCAGCATACTACAATCTCATCAGCTGCGCAATCTCAGCAGCACATTCTTATTTTAAAAGTTCCCAGGGAAGGGATCCAAGACGGTGGCCTAGATGGACGCTGCATTTCTAGTCTCTCCAGGACCTGGGATTAAAGCAGTGGAAATACTGTTTCTCTGCGAGTTATTAGAGAACCCCCGATAGCTGCCTCCACACAGGAATTCCAGTTGTGCGCCCATGCAGGTTGCCAGGCCACACCGTTTGCACAGGACCTCGGGTTGCCCACCCACACAAGACCCCTAGCTGTCACTCCCATGCGGGAACCCTGGCTGCTGCTCCTGTGAGGACCTCCATCTACCAGCATGGAACTCCCCCATTCACCTACACCTGGGGACACTGGACAGGATCTGGAGACAACCTTCTACTTCCACACAGCATGCCACAAAGGGGGATCTCCGAACACATCACCCAATGCTACTACCGGACCTGGCCCTATACCCTATCTCTAAAAGTTCCCAGGGACAGTCCACCATGGGAACGTGTTCCAGAAAGCTAAATTCTAGCACATTCATATAGTTATATAATGTTGTTTCATTGTTGTTTTGTTTTTTCCTAGGAAGACATTATCTAATAACTTCTGAATTCTGGACAATCATAGAAGGAGTTTTTGTAGTACTGGAAGTAATAGAGTGACCATGAATTCTTTTCACACACTGGCAATGATGAGAATTAGAACCAGAGACATCTGAACCAGAATTATATTTGGTTTCTAACATGGTAAGTGATTCATGTTTATTAGGGTTTAGGAGTCCCTTAAGAAGCTGATAAAAATTATGAATCCTCATAATCTTCTCATTATATATAATATCTATCATCATTCCCAGGAAAAACCAGAGACGTAGCTGACACTCATCCACCTGCCAGGTGAGACCCTTGAGAGTCACAGGAACTATGGGGCCTTGTGGTCACCCCCACAACTGGGTTCCAGTTCCACAGCTCATGGCTACAGATCTCCTACCAGTGACCTCTCCCCTTTGCACCTTACTATTTCCATGCTGGAACTCTGACTTCATATCCTTCTTCCACAGCCCACACACAAATGAACTGAGATGACATGATATAAAAAGCCCGGCACATTCTGGACACCAGTTTCCTTTCCTCCCCACCTCTCCTCATTCACAACTTATTTCTCCAGCTTTTATTCAATGGCTGACCTGCATCTCTCCATTGAGAATCCTGTAAACTTCTTTGGAATCAATGAAATTTTGGTAGACTTTTTGCTGCTCATCTGTAAGACGGCAAAATAAGACCTACAGGGGGCAAAAACAAAGAAACCATAATTTTTAAAAAATTATTAGAATTAAGTAATCAAAATATTACAATGTAAGCATTTGGTTTCCTAATCAAAAGAGCACAATGTATGCAATTTTAACAATACTTCTTTTTTTTTTTTTTTTTTTTTAAATTTATTTTTTGTAGATGGGCACAATGTCTTTATTTTATTGCTCTGTATGTGGTGCTGAGGATCGAACCCAGGGCCTCATGCATGCGAGGCAAGCGTTCTACCGCTGAGCCACAATCCCAGCCCTTAACAATACTTCTTATTAAAACAACAAACAATGACAATACCTCTCATGGCTGAACAAAGACCATTTCTCCATTTTTTTTATCTATCTGCCTCCTGGTCGCTGCCCCATTGCCCTAGCAGTCCCTGAAAGACTGGCTTCCCACTCACAGCAAGTTCAGGATCCAGGTACACAGACCATTCTTGGCCTCCATTTGCCCGGACTGCCTCACTTCCCATGCCCCTTACCCACACTCTGCTCAGCAGATGTGACAGAGACCTTCACCTCACCTAGAACTTCTCCTTTTCTAAAGTTCATAAGTTTACTAGACTCATCTCTGACAGCAACCTCTGCCCTCCTAGGCGATCTGCATCAATTACTCCATGCCACTGGGTTCATGGACTTCCTCTCAACCTTCCTCTTTCTCCAAGTTCACCACTACCACCTCATGGCTTGACTTTCTTCTATGGCCAGTCACATTTCCATGTTCCTTCAGCTACCCCCATCACCAACATGGGCCCTTTTCAATCCACTGCATTTGCCTTATGAATTTCCAGAGGCAGATCCACTCCCCTACCTGCTTTCTCTACCTCTTTATGGTCAATAGCCAGCAGCATCTCCCATCCTGTGGCAACTTGCCACTGCCTATTTCAGGGAACTCCGCCACACACATCCCATTTAGTACTTTCTCAAAGTCCAGTGCAGCAGGAGAACTGCTGTGCCAATATTCTTCATGTTCCTCAAGCTACTCCACACCAGCCACCCTTGTCTCAAATTCTTTTTTTTTTGGTACCAGGGACTGAACTCAGGGGCACTTGACCACTGAGCCACATCCCAGCCCTATTTTGTGTTTTATTTAGAGACAGGCTCTCACTAAGTTGCTTAGCATCTCACTTTTGTTGAAGCTGGCTTTGAACTGGTGATCCTCCTGCCTCAGCTTCTGCAGCCACTGGGATTACAGGAGTGTGCCGCCATACCCGGCTTCAATTTCTATTTAAGAGCACTTACATAAAAATAAAACAATAAACATCAAACCTGAAGCCACCAGAATCAGGCAGGATTCCCTAGTTTCCACTCCCTAAAATGTTTCTACTTCTACATCTACCTCACCTTAGTTTCCTTTATTCCCAGAGGAAGAGACTCCAGTACAGGATCAAAGGTAAATTCTCAACCCTTTGCACCATATCTGAAAACCATGCCCATTAGGCACTCTAAAAGAAGGAAGAAACTTCCTGAAATAATAGGGAATAATCCTCACTTTCATTCCATTTTTTACCTTCTAGGTGTTTCTGCAGATAGCAAATCTGATGACACCCCTACTGATGCCACCGAGGTTATTCCTAATGTTTCTGTCACTATTGACTTCAGAGTTGCCAAAATCATCAGGTTCTTTGCAGTTCAGCGCATTCACCCTGTTGCTCTGCAGCCCCGGCCTCCACTCCTCCTAACCCACCTTTCTGCCTAGACTTCCCTATCTTCCTAACTAGCTCCTTATTTTTTACCCTCTTCTTAGGTGTTGCTGCTTTCCTGGGCAGCTTGTCTTTTCTCATTCTCCACCTACCCCACAAGTAAACCAATCCCTGTTCAGAACTTTAACACCTTCCTAGCTCATAGGTGTTAGCTGCATCCTAAGATCCTCATACCTCTATACCCATTTGTAACAGCCTCTTGGGCAAGTGAATGTTTGCATAGGCACTTCACATGCATCCTAAGTTAAACCTGGCAGTTATGCTCTAAAAGCTGGTTGTCCTTTTGAGGCCTCTATAGCAATAGATCTATCCCAGCATCCTAAAGGAGAAAGCTGAACATCACTGGACCCTTCAGGTACCTTCTGACAGCCCCAACTTAATACCAGTCCAGGCCACATTTTCTCTCCTAGGATTTTGTAGGACCTCACTAACTCATCCTTCTGCTTCCACTTTCTTTCCCTCAAAAAACTTTCATTTGTGGCATGAGTAATCTTTCCAAAATATGAACCTGAAGGTTTACAATTCTTAATTTCTTACATCTGCATTTAAGTCTTTTAATTTCGAGGCCAGTAGAGAAAAAGCCTTTCCTCTAAAACACAAAGAAAATTAAACCAATAGTTCACCAGGTGCTTAGCACCTAGGAATCACTGTAGTATGTTACAAGTGATTTTAAGATAGGTACACAAAGTCCACACCTCCAGTTTCCAGTCTAGTAGAGAGACCAGGAGGATCTTTAAAAAAAAAAAAAAAAAAAAAAAAATTTAGTTGTAGATGGACACAATACCTTTATTTTATTTATTTATTTTTATGTAGTGCTGAGGATTGAACCCAGTGCCTCACATGTGCTAGGCAAGTGCTCTGCCACTGAGCCACAACCCCAGCCTCCTGGGACGATCTTAATAATGGAACTTCCCTACATGTGTTTTCTGGGGGGTAGAGTGGGTGCGGCAGAATCTTCACATGGAGGGGACATTATAAGCACATGGAAAGAAGAGAGACACATGTTGAGAAAGCAGAAAGTGGCTACAGTATGGAAAACACAGTTGAGATTACACAGCGAAAATAAATGGTGTGAATAAGTTCAATTGGTGATCTTAAATAGGTGATGGGGAAAGGGACAGCGACAGTATGTTGGTAGGAATAAGCCTGGGGAAAATTAATCCAGCAACAATGGGCAATACTGAATGGAGCAGGAAATCTCGTTGGGTGGGAAGCCTGTCAGACATTGACTGCACCCGATTATGACCAAAGCCATGGGTGTGAAACAGGTGAGAGTGAGAATGAAAAAGGACAAATAAAACACCACAGCAGCTGGCTGATTTGGAATTAAAAAGCTCAGACAATTTGGTTTGAGGAGCTGGCTGGAAGGGGAGAGTGTTTGGGGAATGTGAAAATAAAAGGCTCGAAGTAGAGATGAATATGGGGGGAAGGGAAGAGGCAAGGATGAAAGGAAAAATAACCTTGACGACAGATGTCAGAGGTCCTATACAGTTTAAACATTCAACATCTATAATGCATTCACTTATACACGCCGAACACAGGTACAATCATCTTTTAGGATTACAGAATACCAGGATGGAATTTAGAAGGATGATTCTTTCTTTTTTCTTTTTTGGTACCAGCGATTGAACTCAGGGGTACTCAATCACTGAGCCACATCCCCAGCCCTATTTTGTGTTTTATGTACAGACAGGGACTTACTGAACTGCTTAGTGCCTCACCATTGCTGAGGCTGGCTTTGAACTCGTGAATCTCCTGTCTCAGCCTCCCTAAGGGCTGGGATTACAGGTGTGCTCCACCATGCCAAGATTAGAAGGATGACTCTTTTGCCACCTAAGTCAAATGTCATCAATCCTTCGCTCAGTATAATCCTATGAATTTCTGCCTCACAAAAACTAAAATCTACAGTCTTCCCCATGACCAGCACACTCTTGAGTCTGGCTTCCTCCCTGTGGTTCTTTTCCTTGCTCCTTTAGCCACACTGGCTTCCCTACTGGTCCTCAATCATACCAATGCACTGCTCCAGTTTGTGACTAGGAATAGTCTTTCTCCAACTCCCATACAACTCACTCTCATACCTTCTTGTAGGTTGTTCCTCAAATGCCACTGGATCAGAGATCTTCTCTGACTAGCTCTTATAAAGAGCCTAAACCCTTGCCCCTAGCACTCCTCACCCACATTCATTTTTCTCCACACTCAACCACCTGCCATCTTCTATACTTATTAGTGATTCTCTACATCAAGAATGAATGTGAGTACCATGATAAAGTAACTTGCTTTGCTACCTAATGTGGCCACAGCCTTGAATCATGCTGAACACATGTTTGGCATCTAATATAATGTGCAGTGTGAATGAACTGGGGGCCTAAGAAAAATGAAGACATTTTTAAAAAGTAGTTAAAGAAATCCATGTGTTGAGAGAGAGAAACCAAAGCCTATGGATTAGAGGAAGAGTCTAGCTGAGGGCAGAAGTCAAAGAGGTACACTTGTCACATGCAAATGAGGACCAGCCTGCCTTGCCTACCCACCTGTAGGCTTAGCCTGTAAAATCAGAGTGAAGGGGCAGGCACACCTGCGCTTGAGGAATACTTGGTTTACTTCTAGGTTTACAGACCTGTTCATTTTTATCTGGCAAAGAAAGGCTCATCTTGACATCTGACTTCATTCTCCGCAAAAGGTATGGGTTTATGGTGTCTCGTAAGACACATGCACACTTATAAGCAGTTTTAACCTGTAATAAAAGAAAAGGAGGAAATTACTACATGTTTAGGGAATGCATTTGTTCTCAACTCTCAACTGATTTCACTGCTTAAAAACTAAAAGAATGACCAATGGTTGTACAAAAGTGGTTGGAAATGGTTAGAAAATGGCTTTAAAAATTCTGTAGAAGTTCTGTATACTTCAGGCGATGGTAGCTTTCATAATAACATCAGGTGAAAAAACTGATGCTACTAAACAAAACATATAACAAAAGAAAACTCAATAATTTTGTGCCTCATTCCTCTTCAATACTTGCTTTAATTATTATTATATAGTTAGACCTTAAAGTAGAGATTTATGTGACTCTTGACCACCCTCTAGGGAAAACTGCTTTCAAACAAATCTGTTTATAATCTTTTATTCTCCAAAAGCTACAAAGGAACTGCTACTCTGCAAGACTGAAGATCAAAAGCTAAGTGTGGGGGAAGCTGCAGCAATGGGAGCCACCAGCTAATAAGCAGAGATTACTGCCCACTGGAGACTTAGGAGAGTAAGTTCAAGAGGAGCCCTATGATCCCAGAAATGAAAGGTCACTCTAGCCTAAAATGGAGCATATGGCTCCATAATGGACATAGTCACACAAGAGGGTTATTAACTGTACATAGAAAAACAAAGACCCATAGCCCAGGAAACCCCTCCCTCTGCAATTCACTTAAAGGCAAACAAAGACTTCAATAAATTATTGATACTTGAAAAAAAAAATCAACTAAATAGACTTAACATCTAAGTAAATTACTGTTTCACAGAACAAAAGTCCAAAGTTTCAATGCAAGAAAGTTAACTATAAAATCAATGGTAAGAAGAAGCTTGACCATAGTACACAAAGAAAAGTTCAAGTTAAAAACATTAACATGTTAAAAAAGAAAACATTTTTAAAAAGCATAAGTACATCTCACTCAAACCCATGTCTATGTGCATATGTGTACATTTGTGTAGATGTGTGAGTGGGTGTGCACCAAAATTTTTTAAAAAAAAGTTGTTACCTGGGATAACAGAAACTAACAAAGAAGTTCAACTAATTAACAACTTTTAGTTTTATATATATATCTCTATCTCCTTAAGTGTATCATTGGACACTGATCAAAATTACTTTTAAGATAATCATGAAGTACATATGATTTGTGATGCAGAGATGATTAAATTTCAGAATTTAACAATTTATTATGGTCTCACTGAGGAAGCAAGTGTTTCAGTATGCTGAGGAAACTCCCTATATCCTCCCTTTGCCCATATCTCTCTCCTGCTGGTTGTAGATACTGGTAAACTAAAACAGGGCTGGCTGGGAGGGGCCAGTCCCTCAGTTTTGCTCTCTCCTGCAGGCCAACTCCAAGGCAGTAACTGTATAATTAATTCCCACCTGGCTCCCATGGCTGCCTCTGTTATTAAAAACATAGGGTGGTGATCTAACTAACTGTATTTCTCTAACTTTCCCAAGCTCCCCAGTGCTGTGGTAAATGGACACCTCACTGCACATACCAATCTTCTTCCTGACAAGGTGGGAAGGTAATTATACCCCAGCTCTGCCTCTGAGACAAGTCACCAAAACAAGGAGTCTCGGTTACCTTGACTATGAAATGAGACATCTCCTGAGGTTATTTATAGTTCTGAAGTTCCAAGCCCAAGCTAAATGCATCTACCAAGGGAGCAGTCCACCCTGTGGGCTAGTGGTGTTCTGCCCTTACCTTCCTCAGCCCTATTGGTCCTGGCTTCCTCATCCCTTCTCCAGGAGGACTCTCTTGAGCGCCACAGTCTCTGAAAATGGATATCACCCCTGGTCACAGTCCTCATTACTCTGTTCTGGGATTTTCATTTACCATTTTCCCCTTGTATGCCACATATTGGACCAGAAATACTATTCAGGGAAGCTTCTGGCTTCCAGTCCCCTCTCGTCATGTTAGTCCCAGCCTGACGCAGTAATTTTACCTATGGACAATGTTTATTCTTAGGATTCAATAGCACATGGCAACCATGTTCTTACACAGAAAGAAGCAAATTAAAAACACTAAAAAGGGGAAAGGAGTCCTATTTTATCTGCATTTTTACTTTTTATGGTTTCAGCAACCAGAGGTTAACTGTAGTCTAAAAATATTAAATGGAAAATTACAGAAGACAGGACATAGGGTTGGATACTCTTGATTTCAGTTATCCACCAGATGACCCAGAACATAGCCCTTGCAGATGATGAGGGGGAGTACTACACTAATTCCTGAATCAAAGATTTCAAGGAAGATTATATTTACATGTTCTCAAAACGTCTCTCCATGAAAGACTTACTAATGCCAAAGCAGAAGTACAACTGCAGAGTTTAAAAATCAAGCCAAACTTTACCAAGCAGTCATCAATGATGGGACAGATAAACGGCAGGTGCCTCCAGGTAAAATGCACTGAGAAAGATCACTTCTGCAATATTTCTGCCAAAAATGTACAATCTGATCCAAATATGAAGGAATGTAAGACAAACCCAAACTTAGGTACAGTCTAGAAAAGTAACAGGCCTGTAGTTTTAAAATCTACCAGGTCATGAAAGGTAAAAGAAAGATTAGAGAAACTATTCCAGATTAACAGAGAGAGAGACTAAAGAGACATGGAAACCATTAGAACAACTGGCAGAATGTGAATAACAATAGATTAGGTAACAGAATTGTATCAATGCTAAATTGCTTCCTGTAATTAATTATGTAAGTGACTGTCCTTGTTTTTAGGAAACACACTGAAGGATTTGAAACAAAGTGACCTCATATCTGCAACTCACTCAGATGATTCAGGGAAAAAAAAATAGCATTAATCTGTGTGTATCTATTAGAGGGGATGGAGGGATGATAAGGTAAATGCAGTAAAATGTTAAAAAAGCTAATAATCAGAGAATCTGAATGAAGTGTACATACCAGTTCTTGTTTATAATTCTTGCTACATCCCATTCAATTTGAAATGATTTAAAATGGCAAGTTAAAAAGGAAAAAAAAAAAAAACTGATATAACTGAAGGATACCAGGGATTGAGAGGAAGAAAATAGCCCTTGCAAAAATTAACTAAAAACCATTCAATCTTAAAATGTAAAGGTATTAAAGGTAAACGTATTGATGTAAAGGTATTAAAATGGTCTAAAATTCTTTTTCTAGTTAAATATTCCAAACCATGTGAGAAACTCTTTTGATGGAAAACTTTATTCCTGGCCTAGGCATGACCCAGTTGCACCCTCCACCTGAGAAGGTCTGCCTCTCTTCAAGGCTAGAGCCTGTCCCCCAAAAACCACAAACTTCCCTCAGGTTAGCTTTAACTCCTAAGGTTTCTGCCTGTGACAAACCCCCCTCCATTTTCTTTATTCTATTACCCTCTACATCTTGCTTGAACTTCCTATAAACACCACCTGGGTCTCTCTGCTCCCTATGGTCTTTCTCAGACTACCAGCCAAGTTCACATCCTCACTCTCCTTACTACCAAAAGTCCCCAAAGGTCCCTCAGTGCCAGCCTCCCTCTCATGATCTTACTGCAGTCTGAGCAACCCCTGAGAACCACCATCTTCCAGCAGCCTGCTCAGACACCTTCATGTTGTCTCTGAGCACCACTACACCTCCTTTTCTGGGACCCAGTTCCAGCATCCAAGCTTCCTACTACCTTCCCGCAAACAAGGATCTCCAGTCCAGTCAAGCAAGTCTTCACTGTTCCAGCCATAAAGTGTGGCTGTGCTCATGCTGCTGTCTCATCAGGAAGGCACTTGCTCTTCTTGGCCTATTACCCAGAACCAGGCTAAGGGACATGTATCATTTCCCCTAACAATCCAATCCTTCCTGGTGTCCTCTTTCCCAAGTCTTTCACTACTTCATAAGATGTATTACCCAATTTGCACTAAATTATATGCTGTCCAGAACTGATTTGCTCTCACTTCATGATTTCTGACTGCTCTTGTAATCACACGTAACATTATTTTTTAATTTATCTGACAGAAAAAAACCAGGAACAACCAACCCAAAATTTTCATTTCTGTTCTGCAAAGAAAAGTTTTATTTTAGGTATTTCCTCTAAGTAAATATTTTACATGATTTTTAAAAAAATTTATCTGGAAAAAATGTTATCTATCAAGCAGAACTAATTATCTGATTTTTATCAGATACCAATTTATAAGCCTGGCCATTTCTCTTACATTCTGAATGACTTGGCTACAAAATATAAAATACAATATTTAGTGAGAACATTTTAATACTAAAATGCCAAAGTTGTCACATGCCTACTACATTCACCTGTACCGGGGAAGCATTGGAATATCCCCCCATGGTGATGGGGACAGAGAACTGCTCCATAAACACAGGCAATGTGCCTAACTTCCCTGGGAAGACAAAGTCAAAGAGGGACCAGAGCTCTCGGAGGTTATTCTGCATCGGTGAGCCGGACAAGATGATCCGATGAGGTGTGCGGAACTAGATTGAGAAATAAAGCACTTTCTTAATAAATTCACCTTTTAACAGATCGTGGACATCCCTGCCCCAAAATATTCCTATGTAACACTACTATTTAATATATTTTACTCATCATTTTAATTCTTACATCATTTTGGTCCTAAAACATTTTATGCAATTATAATTTTTTAATTACATATAGATGAAAACAATAGGGAAAATTTTTTCTTACTGTTCAAGCTGAATACCACTGGTTAGAGTGGGATTTGGTTACATTCTAACAACTGATCCTTACAAGAAACATTAAGTAATGTGAACAATCAGAATTTTAAAAAACAAGAGTGAGCATATAGAATTTTCTACATTGAGGTAAAATATATATTTTTAATTCCTTAGGCCTAAGGAATTAATTAATGTGTTATTAAAAGCAGAAAGCCTATTCTAAATTAAATACTATTGCCACCCTCTAAACCCCTTGTTATAAGAGGTCATACCTGCTTGCAAGCAAGGGTGACAGCAGCATTTGGATTTCGAATTTTGTGTCCTTCATCCAAGATCACATAGTGCCAGTCATGCCTGCTAATGTCATCTTGCATCAGTCGAATGTAGGAGTAAGAAGTGATCAAAATTCCATGACAATGAGCAATATCTCGAATTAGTTTCTCCTAAAACCATAATAAAATAGGAATGCCAGTTTTAAAAAGGAAGTGAAGTACAGCGAACATGACTTAAAGTGACATCCTTTCAATCACGACACAATTTAGAGCACTTTATAAAAATGTATAAACATAATACACACATCCTAAACAATACATTGTCAGCAGTAGAAGAGCACTTTACATTTGTTTAATGTGTAAGGTAGTAAACACTGAATAATAAAGCTGCTATTGGTGGTGGGGAAAGAGGGAGCTCTCAAAAAAAAAGATAAGAGTAAATTGTAATATGTTAAACATTCAATTTTAATTTTTCTAAAATATTCTTTGTCTTCACCCTTGTTAAACTTAAAATAACAAGGTGAACAGACAATGATTAATTCTTTTAAAATAAAAGGAAGAAAACGAAAGAAACTTCATGGAGACAAGGAAGTCAAGTTTAGGACTTTTAACCATGTAAAACATGAATTTCAGGAGACTAGAATGAAAAAAATATAATAAAAACAATGGTTTATAATATAATAGGAAAAAACTCCATATATTGAGGAGAGACTTGCGTCGAAAGAAAAAAATATCCCAGAATGTCAGGCAGAAGCACTGAAAAAGACTTATTCCTAGGCGAATCCTTCTGGATGTCAGAATTCTAAAAATAGAAATAAAAGAGAATGCCACAGCTTCTGACCAAAACAAAACAGAGAAAGAAGATTCCCTTCAGAGGAGAAAGATGGCCTGCATTGGGCCTTTCTTTATGTAGCACTGAAGATGTCAGAAAGCAAAGGAAAAAAACCTTTATGTAGTTATCAGGGGAGGAGAGAAGTAGCAACCCTAGAATTCTGCATCAATCCAACTAGCAGCCACGCTTGATGAAAAAATTTTTTAAATTCCAGCTTCAGACAGGCAAAGATTCAGAAAATGGCTGGCTAAGATACACAGTGTGCTGAATTCAGAGAGGTAGGCACGGACAGGCAGATGCTGCCCTCTGGGAAGAGATAAAGCAGCACTCTCTACCCTGTATGCTCTTGACAGATAGCATGCTCACAGCAATTCCCTGAGTGAGGACAGAGCAACCACCACTAACCCCATTTTATAGATGCAGAGACTGTGGCTTGGGTTTAGTAACCAACATATCAGGTCACAAAGTTGGAAGTAGTGGAGGGCTGGGATTGTAGCTCAGTGGTAGAGCGCTTGCCTCTCATGCGTGAGGCCCTGGGTTCGATCCTCAGCACCATGTACAAAGCAATAAAATAAAGACATTGTGTCCATCTACAACTAAAAAAATATTAAAAAAAAAAAAAAAAAAAAAAGTTGGAAGTAGTGGAGTGAGAATTCCAATGCAGAACGCTGTCCACCCCAAAGCTGGAACTGTTAAATATCAGGCCATACTACCTCTTACTATATATATTACAAAGAAAAACTTTAAAACAGAAAATAACACATGACTGTATAATAAAGAATCCCACTAATAATACTAATAATGCACTAATAAAATTTTTTTAAAAATTTAAGAAGGTGAAATGTAATATACATACTTACGTGTCTTAAAATAAATTATTAAAACATAATAGTCTAAATATTAAACACTTTCAGATATAAATGAAACTGTTAACAAATGATATAAAATATAAAAAGGAAAATATTTTAAAGTACACTGTAATTCCTGTTTAGCTTAATAAAACCTGGAGTAAAACAGGGGGAAAATAAAAGTGGACTATAAACTATACCCTATCCACAGGTAGAATGGGGACACAGAATAGGTACTTTATTAATTCTTAACTGTGAAAGAAAAATATGTTAAAATACATTTGTCAAAAATTTAAGCCTATTACTGATTAATAGTTGCTTCCATGTAAACACTAGAAAAGATATAGGCTGTAGAACTATTAGACCACTATAGTGGAAAAAGTAATAAAAATAGCAAAAAAAAAAAAAGAAAACAAAATATAATAAACAGAAAGCAAGACAGTAAGGTGCAGATTACACACACATCAGAGGTCACCATGATGGTGGATTATTAACAGCAAGACTCTCCATGGGGTAAGGCAAAAATCTAGCCTTGAGTTTAAAGGAGACCCAAACCAGGCTGGCAATGAAAGCTGAAACAGAATTAATAAGATATACTAAGAACTGCAAACAAAAAAAGGGTAGGGTTAGCAATAACAGATGATAACATAAGATAAACAGAAGTGAAGGGATGTTTTATATTTTAAAGAGAGTAAAATACTAAGAACAAAGTAGCATTCCCCTTTACCTATCAAAAAACACAGCAACAAACACAAAAGCAAAAGCCCTGAGGACCACAACCTGTCCTGAAGCTTGACCACAGCTTCTAAGAAAAGGATGTTTAAAGAAAACAGATTTAAAAATTGGTACACAAAAGATTTTAGTGCCACTAAGAAGCTCCCTTCATAGCTATCAACAGAGCCTTAGCCTGCACAAAGAATATCGTTCATCACTCCCCCCAATATTTCCCCTTTTCCTTCCCCCTTCCCTCTCCCATGTTCTTCCATCTATTTATTTATTTAATTTTAATTGGCACATTATAATTATACATAAAGCAGGCTGGATTCATGGTGATATACTCATACATGCATACAGCACAATTTGGTTAATTTCATTCCACAGTTCCTCCTCTTTGCCTCCAAAAAAAGAGAATTGAAAATACCCATTCTTTATAGATATGCTACTCAGAAAGGTTAAAATCTTAAAAAAAAAAAGCCAACATCAACATGTATAATCAACCCAATGGGCTAAAGAGAAAAAACAGAATAAAAGAGAAATTAAAATATTATAGAAAACACCTGGCAGAACTGATAAGGAGGGGGCAAAAATCTCTTTGAAAAAAACAAACCAACTTCTGAAAACTCAGCCAGAAGAACAGACTCATTCTCACTGTAGGGCTCTAGAAATGTTAAAAGAAACAGTTACCAATGTATAGAATACAGAAATGTCAACCAATACCATGTGCCAAAAAGTCTAAACATTTTGCCAGAAGATGGTAGTTACAAATTACCCTAATGAAAATGAACCCAAGAAAAATTAGACCAACTGAGCCAAGCAATACTAAACAACGTGAAAAATATGTATGCTCTTCTGACCCAGGAATAGAACTAGTAGTTACAGAACTGTTCTCCACTACAGAAAAATAATGCATTTCAAATCCTTATTACAAGGCTAGCAAAACCCAGTCTCCAAAACTGACAGATGTGTCCATACCTCCATACCTCAGAGTGTCATTACTTTAAAGTCTAGCAATACACTAACCTAATGAGGTTTTATATCAAGGAATACCAGAGTAGCTAAATATTAGAAAGTCTAATGTCATTATGCAATCACCATCATCTCATACAAACTCTATACAATTCAAAATCTTAAAAAATGATAATTTTACTAATATAATCTTCAAGAACTAGGATTAAAACATTTTTTAATTCAACAAAGTATAAAAGAATGCAAAGAGGACAGAAAATTTAAAGAAATAAAACAGAGGAATTGTCTTCTCGTGTGTCATAATACTCAACATTCAAGGAGTTAATAAAATTGCTTTGGAGATCAAAACAATGCTGGAATCTTTTAAAGATTTGCCAGGTGAGAACTGTATTATTATAACCACTCTTTTTCCATCTTCCCATTCACAAAGTTCAATGTCTGCACAGTACTGTAATGTAATGAAGCCCACATCTGTTTTAACCATTTTCTGATTTTTTTATCTTAGGAAAATGAAGCAGTAAATATCTTGGGTGCAGAGCCTTGTCAACATGTACAGGCTTGCCCAGGACTCACCTCCATCCCACTTACTGGACTACACTGCTACTGCCTTGATTGCTGGTGCCCAGTGTAGAAAAATGTTGCCCAGAGAAGCAGGCTGCGCATCTAAAACCCCACCTGGCCAGTCCTGTAACTTCGAGAAGCCAGAACTGATTTCGACAGTTCCTCCACATCTAAATTTTTTACTGAGATTCTAGGTAGGCAGCTCCCCTCTGATTTTATCACTACCTTCCCCTCCAGGAGAGCAGGGGCTTCCAGAGCCATGCCAGCAGGTGGGGTGAGGCGATAGCACACTAAGCCATAGGACTGTGCCCAAGTCTACTCTAGGCATAAGCCATGTGCACTTGACAGTGACAGCAAACAACTTCAGCTATCAGGGGCTTGAAAGAAAGTGTAAGTTAAATTACCACTCATACTTGTCCACTGGGTATAGCCAAACCTGTAAATGTGGGTCTACTTGCTCATGGATCCTGGAACTCCTGTTGGATGTAGAGACTGGCCATGGCCATCCCATTAACATTCAAGAAATACAATCCCAAAGTGAGTTCTGAACATCACTCTGTGTAGGTGGGAGCTTCACCCTAAACAAATGAGATGCTGAACCTCAAACCTATACCACTGGAGCAATGAGTAGTTTCTTTGGCTCGTTTAAGGATCAAAGTTTATTTGAAATATTCTGTAATGCTGGCTACAGAAATACAGAATTCCTACTGTGTTCAAAGAAATGTACAATTAACAAGAATTAAGAAGATGCTTTTATAAAAAGAATAAGTTGTGCAAAACATCTCTATTGCAAATATAATCTCCACTTAGCCACTGGGTAAAAACACATCTCAGACTATTTGTTTTTACCTGATTCAATCTCAGAATTCTATAAATGCCTAGACTGGAGTTTCAATAATGGTGAATGTTGAATATTATGGACGTCTCTATCCAAACACTTAAGACAAATCATCTCGGGCGGTTTCAAATTAAAAGCTTGTAAAATATGTAACCTCTCCTAGTTTTTGCAATTAATAGGGTACATCTGCAATTAGCCTGACTTACTGAATGTAGTGCTGTTGTCATTAAAAGATGTCTGTGGAAGTGCTGCTGTTATTATGGAGGCTCAGGAGACCAATCCCTCCTAGAGGGCAAACAGTGGACTGGTAGAAAACAACAGCCATAAATCACACTGTCAGGCAGCGGGGAGAGCGAGTGAAGCACAGGCACATGAAGGCCATTCACGGTAAACACAGCACGGCAGCTTCCCAGGCAGGATTTACTGCACCTGTAATTAATTAAAATTTCCTTCAAGCTAAATCTTTAATAAACAAGGATTTGTGCTGACAATGAAGAAAAAAGGGCCCCAGCAACATAATTTTGCAATATAACTTATGGAACAAGCCTAGCATCTATCATTTCTTATATCGGGTGTATACACTGACTCTGAAGTTAATAGGAATTATATCACTTTGTGTTATAATTGTGTACTTGGAATGGGTCTGAAATATTTGGGATGCTTGAGGGACCTGGTGGTTCCCTTTTCATTTTTACTTGTTACAGTTTTTTTCCTGATCCCCTTTCAGCTTTTTAAAAAGCCAAATCGTTTTACTCTGGTATCTCAAGTAAAGGGCTTTTTTTTTTTTTTTTTTTTTTTAAAGAATCTATGATGGCAATTTCATCAGATGGCCAATTTTTTATGAGGTTTGCTTTTTAACCACTTCCCAATTCTTTACTTCCCCAAAAGAACTTCAACATTCTATTTCATTCTATTTGGGATCAAATGTATCCGGATGTGAGAAAAAGAGGTCTAGAAGTTGAATGACCATAAACACTTCTGATGAACCAGTTACAAACTTTCTATCTAGAATACATGTCACATCAATCAGCAATGTGTCTTTCAGGATCTCTTCTAAACCACTGAAATGAAGAGGCCTAGGCTGTACCTTCTGCCAAGAGCAACAAACACTTGAGTGACTTCATGTGTCAAGGACCACACTGAGCTCTTTTTACATACACATTAATCCAAGAAATCCTCACTAACCTATCAAAAAATTCCTATTTTATAGGTCATTAAACCATGCTCAGAGAAGCTAAGTGACTTCCCGAGGTCACAAAGTTATAAAATGACAGATCCAAGATTCAAACCCAGGTGTGGTAACTACAAAACCTATGCAATTAAAACTTTATGCCGTTGTTGTTTTTCCCACTCCTATGACTCTGAACAGCATGAATTGATCAAAACAAGGCAAAATTCTTTGAATAATCGAAAACAGTCCACAGAATTACCGGATCTTACACAGTAGAAAAAGGTTGGAGAGCTAAGGTGATAACTATTTCAGAATATAAGCAATTTCTCATTATCCATATTCCAACAAATTGAAAAAAGCATTCTTAATCATTAAATAAGCTCTACAACATAGTGCTAATGATGCCACCACCCACTGGGAGTTATGAGCTAAGTCGCACAAGACTGCCTTCTTTCATTATCTTTTCATATATCCTATTTTCTTTCCCCAAGACAACAGTTGACTTTTCAAGGTTAGTTAAAAACATCATATCCATTTTTAGAGCCCTAACAATATTAAAACACCTAGAATGCAGTATTTATACTTGTTCAACAAATAAATATTAACTCACACAAAATTTTTCTGTGCTAGAAAAAAAGAGATCACAAATCATGAGAAAATCTTAGACTCCTACTCAATGAGATTTCAACTGACCAATAAAGGGGACTCAGAAGTCCGAAATCTTCCTTATCAGATATGATCATTTGGTTAAAACTGTTATATGCATATGTTTTTGTATGGTTATTGGGTGTGCTCTTGACAATCCTAAATTATGCCATCAATCAAAGAGACTATTAACAAAGATAATATAGGATTAAGTGGTAAGAGGAGTGAGAAGCTAAAAAAACAATTTGAAGAAGAATGATATTTACTACTTAGAAATTGTTCAATCATCTAATATCTGCTTTCCAAATGAAAAATCTTAAAAATTTTATGTCATATCAGCTACAACTAGGCATTAGGAAAATATAGATATTCCATTTGAATTATAAGGAAAACAATTGTCATTATTACTGTTTCAAATATTTCTAAAGAGAAATTCTTTCCTTTCCTCTATTTTGTCCAGTACTGCATGTTCTTATGTCAAAGTGTCACTACTGAATTCAGACACCAGAACCAGTAAGTATAGAACCCTCAACCATGGGAAAAAGAAATCTTAGCTGATAAGGAAGGAAAGGAAGTCAGGAAATAGATGCTGGTTTAGGGGACACACCAACACTGACAGAATATTTGAAATGTGAAAAAGAGACACAGACTTTATTTCAGTCTAACACACATTTGTAAGCTACCAGATGTGCATGGGGTAGTGACAAACACATGCACACACAGATAGGAAAGGAAGGAGCAGAGGGATCAACTATCACTTCAGTGTTTAAATCCAGAAAGCAAAGTCACAATCTTGGAAATGACCCTAACTAGGCCTATGCAAAAAGAACAATTAACACTGTCTCAATGTGACACCACCACAAATAATAAACTGATATTAACATTAATAACAAATAACAAATTGTGTTTTTAAGTCAAGAACATAGTCTGAAAGATAAGAGGTCTATCTTCCCAATCTTTGCACAGCAGCTTCTATCTTCAGAGATCTTAGGTACTTTATAATGGGAAAGGAACAGTAGAAAATTAAGAGAGTAAAAAGACAAAGTAACTGTAATACTGCACTTCCTCAATTTCAAGTAAGAAATTTTAAGTTCAAGTCCTTGTAAACGGGAAAGAACTGACAAAAAGAGAAACCACCATGTGTATGCCTGTGTCTGTGGGTTTAAAACCACCTCAGGGTGGAACTATGCTAACCCAAAGTGAAATACCTAGGCTGTAAGTTTTTGCCCTCCATCAAAGATAAGGAATCGTTTTCCCACCAAGTTCAATGTCAATTTTCTTTCCACTAATGAGTCAACGTAGGTAGTTTACAGGAAGGTAGTTCTTCAGGTTCTAATAAGAGGGACTAAAGGTAAGGGCAATCCAGGTGAAAGTCTGAAGTGCATGCACTTTGCTAACCCAAAAGAAAATAAATGGGTAAAGAAGGAACATATGAAAAATTGCCTTTATAAGACAAAAATTTACTAATGAATCCTGCTACAGGATTTTTTTTTTGGTACTGGTGATTGAATGAATTCAGGGGCTCTCGACCACTGAGCTACATCCCCAGCCCTATTTTGTGTTTTATGTAGAGACAGGGTCTCACTGAGTTGCTTAGCGCCTCACTGTTGCTGAGGCTGGCTTTGAACTCGCGATTCTCCTGTCTCAGCTTCCCAAAGTGCTGGGATACAGGCATGAGCCATGGCGCCCAGCTTGCTACAGGATTTTATAGCACAAAACATTAAGAGATGTCAACAGATTATGGAATGAAAACAGGAATCAAAAAGTTTTAAATGGATGATGACACAATAGTTATAACCAGTGAGAGTTTGGCTAGCAAACAACTTAAACTTAGTATTTTCACACTGCTGAAAACTACTTTCTTTTAAAACAGCACTAATTACTCAACTTCATTAATTATCTGTTTTCCTTTTTTTTTTTAATTATGGGCAAAATCTGTTGGTTTAACAGTAATGCCTAGTATAAACAAGACTCTATCTCACCTTATTCAGTTACCAAATCAGATATTCCTGATTAATTTCTACCAAAAGTTCTGTTCATACATGATTGTGAACCATAGGAATTTGAAGGGGAATGGGGAAAGTTAGGGAGCCACTGGAGTTTGTCAGTCAGTAAGGCAAACCTTCCATGGCCCTTACAGTTGGCACTGCTTTCATGGGGTGAAGGAGAGCTCGCTTCAGAAGAGCTCAGATGATTCAGGAAAGGCAGAACTCATAAAAAACTCCCATTTCTCATCAGTCATGTAACTGACAAAACCAACAGGGAAACTGTTGGCAAATGCTTATGGGGCAACTGGAATGCAAAATGAGTCAGGCACAATGTCTACTGAGTTCACAGTCTAGATGGTGAGAAAGAAGAAAAAAAGCGCAGCACAATGTATCTATAACGCTAGCCGTAGGAGCAGAGATAAACCTCCTTTTTGACAATGCAGCTATTAACAGAACTATAAATAAAGGAGGAAGTACAACTCTCAATACATAACGATACAGGATTCAGGAAACAAAAAGTAACGAACTAAAAAGAATACTCATAAAAATTTCAAATTGTCAGGCTGCTTCTTTTATTCATCAAAAACATATTTTAGAAAAACATTAACAAATGGATTTACCAATTAAGGTTAAATATCCCTTATCTAAAATGCTTGTTTCAGATTTAGGAATTTTTCAGATTTGGGAATGTCTGCATATACATAATGAGATACCTTGGGGTTGGGACCCAAGTCTAAACACAAAATTAATTTATGTTTAATATGTACCTTATATACATAGCCTGGTGTAATTTTAGACAATATTTTTAGTGCACCTACACTTTGACTGTCACAAGAAGTCAGGTGTGGCATTTTCTAGTTTTGGTGTTATGTTAGTACTCAAAGAGCTTCAGACTTTGAAGCATTTCAGATTTTGAATTAGGCATGTTCAACTTGTATTCACTTCCCTAAAACTATTTAAAGCTGATAATGCCCAAAGTCCCTCCAGTGAACCATCATTTAAGCCACCGGTTGTGATCCCTCACATACTATCAGGCTAATGGGACCAGTCTGTGCTGAGCTGCATTTTTCTGGACAATATACATACCCCAACACCATTACAGACCATTAGAACAATAGAGTTCTTATTCATAATTATTGAGTTTTACATTGTCAGTAATTATAAAATAATTTTAAATGCATGAAAGAAACATAGGACTATATATTTGAGAAATAAACGGTTCAAAGAAAAACCAAATACATAATGAAAGGCTTTAAAACAAAACAAAAAGTACTTAAGTATTACAGCATTACCTTTTTGTGGGTGTAGGAGCCAGTTTCATGCAGAATTGCCACTCTGAATGGAGGCCACCATGTGTGGAATTCTTTCACCCACTGATGCATCACTGTGGTTGGACAGACAAGTAGAGTGGGACCCAACCCCTCAAACCTGCACCCAAATGTCCAAGAAGAAAACACAACCATGAAAGCCAGCATACAGAGTGATCAACTTCTAAAAACAAAAACCCTTAACAGTTTACAAAAGAAAATGCAAGCTATGGAAGTTTCCTGATATATTCTGTATTAAAAAAACAAAAAACAAAAACAGTGAGGTTAAAACCCAGTAGGTAAAATCTCTGAGTCCAATAATCATCAGCAGAAGCAAGAATTACAAGAAAACACCAATAATATTAAAAGTTAACACTTAATAGTAAAGGAAAGTTGAATATCATATAACAAAAATACTTTTCCTTGCTATTCCACATTAATGAAGTTATTATACAAGTGAACAAAATAGCATCTTAAATGTGTTTAGAGCTTTACAGTCTACCAGAATTTTCAGCCCACAGAATTTTAATTTATCTTCACCATCCTGGGAAGCAAGCAGGACAGAACTAGTCCCATGTTCAGTGGCTTGGAAGGCTGGAGTGCCCAAAGAAACATCATCACCAGGAAATGGAGAACTGCTTCTAAGTGAGTCTGCTACTTGCTATGGCCTGCCCTCAGTCCACCCTGCTGCCTACTTCTCCACATGGCAACACCTGGAGAAGCAGCCAGTGACAATTCTCCCCAGGAAAGGCGGCACTGGTGGACTGTACACTGGTACCATTGTGTAGAAAGCAGTGGAGCAGCACACCGCAAGCAAGAGCCTTATGAGCAGTCACACAGGGGCCCGGCAATCCCAATACAAACATTTAGTACCAGGATGACCACCTTAGCACTATTTATACTACAGAAAAAGCAGCAGTAACCTGTAAACATCCAAAAAGATAAGGAAGAGTTAAATGAACTATCCCATGTCTTTTGCACAGCACAGGTCAACCATTAGGAACACTGCCTGGGTCTGAACCTCAGCTCTACTTGCACTAACTTGTCATCTTGGGCACATTAATTAACTTCTCTGAACTTCAGTTTTGCATCTTCAAATGAGACCAATGACTACATCTTATAAGGTTACTGTAAAGATTAAATCAGTTAACATGTGTACTGTGCTTAGAACAGTGTCATACAATGCTGTAAGAGTTTAAGACAGCATATCATATAACTGTTAAAATTGTTTTTGGAGAATATTTAAATAACCTGGAAAACGTTAATAATTTTTTTTTTTTGGTACCAAGGGTTGAACTCAGGGGTACTCGACCACTGAGCCACATCCCTAGCCTTATTTTGTGTTTTATGTAGAGACAAGGTCTCACTGAGTTGCTTAGTGCCTCACTGGTGCTGAGGCTGGCTTTGAACTCAAGATTTTCCTGTCCCAGCCTCCCAAAGTGCTAGGATTATGGGTGTGCGCCACCACGCCCAGCTCTTAAATTTTTATAAAGCAAAATTATTATGGAATCATCCCAATTTTCTGACACACAGGTAGCCAGGAGACTGGCAGTAGCCATTGTGTCAATATCCTCTTCTCTCTCCTTCCCAGCAGAACTACGGTTTGGGTAAATGCCAATCCTCTGCCCTTACTCCCCCCACGGACATGTTCTTTATGAGGCCCTGACACCAATCCAGCTACGAAGCTGGAATTCTGTTCGCCTAAAGCCATTCAATGTACAGCACATCCTTGCAACTCTCAAAGATCCACAGAACTGGCCTAGCAGGACTGTCCAACTTAGGGAGGAAGGACTTACTTACATAACTCCAGGTTGGGGGACTTTCCTCTCTGTTTATCCTGCTATATGTACAGCTCAACAGCAGGTGGCTAGGTGCTAGTTAGTGCTTGAAGGACAAGTCAAAACCAGCCACATCAATCTCATGCACACCAGGTTCACATTCAGCTCAAGCTCCAAGAGGCTGACCAACGCCCCAGGCCCTGAAGGCCACCTGGCCTGCCTCCCTCTCACCTGAAACACAGTCACATTTTCATCTGCCCTACCCCTCGACCTCCCTCTTTCTGCCCAACAAGGATGCTGTGTAAAGCAAAATGCACTTGAATTACTCCACAGCACACAAATCCCTCTGAGATCTCCTTAATCCCCATATCTTCAACTCTGTCTGTGCACCCAAGATGCCAAGTGTGGGTCTCTAGCCAGATCTCTTTCCTTAACTCCAAACTACCCTACACTAGGTATCTAAACTGCTGATGTGGACATCCCCACAGCACCACACACCAGCAACCCCCTTCATCCCAGAGCTTCCCTATCCAATGACAGAACCAACATCCATTCTCCAGGGCCCTTTCTGAAGACCAGGCTTTGTCCCTTACTTAGCCTTCT
This sequence comes from Xerus rutilus, assembly GCA_028644305.1. NCBI lineage: Eukaryota > Metazoa > Chordata > Mammalia > Rodentia > Sciuridae > Xerus > Xerus rutilus. Next base: position 65,225,784 of record CM053404.1, on the reverse strand, counting down.
TGTACTCCACCACAAGCAACCAAATTCCCAATACTTCCACTTCCTAAATTCCCCTCCAAGTTCCCATGTCCCTCACTCCATACTGTCACAGCTCCAGCCACCATCATCTCTCTTCTGGGTTATGACGCCTTCCAGCATGATTCCTTCTAGGAGCAAAATCAGAATGTCTCATCCCCCTTCACTTCAAAGCCTTCAACGGCTGCCACTGCTTGTGGGACAGTGTATACCTTGGTCTAGCCTGTAGGACCACGAGAATCCCATCTCTGCTCACCCTCACAGCCTCACTTCTCTCACTGCCATCACCCTAGCACCTGCCCACATGGCCAGCACCATGCCAGCCTGAACTGTCCTCAGTTCCTACAGAGTACATTCTGTCGGCCCTGCAGCCCTCACGTGCTTCTCCCTCTCCTCTTCCTCCCAGCTCCCTTCTACTCACCTTACACCTCAGCTTCCTTCATAGAGCCGCCCCAGCCGCCCCAGCCGTCCCAGTCTCCTTCTCTCCAGACAAGCTGAGGACCCTTCCTTAGAGCACCTACGCTAGTTAGGACCCCATTGTGACCCTTTCATAATAGTGTGTCACCCTTCCCAAGCTCCTTGATAGTATGGACAATCTCATCTTCAAATGAGCTCAAGTTGGCATTACTGCATGAAAACATTTTTTAAATATTGGAAGAAAATATGGTTAGAATATTCACAGATTATTTCCAAGTTGGGGGATGACTGATTTTTTGACTCCTAAACTGAATTTTTTTTGGAAATAGCAGAGTAAATCACACAGTGCTTAAAATATTAAAAATCATCTTCTATGTAAATAAACACTAACTGGTGGGTCTAACAGAACAATGAGATTTTTGGCCAAGTCCTAACTTTAAGGAGGCTTACCCTACACTCTAACATGACAAAACACCTCTGCTTATGAACATTCCCACCTCTTGCTATGGTATAGTAACTACCCTGGCTCTCAGAGTCAGAGCAGAAGAAGCCAGAGGCCATGACAGACTCAACACTTTCTACAGAATGTCCTCAGATTATCCAAGCTGAGCTCTTCAGATACTGGCAGAGCCCCAACAGATACCCCTCAAGCTCCCTGGGAAGAGTGGGACTCTGCCCTGGTCCCTGGCCCCTTCCACAACGGCATTCTTTTTTAAAAGGATTAAAAGCACCAGCTTCTTTATATCCTCCAAGGGTCATAAAAGAGAATTATCATCAATATGCACTTAGCAGGGATTAGGGAACAACCAATCAAAGGCTGTTTAAAATATTTAAAAACAAGTTCACATTCAAATAAGCATGAATTCATACATATGCCTTTTTAGGTTGTATACCCTTTTTTTCCCCCTCTTTTACAACACACCTGCAAATTGCTACATTGATGACTCACACTTTGTCATTTAAGGCTACTATTTTCTTCTGGCTTTACATCTATCTGGCATTATTATACCCTTTAATTTCTGCCATTCTCCCTGCCGCCCTCATTAAAAGAATAGGGAGGTTTTCACACTGAGTTGAAATCTCAGAGCTGAGGTAGATTGTTCCTGGACCACAGAAGGGGCAATCAAACCCATTAACAGTCACAACAACTGAACCACCCTTTCCAACCTCAGTACCAATGAGATGAGCCTAAGAAATGGCTAAATGTACTAGAGTAATTAGCATCAATTACCAAACAGGCTCCAGTTCTTTTTATCTTTAATTATCATTGATTACCTAATGAATTTGGTACACGCCAACAGCTTCATGGTCAACTATTTCAATCATAAGGTTGGAAAGCTGCTAATCATAGCCTAGAACTTATCAGGAATTACAAAGGACAATAAAAAGTTTATTAACTTTTTTGGGATGTTCATTCTTAATTAGAAATTAACTATATGATAAACAAACATTAAAGTACTAACTGAAGTTGGAAAGGTAAATAACTTTATTTCCTCTCCATCATAACATTCATGGGTTCCACCATTATAATAAGAATGGCAAGGTGGAGCTGCGGTTGACTCAGTGGTAGAGCACTTGCCTTGCATGTGTGAGGCACTGGGTTCGATTCTCAGCACCACATATAAATAAATAAAATAAAGGTCTATTGACCTTTAACAACAACAAAAAAAGAATGGCAAGGTGAAAAGAAGGCAGTATATCCATTATGAACCAGAAACAAAACAAACAACTGGTTTAGAGTTTTTTTTGGTACTGGAGATTGAACTCTGGGGCACTTGACCACTGAGCCACATCCCCAGCCCTATTTTGTGTTTTATGTAGAGACAGGGTCTCACTGAGTTGCTTAGCGCCTCGCCGTTGCTGAGGCTGGCTTTGAACTCGCGATTCTCCTGTCTCAGCCTCCCTAAGTGTTGAGATTACAGGCTTGCACCACCACGCCCGGCTTGGTTTAGATTTTTATTAACCACATGTAGTATGTTTCTCCCTCTTCTAAAAACAAATAGGCATACAGTAAGCATAAAAAAAAAAAAAAAAAAAAAAAAAACCAACAACAAACCAACTTTCTTTTACTATAAAGTTTCTTAGTATCACAGAACTTTTCATGTTCCAATGTTCATGAACCTTAAAATTGCAACACTAAGACCATCTCAAATTTGGCCCCCAACATCTCCTGCTTGCAAGAATTCAGAGAAAATGTACATAGCCAATGAAGCAATGTCAGCTCATGCAGAACTTCATTTGATCTCAAGGGCTGATTATTTTTCTTTAGGACACAAAGAGGAGGACTCTTAAGTTCACCTAGTTTCAGGGGAGGACATGTTATAAAACTGTTAGAAAAATGTTAACCAATTTGCTTGGGCACATAAAGTGGAGGGGAACCAAGCTCCTCAGTATACCTCTATTCATAAAGACCCTAGTTGTTTGGCTGATATATTACAGCATTCTCAGAAGCCACTTCTACCAATACTATTTTAATAAAGATGATCTGGGCACTAGTCCAATATGCTGCACTATTTCATTATGAAGAAGAGGTTATGAGCATTGATAGTTAATTGATTACAGATGATGCTCATTATTAGTCCTGACTTCCACTCCTAGTAGAATTGTCACCACTCAAGAGAACATGTTTTAATTTTTAGATTAAAACTACACTGCAGGGATGACTTTACGTTTCCTAGGCCCAGAGTATTAGATTCCACACAAGTTTCATGATAATAGGAAAGGAAGAGAAGGAAAGAGGTGGGAAATTAGAAAATCCCAAAAATCATTTAAGGAAAGACAATTCTACAAACCATCTGGGGCAACTTGGGACATTCTAGTTATCTAAACAACAGAAACAAATGAAACAACCCAACAGAGTCAGTGACCAAGCCAATCGAAGGGCTTATTTAAAACAAAATCATTTTTTAAATGCTAAACTAATGATAGTCATAAATAAGAAAGCCCTATGTGCCCATTTTCAACTTTGATTTTTCCCTTGGGTTGAAATGTTTTTACATATTTCCAGACAAAACATAATAGAATTCTAACATTTGAAGAAAATCCTCTGCTTCAATACAACTTCCTTGTAATGACAGCAACAAAATATTTAGCACTTAAAACTCTCCCAATGCTTTTTCCCTCTCTTACATCCATATAAATGCAATGGGAACTTCTAAATTTCTTTAAAATTTCATACATTCCTCACAAGAAGGGTTGATCTGCTAACTGAAGGAAAGAACAAATAATAAAAGCAAAATGCCAAATTGCAGACTAAAAATAACAGTTTTTACTCAACAGCTCACAGTTTTTATTTGGCTCTCCACTAAACATTTCTCTCTGCTGATACACTGAAGTGAAGGACAGTAGCTTTCTGCATTTGCTGATTCAGGCACACATACACTGTTTGAAAGGCATTTCCAAATCATATGTTGGGAGTACTTCAGGTTCCTAGGTCATGACCATCTGTTTATTCATTAGATAAGTCCACCAAAACATAAAATGCTCTTGGATTATCTGGGTTCAAGATTAATCATCCTATATAACTTACCTAGAAATATTTTTACTAATACAGACTTCCATAAAGCCGATTTACAACTTACATATGGAAATGCACTCAGTCCTTTACTTCAAGATCAGGTATTTCAGTGCTACCATACTGAACAATAAAATGCAACATTCTTTTAGAATACTAAAGTTTATTTACATTTTTAAGGAGAGTAAAAATTAAAATCTACACAGTCTTTTTAGCTTTGGCCTTAGAACATATATGAAATCGTAAAGCCAAAAGGGGAGCATAGTGAGTAGACAAGTAACTTCATTCAAAAAGAAAAAGAGCGCTTTCCATAAATGCTATCACAAGCACTGACTATAAAGGAAATTAGGGAGAATGGCTTCTTCAAAGCTCCAACTTTCCCCATGAATAGACTTTGTACTTACTGTAATGTTCACCTGGTCTTCTGCCAGAACAAATATTTTAAATGTAAAATTTAATAAATGGAACTAAAGGTATTATGTCTAATTTAAAATTCCATATTGTGTAAACTATTGATATTAACATAATTGAGTTTGTAAACAATCCATTTGCAGGAGCTAACCTTAGACATTGTATTGACCCAAAATATCTAGTGGGGCTCATCTGCAAAATGAAGCATCAATGCCTGGAATTCATTAAAAGTGTTACATGTTTAATTTCTCCTGCCCTACAGCTCCATTGTCTCGTAAAATTTTTCCTTTGATGTCCCCCACTAAAAGAATTAAAGGAATATTGTAATTGAAATGTCATCAATAATTCACAAGACCCTCCTCCACAGCAATACATCTGATGAAATATTAATTGAGCTCCACAGACTGACAGTCTGCAGAGGAGCACTTGCCTGTAATTTGAACCACGAGTCCTGATCTTGCTGTAGCTCAGACCTGCCAAGAAGGCAATTATCTGGATGGTCTTGCCCAATCCCATTTCATCTCCCAGAATTCCTCCTGCCTGCTGGCAGTGCAATTCCCACAGCCACCTAACACCTGTCTGCTGGTACCTACAACAACAAACACCAACAAGAAAAGAGAAAACGGCAAATGGTGGATAATACAGATCATAACAGAAAGTACTCATGAATAAATAATTTGGCTAGGTTCTAGTACCAGTCAGAGAAAGAGGCCGGATGTGTGTTTTACATGAGTATTATATTTATAAGGTCATACATTTTTGATCACCTAGGCATAAAATCACAAATTTTTCTTTACAGAACATTAACACATTTCTAATTAAACTGATAGATGGGGTAATTAGGGACTATTTCATTTCTTTTTCAACATTAGGAATAGCTTGGTAAACAAGCATAAACTTATTACCTTTTATTCACTCTCTGGGAAAAAAATTCCAAATATTTTTAATCTCTAAAATTTCATACATTTTTCTATGACAATATGTTTATTTTTTCAATCTGAATAGCATCGAGAAAGCAAGACAGATAACACCAGAATTTATAGTTTATACAATTGTCAACTCACTTGATAATCATATTATATTTTTATAGGAAAAATTAAATTTTAAGGCAATATGTCTGAATAATAAGGTTGCTCTCAAAATTAGTACATAACAGATGACTCTGTTGTATTACTAGCAGATGCGAGAAAGAAAATTTAAAGACTCAACAATACAAAAGACCCTTTTAATATTTTAAAATAGAAATTGATTTGGGGATTTTATCATAAGGACAAAAAGATTAGAGCTATTAAAATTTTAAACAAAGAAAACAGGTCAAAGAGAAATAACATATCCCTATCCCCTCAAAGAAAAAAATGGGAGTTGATATTTTCTTTTCTCCACTAATGGAATAGTCAGTCTATAAATCCAAAACTGAAGTTTTTGTTTTTAAAGGAATAATGCAAAAATATTTTTGTGACTTAACATCATTCAATAATATCAAAATTTTATGACGTGCTTAAAAATCTAAAATAAAAACTGCTTAAGTTTTTTTCCAAAGAAGACACCAAGTCTAGTGAGCTGCCCTCCTTTAAAGACGATGGCATTACTCTTATTGTTTTACTGTCCCACTAGTTACTATTGGATATCTGGTATGTCTACCTAAAATCGCATTTTGAACCTCAGTCCTTTTTTTTTTTTTTTTTGGTGCCAGGGATTGAACTCAGGGGCACTCCACCACCCAGCCACATCCCCAGCCCTAGTTTTGTGTTTTCTTTAAAGAGAGGGCCTCACTGAGTTGCTTAGCACCTCACCATTGCTGAGGCTGGCTCTGAACTCCTGATTCTCCAATCTCAGTCTCCCAAAGTGCTGGGGCCATAGGTGTGTGCCACTGTGCCTGGCTGGACTTCAGTTCTTATTGAGCTGATTTTATTTAGTCTCCTCTCAGTAATTAACTTTCCCCCAGTATTTTGAAAACCAATCTAGAAGTTTTCCTCTACCTATTAGCATTATTACCTACAATATAAGGAAACTTTGAGAACTTTACTACTCACTTAGTTTGCTACTTATAATATATACACTGTATATACACTTTGGAGAAGAGGATTAAAAATCAAAACACAATGGCCTAGTATGGATATAAGACCATTTAATTTAGAAATGACATGTGCCATAAATATATGGATGTAAACAGAGAATAATGAGCCTATTGCTGGGGAGGCACTAAGCCAGGTGGCTTGGACACAGACTCACAAACACCCTGCACAGAGGCAGTTATCAGTATATTTTCAGTTAGGAAACAAAGACTCAGAGTAGTTAAGTAACTTGTCAAAGGTCACATTGGTAGAGAAAATAAGCAAGTCAGAACTGAAATCCAGAACTGCATGATTCCAAAGTGATTCCATTTTGAAAATAATCTAGACCAATAGTTTTCAACCAGAGGCAATTTGCTCCTATGGGGACATTTTGGCAAAGCTTAGAGACAAATTTGTTCCAACTGGAAAGGTGCCATTGGAATCAAATGGGTACAGGCCAGAGATGCTAATCTACATTCTACAATGCACAGGATAGTCCCCACAACAACAAATTATTTGGCTCAAAATGTCAACTGAGCCAAGGCTGAGAAACCCTGACCTGGAACAAAAGTGGGTTTGTGACCTGGTTACCCTAGAATAACCTCAGCTTTTAAAAAAAAGACACATTCCAAAACGCCCTCCAAAAAAATTGATGCACACTCAGTTTCCAGAATCACTGCATTCTAGCCAACTGACCTCCTCTTAGTAAGGTATTACGGGAGCAGTTCCTTGGGGAAGGAATCAGAATCTCCCCGTGATCACACTGGCATACTATCCATACTGCCTCCACCCAATACAGGACGAACACCTCACTTTGTCTGGGGCCTAAACATAATAAGAGTGGGAAGAATCTGGAGAATAGCAACTGGGAAATTATGATAAGGAATGATAATCAGTATGGTATCCCAGAAGTAGTCTGGGAGGGAGCTGGGATATTGGATTCTGCATGACCCTAGAAAGGCAATGTGCTGGTTGTTGCCACATCTCTAAACCTCATTTCCAAGAGCTCTCAAACCGCATCTTATGTGTTTACAAGAAGATGAGTAGCACTAAAAAAAATGGCTTCAGGAAAAACATCTAATATGTAGCTCTGTAAGTCAATCTCCAATAGCTAGGGATATTGTACAAAGATGGTACAAAGTAACTTGCTCTTTATACTCATAGCACAGGTAAGTCCTTGAAGTTAAAGGAAAATTCACTCACACAAGTACTAGAATCAGCAGAGGTGTATGCTGGGTGAGGAGTGAGGGGGCCTGGGCTCTGGTTCTAGCAGAGGTAATAACTGACTGGTTTTATTGCTCTACTTTCCTAATAATAAATACTGTAAAATACTGTAAAACAATTACACACTTGAGATGAAAACATGTTACAAAATCCAGTTTTCAAAGCCTTTGAAAGGCATGAAAAGTTTTCTTTAAAAAAGGCAAAGATTCTTATAATCTATTTAAAAATACTAATGAAATACTAAGTATTAATGTACTCTGCTATCTCCATGGAACCAAACATCACAAAATAACCACAAAAATTGGTGTATATTATTAGCACTGCCACACTAACTCAACACTGCATTTATTAGTTTGGCTAAAAGGTCAAAAGATTGAAGTTTGTCATGTGATTGCTAAATTATACAGATAAATGCATTTGCTGGGCAAACTTTCAAAACAGAAATTTAGAAGTTAAACATTATCTTGCAGAAAACAGCACTTAAGCGGATAACTGTACCTTCTGACTCCCTTGTGTACAACTATACACCCTATTAATTCAATTCCACAGAGCACAGTAAAAATATATCTATAGTTTAAAATTAAATTGGCCTGGTAAAACTTAACCATAAAAGAAAAATAGAGACACCCATTAATTTTTGTATACAATAGAAAAAAAGAAAAGGAACAGAAGTTTTAAAACATTTATAAAATATTTAAAATCCTGGTTTTGATAAACAATAAAATACTTTCCAAGAATGTGTGTTTATGACTAATTAAAAACACACACATGCATCTAATATTTAATACAATAGGATTAATAGTCAATACATTGACTCTTAGTAAGTATATATACTTTTAGTTAGCCTAAGTTTGATTCTATTAACTGTAAAATTTCTTTGCTAGAAAATCTGACATTTATACAAAAATGCATGTTCAAACTTGACTCCTGAAGTTATTTGCCAAATCACTTACTACACATGCAGAAGTATCCTGTCTTTGTTAAATCAATTTAATCTACAATTTGGGTATTCCTTTTGCTAGTACAACACTGATACTATTTGGCCTATTCCTTAATAAGCAATCAGTTTAGAGAAAATGAAAAGAGTTGCCAATAAATGTTGCCTTTATTTACTTTCCCATGGTTGATTTTCATTTGGGAGAAGCAATAAACAAAGCAGCCACCTCTCCAGGCTATAAAATGACTTCTCTGCAGAAATTACTAGAGAGATTTAGATTTTACCTGCAATTCTTCCTCTGTTCAGTTATGGTCACACAACTGCATCAATTCACATATTCTGAGGACTCCTCTTTTCTTTAAGTTTAGTGAGATCAAATAACTACTCTTTACCTCCCCCATTCCTCCCAATAGAGAAATTAAAACTATAATACAGGGTTGGGGAAGTAGCTCAGATGTAGAGGGCTGACCTGGCATGCCTGAGGCCCTGGATTTGATCCACAGCACAATACATACATACCAGGCATATAAGGGGTGTATATATGTACATATACGTATATATACATGGACTCTTTGCAAGGAAATATAAGAAGCATGCTATTTTTAAGTAGACATTTTCCACAAGTTTAGGGCATTGCTGATGGCTGAATCTATGAAGGACATCAAACTTAATCATCTCACAGAAAGAAGTTTGCATCCTGCTACCAACTATGAATTGACAGGAAAGAAAGAGAAAGAAGCTATTTAATAGTTTTAACTTCCTACACGCGCCTAAGAAGACTTCCTAAGCATCTTGTTAAGTAAATCCTAGCAGTGAGGAGATCAAAAATGTTCCTTAGTATTTACATTCATCATGGGAGATGCGCAGCCTAGAGACTCAGCGCATGTACCTATCAGGCAGAAGTTGATTACCCACAATACTCAGCCACTATATAAGAAACTTAAGTCAGCTTCAAATAGCAACTTAATCCTCGAGGTGTTGCCTAAGTCTTCTCTTTTGACATTAGAACAACATCTACATAAAATATTTAGAAGCACATTTGGTCTGCTCAAACGTATTATACCCTTAGGTATAATATAGGACACTCAGAAAATCATCTCAACATTTTTTTATTTCTAAAGGAGAGGAAAAAAAACCCTCCCAGAGGTTTAATTTTAATATACAACTCTTAATATTGATTTTAATATACAACTCTTTATTAAATTAGTCTGAAGTAAGAAATTAGAGGTTTGATTCCTCAAAATTACTAAAAACAAAAAAATAATTCAATGGAGAGGCTTTTAAATGTGTTGCTTTTAGTCTGCTGAGACAGGTCCATATAGATTCATCAGTTTACAAACATACCCAATGCACACTTTAGTCAATTTATTATCATCTAATTTTAATGAACAGCATGTGGCTAAAATTTCATTTGACAGTGTTTGTATTTGCAATAAATTGCTGCAACTACCTTAAAGGCCCACAGGTAACTACTGAGTAATTCCTAAAATATTAATTTATACCCAGTGGCTCAATGACAAATTTAAAGGACAGAACACATGGCACATACTTAAAGAGCTTTTTGAATAGAAAACCTGGCACTCTGAAACCTTCATCAAATTCAGCATCACTTTCCTCAGAATCATCTTCAAGCTTCATACGTTTCTCTTTGTCTTGCAGTCTTAGTTTATTCCACCTCCTGTCATAAAGATAAAAATCATATTTCCATTATTTTGGTTACATTCAAATAGGTAGTTCTAGATCACACACTGGAAAAAACAGGCAAATTAGAAAGGTCTTTCAGGTTTCTGCTGCCATCATCACTCCTGCTTTACTGATAGTCAAAGAAGGAAAACAATTCTCTTGTTCTGCCTTCTCAATTTGATTCTTATTTGAAGTATTACAGCTGCCCTAGAAATATGCCTGTGAGGTCTCATTTTATTATCAAAACTACTCACTTCTCTTTTGGCATACCCTGAGGTAAAATTTCTAATATGTGAACTTAGTTCTAGAAAAGATTCAGAAAAATTTTAATATAGCTAAATTATCTCCAAAACAGCAATACAGTATAAAAACATTTTATTTACAATTACTATTTCTTGTGGTAAAAATGAGATAGTCATTAGCATAAAATAACACAGTATCTTAGTGAAAACTGCTGTATCAGATACTCTTTGCTAATCACTTAAGTGAGGTGGAAGCATCAACAAAATCAACTTACTCATAATTATACCACTCAGAAAAAAAAATGTGTCCACTGGATAGATAGTCTTAAGTTATGAATATTTTGCATTCATATAACTGTAATGGATCCTGGTGGTGTTAAAAAAAAAAAAAAAAAAAAGAACCACAGTAGATAGCCTCAGATTCTACTCACTTTAAATAACTTTTTTCAGCATACATGCAACTGAGATCCTGAATGTCACAGAATGGTTGGAATGGAATAGAGCAATACAGATACATGCCTTCGAACTAAAAAATCTTATAGGAAGGGATGAGAACAGCAACATATAAAGAAGGCATTTATCTGCCACTGGCTATGCGATGAAAATAGAGGCTGTGTGAGAGAAGGCAAGAGAACTGAAAGGATAAGAGTGTATACACTGCCCAGTTAGAGGCAGGCAATGTTTTCCAGGACAAATTACAAACCCAGTATGGAGGCCAACTGCCAGAGCAACTGGTATTCCCATCCAGATAACTGCTGGTAGACCTCAAAGCACATCCATCCTTTGATAAATTCTTTCCTGGTTGAAAATTTCAACTCTTCAAAATATCAAAAAGAAGGACCAGCTGAAATTTACTTGTCCTCAATAAGACAGCACTAGTTGGTGATCTGAAACTGCACTCCAGGGTAGTAAGAGAACTTAGAAATAAGATCAATGAAGCACTGCTGGCAATTTCAAGGGAGCAGCAAATGGAAGAGGCAGGATATGGCCAAGTCTAGGGAAACAGTTATCATACAACCACAAGGTTTAATATATGATGTTCTCTTTATAGAAAAGAAACTTAATGTCCTTTTTGTACTTAACTTCTAAAGGCAATCTCTCCCTTTCTTTTATTAGTATTTTTTTCCTTAAGAATTATTTCCAGCCAGGTGTGGTTGCACATGCCTGTAATCCCAGCAGCTCAGGAGGCTGAGGCAGGAAGATCCTGAGTTGAAAGCCAGCCTCAGCAAATTAACAAGGCCCTAAGCAACTCAATGAGATCCTCTCTCTAGTAAAATATAAAAAAGGACTGGGGATGTGGCTCAGTGGTTAAGTGCCCCTGAGTTCAATCCCCAGTACCAAAAAAAAAAAAAAAAGAATTTTCCATGCAAGTGACAAACTGAAGTATCTCTAAGTGCCTATAACAGTCTTTGTTATTATTTTGAGTTTCATGCTATTTAGAAATTAGTTAAGTGCAATACTTCTCAACAGGGGGCAGTTCTGCCCCTTTACCCTCACAGAGGTAATCTAATACACTTAGTTGTTGTAAGTGTGAAAGGAGTAGGGGATATCCTGCAGGTGGCATCCAGATAAACATTCTACAACTCACAAGCTCCCCACCTCACCAATTAAAAGTTACCTGGTCTCACATGTCAATAATGTCGAGGCTGAGAAACCCTGGTATAGAGATATCCCTTAATATCAGAACTTAGAAATCGAAAGACATATATGTATTTTCTTGATGCACAATCAGAATGCTTGCTGCTCATTCACTGAAATTTAGCAATCAAACAGTTTCAGATAATGAGATAATTTCTCAGTACCCAATCCTTACGATCAACTCAGCACCAAATATCTGCATAACAAAAAACACTTGTATTTAGAAAATTTGTGGATGATGTGAAATTCAAAGAATCACAAAAGCTATCATAGCTACTTAAAAAGACTTCATTTTGTAATTTTTCAAAGATGAGTTTACAGAAAGAGAAATAAAAACACCGGAAGATACTGGCTTTAGAAGTTTGACACAATAATATCATTAAAATTTCCACACCAGAGTATCATGTATAAAACTTCATTGATAGATGACAGCTATTTCCTTGGACTTAGCCAATAAATCTTTGTGGCTGTTAAATTTCCCACCACATCAATCTGCATTGACAAGGTCTCACCTCCTCCTTCCCTCTCTCTCTCCTAAAATATACAGGCATCATGTTACCACAGAATTCAGCACCTAGGAAACCACATAAGCCACCACAGAGTGATTGCATCCCAATGCCTTCCGCTTCACAAAGATGAAAAGCACTGAACATTTATTAAGTTTGGCCAAAGGATGAGTACAGGTGGTGGGGAAAAATCATTACGACCTATAAGTACCTGTAGCATTGTGAAGACAAATTGCCCCAACAGAATCACATACACATGTTAAAGACAAAATACCACTTTGATAAAATCTCAGGCATATGTAGCTCAGTCAAGAGATTCTGTTACATACAGTAATGCTTCCTCTTGTGACTTAGAGCTGACCATCCACGGCATGCCTACTGAAGTGCTGCAGCAAGCTGCTAGCCAACAAGTGGATGACACAGCGCAGAACGTGGCCCACCACGGAGAGGTAGAGTCCATGTCACCTAAATACAGACAGACATAGAGGCTTTCCCCACCGTCGGTGCTATCAAGTATCTTAAAGATGCCCTCTTCAGCATGTTAACTGTGGCCTGTGAGCTGAGCAAGCTGTCTGACCAGCAAGAGTTAAGGAGGAAGCTGTGCTATGAATGTGCAATATGGGTTGGACATGCAAAGCACAGGTCCACACACAAAAGTTTGGGTGCAGACTGGCTAGAATCAAGTTCTGCTGCTATTAGCTCGTTAACGCTAACCAAGAAACTGAACCTTGTCGATACATTTCCTCCATCTTGTGATGTGGAGAACACCACCCCTAATTCACTGGGTTTGGGGAGGTGTCACATGCAAAGCACTCAAAACAGAGCCTAAAATATAAGAAGAGCTTAATCAATTAAAACAGTACTACATACACTTACTTAAACTTGCTACATTCCTCACTTTAACCCTGCAGCAGGCACTGTTACCACATTCACACAGATAATGAAGCAGGCAACAGACAGTGCAACGAAATCTGCACACGACAATGCAATGCACCACAAATGTTTAACAGAACTACCAGAACATGCGTATCTCAATTAAAACTATGATAGCTTATCAAATGGGATGTTTAGTAAGTTATTATGAGTAATGTGATCACTATATGCATAGATACCTGCCCTTTAGAAGACACCTACTGGACTACTGTACTTAAAAATTTTTGCCATGGGCTGGGGATGTGGCTGAGTGGTGGAGTACTTGCTCAGCTCTATATGCATAAGAACCTGGGTTCAATCCTCAACTCCAAAAATAAATTTTAAAAAATTTCCATAAATTTGTAAACAATAAGTTGTCATGAAGTATACAGCAGGTTTCTATATAGCTGTAACAAAGGCAGACACAGAGTAACTTGAAATTGGTAGGGGCAAGTCAAAGTCAAGATCTATGCCTGAGTGAGCTGAAATTAGAACCATTAGGAATGGCTCCAAAATGTCTAAATTCTGTTACTGCAACAAATACATCAGCTAACTGAGAGAAAGTAGGAGGAGGCAATAAACTGTCCAATACTTACCTTTTTAGAAAAGAAATAACTTTTTCATGTTCTCTATCCTCTCATTTAAAAAAATCCGCACATGTAATAGTCACAGCTGCAGCCACATAAAATGAAGTGGGCCTGGTGTTCCCTGGCAGGGTTTCTAACTCCTCGCACGGCTGCCATGTTCAGCCCGCTGTCAACTCCACTAGCAGCCACTTAGAAGAGAAGCCAGTAATAAACATAAACTTACAATTCCAATCAGATGCAGGCACAGAAAACACTCCCTGGCTTATCCACATCCATGCAGGAATGAGACCCTGGCCCACGCTGCAGGGCCTGGGGCTAATTCTGCAACAATGACCTGTGGACACAACTCAGCATAACCAGTTCAACTGCACTACAACCAGTGTAAACTGATGGGGTCCTTCATCAATGGAATCCTAAGAATACACTCGAGAGCACTAATCTAAAGTTAATTTACTTTAGAATTTCCAGCATTCAAGGACATTCATGTTGCATAAGTGGAAAAACATGGCTAGCCACCATTATGCCTGCCGTATGTTATATGTGGCCTACTCAATTCTGTCCACCTGCAATATCTAGTACCATAACCAACATACACACCCACCCACCTTTTGAACCCTTCGAATCCCTACCCCAAGCAATACCTCTAATCCAAGTTAAGTGTTCCCTGACCAGGCAGAGTTAATGTCCTCTCTTCCAAGTACCTTTTATAACTCCCATCAAGTATTAGCATATTGTGAAATCCACACCTGTTTCCCCATTAGTCATAAGACAGAGACAGACTTAGCCATTTTTATATCCTGAGAGACTAGCATGAAGCCCTCCTTGTGGCAAATACTCAATAAATGCCAAATGATGAAGTTCAGAATGGGGTTACAGATAAAAAGGCAGAGAGACAGAGGGCATGGCTTGAAAGCTGTCAAAGCAAGTCATCAGAAATGGTTCTAGAAACTTCCTGTTTCATCTTATTTAGAGCCTACATCCTACTCATCTTCTGCTCCTTCTACCTGTGTGACTTCTGATGTCTTGCACCTACCTAATTCTATCCAATGAATAAACATGGTTGCAACCTTTGATAAAGATGACCACTGGAAGAGGGTGACTACAAAAAGAAAGAAATTCTTAATTTAGAATCTTGTAACCAAAAAAAAAAAAAAAAAAGGAAGAGAGAGAATGTTCATTATTTTAAATAATTAAAAATAAAATAAGTGAAATGAAAATTGTTTAAGCTACTCTCAAAACTGAGCTCCACTTTTTTTGGGTTCACCAGTGGGTCTACTTTGTAACAAGACTGACCGGTTGCTATAACTCAGCCAGTGGGAAGAAATCAGAAACTCCAAGTTTGGTTCCAAGCTTCCTCAGGATCAGTAGAAAAGGCTGATCAAAAGATTCGACTGCTTACCAAAGAATTCTTCTTACAATAGGAGAAAGGAGTTTAGTCCTAAACTGTGTACACATTCTTAAGAAGGAAATGTTTTTGTGTTCGCATATTCCTTTTTGTCTTTACTCAAGACTTGTTATCAAAGATACAATCAAATAAAACAAAGCGTGTTATTCACAAAGGGTGTTCTACCGCCTACGGCCCCCTTCAGACTCCAGTGGTGGCCACTAGAGCAGAACCCAGTAATAAACACAGATTTGTGCTAACTACCAAAAAATGAAAACAAGATGTAGGCAGACAGCTATATTACAGGGCTTCACCTGGGAAAGGAGACCCAAATTTTAGAAAATGTCACTCTCCACTACTGTATTTGTCTCCTTGATCACAAAATGAACCAAATACGGAGTCCTTCTAAAGACTAAATGAGACAGTATCTGTACAATATACATAGGAAGCTACATAAATATCAGAAGCTATTTTATAATATTTGGCAGATTACAAAACATTCACAAAAAAGTAAAATCAAGAAATTTTAGTTAATTGCAGGTTAAATGTGAATTAAAAGTAACCAATGTCAAAACTCCTGTTGTATGGGCAAGCAGGATTTAAGCTCTGCCCCCAAGATACCCTACCTAACACTGGCCAGTCAAAGTGGACAGGACATTGTGGGCATGCCATCTATGCAGCTAGAACTACAATAAGTCTAGAAATCAAGCCCCAGGAGAAGATACAAGAAGACCCCCAAGGGAAGGCTCTGGCACATATGCCACAGAACACAACTGTGAGGACCCACAGTGCCATCTTGACCTAAACTGCCCTCAGAAGCAACAAGAAGCAGTTAAGTTTCAGTGTCCCCTTGACAGAAGTCTAGTGCCCCCTAGTGTGTTCAAAAGAGAAATAAGACAACTATTGATAACTGTACTTTCCATTTGTATGAAAGTTTTGTCACTGAGTAGGCCTTCATCATATTAACAAAAATGTGTGAAACGTACAAAAAGCATAACATCAATAAAACTAAGTGTGTAACAGCTAATAATTTGGTTATACATACTAGTTAATATCAATTGTAAACTGTCTTTTAGTTGGAAAAGAGATCTCCTTTTCATATACCTCAATATTTATGAGCACTTCTTTGTGTTTCACACAGACCCTATTTTTAAGCATCTTACTGGCCTGTAGAATCTGTCCTGTTTCAGCTAGTGGCATGTGAAAACATGAATAGCTAAGAGCTAGTGAGCATTATCTTTGTAGTTCCACCACCCTTGATGCTACCACCATTCCCATTTTACAGACGAGGAGTCTCTGGCATTCAGATCCCACCACCTGTGAGTTCCAAACCCTATGCAATATACTATCTCCTCAAGTAAAGTTGGCTAGCTCTGGACAAATTTTGTTCTGTACATGTGTATATATATTTCTAAAATCAGAGAAAACAAATACTAGGTAATAATGACCGACAGTTACTGAGTTCACTATGTAATAGGCACTGATTTAAGTATTTCACATTTATTGATTCTATTACTATTGTTATTCTTTTTTATTTCACAGTTAAAGAAAGGCAGGCTAGGAGACATAAAAGAAACTGCCCAAGATTACCAATAAGATAGTGATGAAGCTTCTAGCCTAGATAATCAGACTCCAGAATCTGTCCCCTCCATGACATAATATAGTCTCTCAAAACACTCCATAGAAGCCAGCATAGTGGTGTACACCTGTGATTGCAGCTATTCAGGAGGCTGAGGCAGGCGAATGGCAAATGCCCTTAACTAGTGCCCTAAGCAACTTCATGAGCCCCTGTCTCAAAATAAAAAATTAAAAAGAACTAGGGATGTGGCTCAGTGTTTAAGTGCCCCAGGATTCAACCCCCAAAACAAAACAAAAAACAAAACCACTCCTATAGAACTCCCCTTTTCTCACAGAAGGAAAACAATTATACAAGGGCAAACCAAATTTTAAAACTCTGATTCAAATTTTATCTTTATAAAATATGAGTACTAAGGGGCAAAAAGATGGCCTTCATCTTTGTACAGTAACATGATCCCTTCCTACCTCAGCACTGAATAGGTTAAGTCAAAATTCACTCTTCACTGTACACCAGCAAACTTTTTCAACTAAAAGGAAAGTCAGCATAGCAGTTCTTTTGACCACAGACAATCTGGACTGAACCATCACATGAGATACATTAATATCAGATGAATCGACACACACACTGCCTATACCAACCTACAAAAGGGACAAGGTACGCCTATTAATGGGAACCATCAAATATGAGCAGCCTTGGATCACTTATTAGTAAATGAACATGTCTCCTCCAACACTTCAATAAAATTTAAGTACATATTGAGGTGCTTAAAATTCAAAACTGTTCTTACTGCCTTTATATTGTTTTTATGTTTAAAGGGTCACTGAGTCTAGAGCAGTTTAAATCTACACTGATGGAAAAGAAAAACTACATATCACGGAGTTAAATTGCTCTTAATATGGAGTGAAATTTCAACCTCAGAATCATTCTCCACTTACTGCAATCTCCATGAAAGAAATTCTACAACAGCAGCACAATGAGCACAATTTGATTTTTAAAAATATATTCAGGCACCAAGCTGGGTATTTAATATAGTTTGCATTTTTGTAGTGCAATAGGTTTTCTACTTCAGACAGCTAAGAATTCCTTACAGATTAGTCTAATTTGCTAAATTGAGATACTCAGTGTTTTACTTTTCTTATCTGCCTTTTTATGGTCTATCTGGGTGGACTTAATTGGCACATCCGAGCAGATGAAATACCCTCAGTTAGGAGTCCAGATCTCACAGAGTAAATTAAGACTGATGCAGACAATTACGCCCGGAGCTGAGAATGAAAGGTGTGCACAGAGCAGGAAGCAGAATCAGTCTTCATTTGTGTCTCAGCTTTGTCATTTAAAAGAAGCCAAAGTGCTCTCTAAGAAAACATCCTTAAGGGAGTAACTTTTTTCTTTTCTCTTTAAAATAGAGATTCCTAGAAGAAGAAGAAAATAAAAAAGAACATTGGCTTATGTTTTAAAAAGAAATGAACTCACAGAAATAGATAAGAACAATCTTCAAACCACTGTATTTAGGTTTCTGGATCAAATCTAGATTCAACTTTTACTAAATCCAGATTTTCAGAGATCAAGTTATTTGGGCTTTAAAAGCAAGAAGTACAAGCAAATCAATTTGGTTTTTGCTTAAATGTGGCCTAAAACTGCTGAACGCTCACCCAGTGCAATCAAGGATCCAACCAAAAAGACAGACAAGGAACAATCCCAGTGAAAATCGGCTCTTGGCAAAAGGAAGAGCAAGAGGTTCCATACAGACAACAAAAAGGAGATGGAACAGGGGTTCTGTAATCATGGCCTTCAGCAAGATCTCTGGACAGTGGGGAGCTGGTCCCACCAAGTTAGGAGAGAAACCAATCCCTGCGGCAGTGCTCATCTGAGTCCACTGCAGCAGACCAGCTGCTGGATCACTTCCACCTTCACACTCCTTCCCAAGGTTCTTCTACTAACCATACCTTGGCTAAATGACATCACCCTGAGGGATCAGGTTCCTATCTCCTAGAACCTGTGAGGATAAAAACAAATAGCCCATATGATGTGAAACATCACCAAGTGGCAAACATCCAAAAACACTCTGTGTTCTTATACACTCTCCCTCTACCCATACTTGATGTAACCCTTGCTCAGGCAAATCCATAAGACATTTTAAAATATTTATTCTAGGTGGCTTTGAGATAGGTGGGCTCTTAAAGGAAGAGAAAAAGACCCTTACTAGATGGAGACCCAAATCTCTGAGCATGACTAGTCATGCCTGTCTCTTTAGTTAGAAGAGCAAAACTTACAATGTTTGCTTATACCAAATCAATTAGGATAAAAACAATCAATTTCAACATCACCAGATTCAAAGTTTCACAACATGCTCACAAATGACTTATAACTAGACTGTTTAACCAAGAAATGTTCTGAACCCCAAATATCAAATGATCGGCATGGAATTTCATTTTCACAAAAGCTTGCCTAGGGACCCGCACTTTCCTTCCCAGTAAACCATGGTATTATCAAGTGTGTCCTCCTCTCTGAGAGGTGAGGGGCATCTGCACTCTGCCTTTAGGGTATGTAAACCTTTGCTGTCCTTTAATAATCTTTACCTGTGCCTTGCTTTTGATTGTCCTAGAATTTTTTTCAGCCATGTTGAGTCAAGAACCTACCAAGGTCTAGTTCAGATCACACTGTCCCTTGGAGGTACCTCCTTGGGCTCCTGTCCAGTGACAGCTTGATCTCTCTCAGTATCTAAAAATGATGATGGCCTGCCCCTTCTCAGAACTGTGCACACATACAAGCAAACCTCACACACCAGGATCCAACTTACCCTGGCCATAGAAGCAATATTGCTTAAGGAGAAAGACAATGAGGAGCATTATTTTCCCATATGATTAAGCCTAGTGGTCAGTTAGAAGACATTCTGTAAGATTTACACAATGAATGGAGTCCCCATTAGCCCTGTTAAATTCATGTAGAATAAAGTCAAAAAATGGGTTGACAAGAAAAGAAAAACCTTTAGGAATCAAAATTTATTGAAAACACTTCATAGCAATAACACGCATCATACAGATTCAGTTTACTTCAGATCATGAGACAAATCCCACCCCCATCTACACCATACTTTTCAGTCTAGATTCTCTAGCCGTCTCACCCCATTCCCTCCTCCAACTCCCAGATCCTAGCTTAGCTTTCCGGTTTGGTTTCTAGGCCATGGAAATGGGAACAGTGTGCTGGTTCTTGGCACCACCGTGTGGTCACACCTTGATACTGCACCTTCCACCCAATCTCAAAGTGGAAGGAAACATTTACGTGGCATGGAGGCTTCAAAACCTCAGCTGTCTTGTAACAGTGAGACCATGAACAAAGTGATTAACTTGGAAGGACTATGATACAGTGTTTGTATAGCCCACTATAATTATAGCAAAATAAAGATATGTATGCATAGAATCAAAAGCTGGAATAATGTAGAAACTAAAAACAAAAAACATAGGTAGTTTTTTCATCTTAATAATTGTTTTTTGTTGTTGTTGCTATTTTCTGTGGTACTGGAGATTGAACCCAGGGGTGCTCTACAGCTAAGCTACTCTCCCCAGCCCTTTTTTTTGGTACTGGAGATTGAACTCAGGGGCATTCAACCACTGAGCCACATCCTCAGCCCTATTTTGTATTTTGTGTAGACACAGGGTCTCACTGAGTTGCTTAGCACCTCGTCATTGCTGAGGCTGACTTTGAACTCGCAATTCTCCTGTCTCAGCCTCCCTAAGTGCTGAGATTACAGGCTTGCGCCACCGCACCTGGCTCCCCCCAGCCCTTTTTATTTTTAATTCTGAGACAAGGCATCATTAAGTGGCCCAGGCTGGCCTTGAATTTGCCATCCTCCTTCTCAGCCTCCCCAGTAACCAGGATTATGAGCATACATCACCACAGCCCAGCTTAATATTGTTATATTTTCACAATTTAAAAAAACAAGAAATCATCAAAAGTAGGAAAGGTGGGGAGAGAGTGAAAGCCTTCAAACCATAAAAAGGTACCAACTCTAATTAGTTTCAAGTTGTGATCTCAGCAGCTTAGCCCAATATACCAGATCATCTGAGGAGACTCAGGCACCTAGAGAACAGTCTGTTTCTGAACTCTGTTTTACTGATGGCATGGGGCTGAGTTGGAGATTTATCCCAGAAGCAATACTATGCTGACTTTGGGATGAGCAGGGGAAAAAAGCATTACATATCAAATTCCCCAAAGCCTTGCTATTCTTTCCAACCACCTCAAAGGTCCCCCAAAATGGGAGCACATTTCTAAACCAGAGCCTATAATAATGAAAAATGCTACTGACCTCACCTCAGAATCAGTGAAGCTCAGTCAAAGCACAAGCACAGCACCCAGTTCCTCCAGACACAGACCTGCTGCCTCCAACTCAACAGCTGAGTCAAGCTCCAGCCTGTTCAAGGTGTGCCCAGATGATTCTGATGTGCACACACCCATAACAACCAGAACAAGTGTTGCATTTAGCTGAGCTTAGTGCAGCTAACTTAGCTGAATGAACTGACCCTGATCCCCCTTCCAGGTCTTTGCCTATGCAAACACAACTGTGCAGAGCACATAAGGGAAGATTTTGAAAAATGATACAAATCAAGTTGGCTAACAGCTATAGCCTCAGAAAGAAAAATAGTGGATACATCCAGTAGTTCCAACCCAATGCACCAGAATGACATAGGCAAGCTGTTTCCAAGTCCTTCCCTGTGGCCTCACACCAGACCTTGAGTCAGCACATCCAGCAGTGGGGGCTCCCAGTTTGTGGGCCAGGAAGCATGGTTTCAGCCCATGTTCTTACTAAGGAAGTACAGGCAGTTAACCTAGCAACTTAAGTAATAGTTGGCAGGTGGAAACAGAAGAAAGAGCTTGAGGTTAAAGTCAAATGATAAATTCTAGCTCTAGTCCAGTCAGAGAGGAAACAGAATGGTCTTTGGAAGTGGGCCTGGTCTGTGCCCCACAGCAGTTCTGACTACTGATGGGAAAAGTGCCAGAGTAGTCAGTGGTGTTTCTGTTTATCTTAAAAATAGCAAAGAGCTGATATGAATGCTGCTGGTTCCTCCACCCATAACCCAGGATAGAGATCACTGAGGAACTGTGGCACTCTTTCCCAGTGAACCCAAACAGGGCCTCAACCTCCCACTGAACGGATGTCCATTCCCCTGAAATAGAAGATAGCAGGCCAAGGGAAGTACATGTGAATCCCTGTCCTGATGTAAACAGTCCAGAAGCTGGGCCTGTCTGCAGGATCACACCACCATACTAATCTCTTAAGGTAATTTAAATGAGATACCTGAGGATCTCAGAGCAAAGCAAGTCCTTTCTTTCTCAGAGATATACCTAAAGCTTGGGGGGAAATGCAGAAAGTTTTTAACCTGCATCATGAGGTCTCTGTCATATACTAGTAGACAGGGTCCTGCACTGTAATGAACCTCCTCCACAAGGCCTCCCCCCACCCCAAGACACCTCAGGCTAAATTCATTTATTCCCTTCACACCTAGTTAGGTCCCATGTATGCTCATGTCCAGTAACAGCCTGCAGATTCTTTGCCAGAAACCCTCAAAGTCAGCCCTAGAATGAAGATGTGCATTCAAATAGTAGAAGGAGAGATGAAGCAATGGGAGCTGACTTCACATCTCTGGGAAGAGAGTCAACATTGAGGCAGCAGGTCTGGGCACAGGTACCATGAGAATTTAATGCCCTGCATGAAAGGGTTTGGTGTTGACATTTCTAAAACAGTGGCATATTTTAAGTGTTCTATTCATAATAGAAAATGACAGAATCTGCACACCACTGATGTGAATAGGAATCAACAAAATATTTACTTCAAGCAGTGACTCACCACTCCCCAACCCTTGAATGTTAGCAGAACACACACCAGGGGGACACCCCTGAGGAGTCAACCTTCACACACACTTCAGTACACAGAAGGAAGGACAAAAATGTGGGAGGAGAAAATGCACAGGTAGTTTAAAAATGTTTAGAACCACCAAGACTGAGCTGAGATCCTGGGCCAGTTCAGAGGAAGCAGGTTCATGACTCCTACTGCCTAGTTCCAAAAAAGATCATGCTATTCAAAAGGCCCAATAGGAAATGCCTGCTGAGCATCAGGCAAAACAAAGATGCCTAGTTAGAACAAACTTTTCATTATAGCTAATGAAAGGCCTATGACTCTCAAGCTGAGAGGATAAAGGGGATGAGATGTCTAGGAGTCACCTACTCTCACTTCCAAAAGTTTGAAAGAGCATTATAATTAGCAGGCTACAACCAATGTGTTACCTATTAAGTTCTGTACAAGCTTCTCAGCCCAAGTTCATATTCCTAAACCCTAACCACTAAGAAAAATTCAGTTTCCAGATTGTAAACTATGTGACTTCTTTATTTGGATCATCCATCATTAAATCATTGCTAAAATACACAATCCTTTTTCTTCTTCACTCAAGGGAATACCATTACTATTTCAATCTATCTACAAAGATTAGCAACAAGCAACAAAATATAGAGTGACTGGCAGTTCTCAAATGTTAATATGCTTTTCAATCCTGAACATTTTATTTTCTTTTAACTCCCCCCAATCCAAAGAGCACCAAAGCAGATGTAATACAAACCTTTCAATGTGGATGTCTGCAGCTTAACAGCCTTAATAACTAGCTATAAAATTTTAAGAGCTATCGTATTTTGGTAGCAATTAGAGTTATTGATATTTCTGAAATTCACTTGAGACTTTACTGTAACTTTAGCAAAAAAAATTGGCTTATGATATGGCTCTGGAAATAATAAAATTGTTTTACAATCTTAACGTTATTAAGCAAAACTTACTGCTATGAAATTAAACTATACCCACATTTAAAATTCAATCAAAATAAATTGCTCTTGATCAAAATACTGATATATTTAAAATGTGTTTAATATTGACCCAGTTTAATGAGAATATATACTGCTGCACTTATAATCAATACGTTGAGATTAACACTTTTATTAATTTTCTAGAGTAATTAACAAGACTGACATTGTTCTCTGTTCAAGAGTATTGAGTAATATTCCTCAAACAACATTACAGATATCAAGTATGCACACTAAAGCTGCAGTGAGAAATGACACAGATCACTCCTCACTTACGTAGTACTATGTGAGGTGCTACTGGGATGTGAGTGACAGCTCTCAAGAACTGGGTTTAAGTTACAGGTCCTCATATTATTAAAACAACCATGCCGCATCCACTCTGAGAAGGAGTGTGAATTTGGGGTCACAAGAAGGTTTTTCTGTCATCGTCGTTTTTTTGGCAATACTGGGGATTGAACCCAGGGGCACTCTATGGCTGAGCTATATCCCCAGCCTGTTTTTTAATTTTTTTGTTGTTGGTACTGGGGATTGAACTCAAGGGGCACTCGACCACTGAGCCACATTCCCAGTCCTATTTTGTATTTTATGTAGAGACAGGGTCTCACTGAGTTGCTTAGTGTCTCACATTGCTGAGGCTGGCTTTGAACTCGCGATTCTCCTATCTCGGTCTCCCAAAGTGCTGGGATTACAGGCTTGCGCCACCGTGCCTGGCTCCTTTTTAAAATTTTTTGACAGGGTATCACTAAGTTTCTGTTGCCTTGCATTTGCAATCTTCCAGCCACAGCCTCCTGAGCAGCTGGAATTACAGGTGTGTACCACCTCTCCTTGCTATTAGTGGTTCCAAACAGAAGGAAAACAGTAGGTCAGCCATCATTCAAACACCAATGGAAATCTATGAGAAATACAATAAACCAGGTCTCCGCATGTTGAGAAATAAAGAAAAACTAGCAGGGCGCAGTGGCGCATGCCTGTAATCCCAGCACTTTGGGAGGCTGAGACAGGAGAATAGTGAGTTCAAAGCCAGCCTCAGCAACAAAGTCCCACTGAGTTGCTCAGTGGGACCCTATTTGTAAATAAAAACACAAAATAGGGCTGGGGATGTGGCTCAGTGGTCGAGTACCCGAGTTCAATCCTGGGTACCAAAAAAGAAAAAAAGAAATAAGAAAAACTCTTGAGGACTGGGAAAAAGCCACCCCCTAATACTAAATAATCAAGAAGTACTGCCATTCTTTTTTCCCCTCTGACATCCTCAGAGATCTAGAGCACTTAGTGAGACACTGCAGAGAGGCTGGCAGTGTGCAGATTGCCTGGCTCGCAAAAAATGTGATGGCAACTTTGACTTCATGTTGCACCTGTTCACTTCCCTTTTATCTCACCTGTAATAATAGACTGAGAAAGTCACAGAGGCAAAAGACAAATCAGTCTCTGACATAAAAAAAAATCACAGTGAAAAGGAAGGTATGCTGTGCACACAAAGTACATTTCTGACACAACAGTGGTTTATAATTCTGTAGATGACTATCTTCTCAAGACAAGGAAGGAGGGATTTAAGAAAGTAAGCTTAAAGACTTCTAAATTTACTATTCTGCTTCAAAAAGAAAGAAATAAATAAAACGCACCCAGCATATATAACACAATCCTTCCTTTCATTGCATTTACTACAGCATGACCACTCTAAGTAAAAGCCACACCTCTCATCTCAGCACTCTCCATGCTCTTTCCTCAGACTTTCTCTTAAGCTCTTCACCTTAAACCCGCCTCCAAATGTGGCTCAAGACCTAGAAGTACAAGGATTTGGGGCCAGGTCCACTGATGCCTCAGCTCCTATTTCTAGCAGATTAGAGCTGCAGGAAGCCCAACCTCTGCACAAATGGGGATCTAGAAAAGTAAGCTGGACCTAAAATGTTTACATATTAATAAAGCTGCTGCCTAACATCAAGTAACCAGTACAATGTACTTACAATCCCTGCAGACCCCACCTTAATCGCTGTTTATAATAATCTTCGTCTCCATCATCTTGGCATCTCACTACTTTGCGACCTCCCTTTCCTCCTTCGTTGGCTTCAGCTTCATCCCCAGAACTTGGGAAAAAATCGTCATCAACTTCCTGCACTGGGGCTTTCTTCTGGCGTTTCCTGCCCTTGAGTACAGGCCTCGATTCATAGTCAGTACCATCTCCAAACAGGTCGGCCTCTGCCTCCTCCTCCTCCTGCTCTGTGAGACAGGACCAAGACTCCCCACTCTCAGAGTCTCCCTCTGACTTTGGCCTGGCCTCTGACTCAAGGGGGTTCTTCCCTCTTGGCAACCCCACTTTCCCCTGGAACTGCAGTGCCCTCTTCTGGAGCTTCCGGATCTGCTTCTTCAAGCACTTATCTGTTTTCGAGAGAACTTTGCTTCTCTGGCTTGGTTTGTTTTCATTTGGTCCCAGGCCAGACTTAGACATGATCGAGGCTGGGGCTTTTCTGGCTGCTCTTTTATTATTAGCTTGCTTCTTCCTTTCAAAAGACAGTTTTTCTTGATCTGCCAAATATTTTTCAAAGCCTGATGCCTCGTTGAGCATTATTTTTCTAGGCTTTTTCTCTTGTTTCTGAGGGACCTGGGTACCAAATGGTGTCATCTGGCCAGTGCGGATGAGCTCTTCCCAGGCAGTCTCCTGGGCAGGCATAAGCATACTGCCAAGACAGGACGGCCCCGGCTCTGAAAGAGCAACAATAATGTGTACTAGCATAAAACATCCCAAGAGTACAATGGAAATATTCACTTGTTCAAGTAGGCACCTACCATTAACTCACATAAAAAAGATTAGTGTAATAAAGTATAAATATCATAGCATTTAATATATTCCTGTTCAAAAAGACGATTTCTTAGTAACTTTTCTTCAAAATATAATACTCTATAAATGTAGTATATATACAACATGGAATATTACTCAGCCATAAAAAAAAAAAAGAATGAAGTTCTCTCATTTGGGAGAGCACGGATGGAAATGAAGATCATCTTGCTAAGTGAAATAAGCTACTCACAGAAAGACAAGTACTACATAACCTCACTCATATTCAGAATCTAAAAAGTTTGAGCTCATAAAAGTGGAAAGAATGGTGGCAATGGCTGGGAAGAGCAGGGGAGGGAAGAATGGGGTAGATCAAGGTACTGAGTGAGTTAGGAAGTTCTGGTGTACACAGCAGTTAACTATACATAACAATAACACACTGTATATTTCAAAAACCAAGAAAAAGTAGCTTGAATGTTTTCACCATAGAGAAATGATAACTGTTTGAAGAGATAGATATGTTCAACCTGAATTATACCTTATGCAATATATACGTATATTAAAATAGCACATGATACCCTAAAAACATGTATAAATTTTTCTCAGTTAAAAAAATACACTTGAATTTAAAGTTTTAAAAATCACATTATCAATATACTTTGTACAACTAAAGACAGGCCTAGAACTATATAAATTATCAACAGAGGAGTAGCCCACAAAAAAAATAATATCCCAAGTTTCCATATATTTGCTAATATCAACATTCAGATGGACCTAAATTCAAGACAGTAAAACTCAGACATTTCACACATCACCATGTAGCTAAACAGGAAAAATACAAAATGTTAGCTCTGTACTACTCATCAAGGAATTTACCAGTCAATTGTAGCTATTTAAAAATTAAGTTAAAAACTAAGTTCTACAGTTACATGTGAATAATGGCTACCATCCTGACAAGGCAGAGAACCTTTCCCTGTAAGTGGAAAGTCATACAGAAATCCCTCTCTCACTAGTTGAAATTAATCTCCAGCAAAATAATTACTTTATCACATAATCTGAAAACCAAAAACCCTAAGGTTTAACAGGAATGAAACCATATTCTAAAATTTAGAATTCTTATAGGCCAATGATACCACGCTAGTTTTTTCCTTAAATTTGCACTGAAATAAAATATACAAGAGTGTGCACAAATTATAACCCCAATGAATATTCAGAAAAAATATATATGCACCAGCATTCAGATCAAGTAAGAGAAACTACTAGCAACCCCATAGGTGCAGCTAGTGCCACTTCCAGCCTACCCAGGGATAATGAGAGGCCTGTCTCCATGGATGAGTGATGCCTGGCTGTATAACTCAGCATTACACTTGTGAAATCCACACTGATTTGCTGAATGAAGTTGCCATTTGTTAACTCTCACTGCTGCTGGTATTCTATAAGACTACATACTACAATCTTCCATTCCACTGTTAATGTACTTGGGTAGTCTCTAGATTCAAGCTGCTGGGTATAATATTGCTATGAATATTCTCATATACATCTTTTAGCAATAAACATATGTAATTCTTTGAGTATATTCAGCTTTAGTAGACACTGCCAAACAGATTTACTAAGTTTGAAAGTTTCAACTGGTCTATATTCTTGCCATTCCTTTTTGGCTATTCTGATAGGTATATAGTGGTACCACACTGTGGCAGTAACTTTCAATTTCCCTGATGACAAATAAAACAAGGCACCTTTCATAGATTTACTGATCTTTTGGACAGCCTCCTTTGTGTAGTCTTCTATCCATTTTTCTCTTAATCCATCTGCATTTCAAAAAATAATGATTTCTAGTTCTTTATATAGTCTAAATTCAAGTCCTATGATTCATTCATGTTCTGCAAATATCTTCTCCCACTCGGCAGCTTACTTTTGCACTCTCTAAATTCTATCTTTTGACAAACAGAAGTTCTTAGTTTTTATACTGCCCATTTAATAAATCTTTTCCCTTACAGACAGCATTTCTGTTTTGTAAATGTTTGCCCTATGTGATATTCTAAATGCTTTGTTTTACCATCAACATTCAGATCTATCATCTGCTCAGAATTTATCTTTGTGCACAGTGAAACAGGTCAACATTCCTTTTATTTTTATGTGGATTAATCCAGCACCATTGATTGAAAAGATCCTTCTTTTCAACAGCACTGTCAGCTTTGCCATAAACCAAGTGATATTATGTGGGTGGGCCTGTTTGTTGGGCCCTCTATTCTATCCCATTGGTCTGTCTGCATATCCTTGTGTCAATACTACACTGTCTTAATTACTACAGCTATGTGACAGTTGACATTTGTTCTTCAGGAATGCCTTGACTATTCTTGGCCCAACACATCTTTATACAAATTTTAAAATTGGAGTTAAGCCTCAACTTACATTTCTTCCCCCTCATGCCCTTCACCTTAAGACAAACAAAACAAAACCCTGAAATGTATATTGTGACTATACTGGAACTGTAGCTGGTTAGGAGAAATGATAGTTCTACAACGCTATTTTTAAATCCACAACCACAGTGCATCTCCATTTACTTAAGTCTTCTTTAAATTTTCAGTGCCCTTTTGTAGTTTTTTATGTAGGAAACACTCCAGAAAACCACATTTTTCTTTTTCTTTTTTTGTTCTTTTTAGTTATACATGACAATAGAATGTATTTTGACATATTACATATACATGGAGTAGAACTTCCCATTTTTATGGTTGTACATGATGTGAAATTACACTGGTCATGTATTCATGTATAAACATAAGGAAAGTTATGTCAGATTTACTCTACTATCTTTCCTACTCCATTCTCCCTCCCTTCCCTTCATTCTCCTTTGTCTAATCCAATGTACTTCTATTTTTCCCTACTCCATCCCTTACTGTGAGTTAACATCTGCATATCAGAGAGAACATTTGGCCTTTGAGAAAAACCAGATTTTTTGCTAAGATTTATTCCTAGGTATTTGATTTTCAATGTAATTGGCATCTTTATTAAATTTTATTTTTTTGTTTTTCTTGGCATAAAAAATGGCAAATTTACATATATATTGTATATATTTGTGTGTCTGTATGCATACACACACACACACACACACACACACATATACATATACTTTTTTTTAGTACCAGGGATTAAACTCAGGGGCACTCTACCACTGAGCCACACCCCCAGCCCTATTTTGTGTTTTATATAGAGACAGAGTCTCACTGAGTTGCTTAGCGACTCACCATTGCTGAGGCTGGCTTTGAACTCACGATACTCCTGTTTCAGCCTCCTAAGAGCTGGGATTATAGGCGTGCACCACACTGCCCAGCTCAAATTTTTATATATTGACCCTATATTCAATGATATTACTAAACACATCAATTCTTCTGAATTTTCCACATAAGCAATCATATATATATACTCTATGAATAATGATGGTTTTATTTCTTCCTTGTCATCCTTACACTTCGTATTTTCTTTCTTCAGTTCCTATACTGTCCAATACAATGCTGAATAGCAAAGTTGAGAGTGTACGCCCTCAAGATCAACCCTCCAGATCACAGTGGCAAAGTCAAAGCTGCCTTTTGTTTGTAATCTTTTCTCATTCACTTACTTCTAAGAAAGAACTATCAGGTAATTCTCACAATCACCTTATGAGATGGATCACCAGGTGGAGGGCTGGAGGGAAGCCTCAGGGAAGCATGTGGGCAGCAGTAAGGGGCTGTTACACTTACACCTACTGTACAAGTTCAGAGAGACTTAGGTAAAAAACACAGCTAAGTTCCACTCAGCAATGCAGAGTTGAGCCCTCAAAGCCTGTGCTCTCAGGCCTTCTGCTCTACTGCCTCAGCAGACAGAGTGGAGGAGACAGAGTGGAGAGACCAGAGTTTCAAGTGATGGGTGGTGCCCAGATGGAGAGCTATCATAGGAATCAGGAACTCAAAAAAGGAGGGCAACATATTTGTAAGATAGTAAGTGGCTGTAAAGCCATGTGAGTAGATGAGATTTAGGAAGAGAAAGCTGAATAAGAAAGGGGCTCAACAAAAAAACCCTGAGAAACATCGCATTTAAGATAACACTATAAAAGCTGGCCAAAACAACTCAAGAGAAGAGAAATAGTCAGAGAGCAGAAAGGAAAACCAGGAGAGAGATAGGATCCCAGGTGGTGCAGAAATATCAGCTGCTATCAAGACTGAGGGAAGCAAGGGCGAAAAGAGGCTTTTAGGTTTGAGGAGTTATCTATTAACCCTGGGCAAAGTAGCAATAGGAATTGAAAGACAGCAGCTGATTTTAGACAGCTAGACAGGAACAAATGTCCTCTACCAATGAGAAATATGGTACCAGAGCAGCAGAAAGCACGGGTCCTAAAACAATGAGTCTTGTGAGACTGAACTTTAAAAAGCACATAATATTTTCAAAATCACCTACTGTCATGTTCTTCATAACAATACTCTTTGTGAATAAACTGTAGCTAGCAGGAAATATTTGCTTGAAAAGCTTACTCTAAGAACCCTTAATTTAAATTTCAAGCAGTAAAATGACTAAGCAGAGACTAACAATTCTACACACACACACAAAACTGCAAAGATATTTAGTTCCAGAGCATATGCATTTTCCAAAAAGGTTTTCCAAAAGACAATAAATCCAAAGCAGTAATTTAATGAAATCATGGCTATAGTATAAACTGAATGTCTTTTCTTACACAACAGAATGGATGCTTGGAAAGCTTGCCAAATACGATTCTTAAAGAAATGTGAGAGCATTTCTTTAAGATGCTGATTGATGATGCTGGCCTTCCAAAATGTAATTCAATCAAGATATTAGTGTTTTTATCAAATTAACTATATAAGAATGTTTAGAATTTCCAATTTATTAAATGTAACACTAAATGTCCATCAGCAGCCTCCCGAGAATTGAGTCAAAATTTTACTTTCAAGCTGGGCACAGTGACTTGGGAAGCTGAGGCAGCAAGATCCCAAGTTCAAAGCCAGTCTCAGCAATTGAGTGAGACCCTCAGCAATTTTACAATACTCTATCCCAAAATAAAAAATAAAAAAGGCCTGTGGATATAGCTCAGTGGTAAAGAACCCATACCTTAAAAAAAAAAAAAAAAAAAAAAAAGTTAATTCTCTAAAAATCCCATCTGACTGAAGAGATTTGGTTCTACAGGTGTAGAGGGTAAAATATTCCTAGATCCAGTTTAACACTAAGACAAAGAAACACATTTTTCTCAAAGCCCAGGCAAATACTAAAGAGGCATTAATTCAAGAATACAATCAAACTGCTCCCAGTGTCCTCACCTGCATCCTCTTCCTCCAAGCTGGCATGATCAAGTTCCACTCTTACTTCCACTCCTCCAAGGATGGCCTGCAGACGTTTCTGTTTTGCAGTGATTTTCTTTAGTTGTTGTTCCTTGAAAGGTAAATACCAAACACAGAACATGGCAATGCAATGGTTTATTGTTAAATAAAACAGCACTACGAAATTAAAAAACTTAAATCAAGAGTAAAATGATTTCACATTACTATTACAGAACACAGAACCTCATCTGAACAACTCTCACTTCTCACATCAAGTTGACCTTGAAGCAATCCTGTTGTGTAGGCAGTCCTGCCCCACAGGCCCACCTCACCTTGTAGCATACAGCTTTCCATGTCCCTGGGCACTTAAATCACACTTACCAACTGAGAAGGTAGAAGTGCCCTCCCTGCTCCCCGCTCTTATATACTGGATACAACATTAAACTTCTCTGTGCTTCTGACCTGAGCAGCCAATGGGCTATGGAGGGCAACAGGACAGAGGGATACTAAATAAAAAACACAATGTTCAAATAGTTTAAAAAGTCACTCCTCTTTGGTAACCTACCATGTTTATGACACCCTTTATAGTGTTCTACCCAATCACAAAACTCAAAGGCAAATACATTTTGCCATGTCTCTTTACCCTGCCTGCCCTGGATTCCTCTGTCTTGTCTTCCTCGACATCATCAGAACTCATATTGTGGCCTTCCTACAGCTTCCCAATTAACTGGGCCTGGTGTATCTGGATTGTTTTTACAAGGAAAAGAATGTTTCAACTCCAACAGTGATACAGCACTTGTCTGGCATGCATGAGAACCTGGTTCAATCCCTAGCAACACTGGAATAAAAAGAAAAGAATGTTTCAAATCTAAATAAGCAAGGAGGAAACCTGAACATAAACAGTACACTGCAATGACTTAGAATTTTTCCTTCGTCTTTCTCTCTGCAAAATCCCACTTAAAAGATTTTCTCTCTGAATAGTTTATCTCTAAACATCAAGAAGCTGATAAGGAATGACAGGAAAATATAATTAAGTTAGAAAAGGATCTAAAATTGCCTAAAGTTTGGTCTTCCCCATCCTTGAAATCCCAGTCCACCAGAAGCCCAAGAAGCTCAAAAGTCTCTATACATCAATTCACATGTTCCCACAAGAAGCCAGATGCCCCCCCTCTGATTTGGGGGGATCCTGTCCGCATTAAACAACTACTAGCTCTGACTTGTGGGCTGCAATTCCAGAAGTAAGAGAGACAAGTGGTGAAGGTAAACAACTGGTGGGTAGAAATTAAAAGGAAGATCACATGAAATCAGTCTGTATGGCCCCACAAGTAGAACTTAAAAACACAAGGACTCTACCCACTACAAAATGATCAACTGGAAGCACAAGGCTAACAGTCATTTTGGATGGCAGAAATGAAATGAACAAAACTAGTCACTCTTATCTACTGCAATTACTTTCAGAAAGGTACACATAAATCCTAAAAAAAAAAAAAGTTTCAAATCTCATAAAAACAACATCTTACATAACAGATCTTCCCAACCCTTAGTTCTCTGACCTTATGCAACTGGGTGCTGAATGTAATACCTAACATAAGGATGAAGGACCAATCTCTCAGAACAAGAAGCAAAAGCATTGTGCAGGGGTGAAGACAATCAGGGTTATAGAGAGCAATGGAAAAACAAAGTACACATGAAACAAGAGATTTAAGTGAGACACCAACATACCAGACAAGAGCAAAAGGAAAATGATCACACCAGAAAGACTAGGTAAGTAAACAGAGTAGAGAGGCATGCAAAGCCAAATAGGAACTACTCTCAACTATGTATGCAAGGATGCACGAGGCATGTATAGTGTATATATGTGTGTGTCTACATGTATGGGTCTTTAAAAATACTGTATAACTAAGGATGTAAAAATGACTCAAAATCTTTCTACAAGGAAAAATATTCACTTTACATCTTATAAATACTTCCCAGAATATGTCCTAAATTATTAAATGGGCTTACATGGTGATTTTTTCAAAAATGTAATACTTTATGCATTATTTGGAATCACCTTATTATACTTCTGTCGTTTTACAGAATCTAGTTTCCTGTTGATGTCTCTGTTGGTTGCAGCTTGAGGGCTAAGCTGTTCAATAATTTTATTGATTTGCCTTAAGGATGTTGTACAAGACCTGAAAAATAAGATAAATTATCTATTTTCCACAATGGTAACATTTATATCATATAATATAAAGACAGAATGCTAGAAACATCTCTCTTCTATTTCTTAAGAACTAAAAAGAAACTAACACAATGCACATTCTTATTGGTCACAAATAGGCTAGAGGTTTAAGATAACTACTAGTGGTGTTCTTTTTCTGATTTAAATAAGCTCATTTCCACTTTTAAACTGATTCATTCCTTCTACGACCATTTTTTAAGTATCTACTTTATTCAAGACACTGCTGGACAAGATGCAATACGTTGCCCTTTTATACGAAGAAGTGCATACACAGGCTTTTAAAGCCCATTATGGAAGCCTCCCAAAGTCTGGAAAGTTCTAAAAGTTCCTAAACATTTTCTTATATAAATTGTAAATCTGTGACATTATTTTTCTTTCACACAACTGGAAGACTAATTTATTGTAGCATTAAACTTTGTGATGTGAAAGAAACAATTTAAAATAAATTATTCCTAAAACAGATACTATAGAATTGTAGCTTCCAGTTTGCAAAACACAAATTTAATCTTCTGAACTCCAATTTTCAAAACACAAATTCAATCTTCTGGACACTTGTACAATTTGCTGATTGTATCCTTTGTGGATTTCGGGATAAACAATGCAAGTTATTGGCCATCTAAGGCACCACATCACCAGCCATAGTGTCACCCTGCCTTGAGACTCCACAGCATTTTCCTGTCTGTAACCTCTGTAAGAAGTGGACACATTTTCAAGACCAAATGTAAAAGGTATGTCATCATAAGGAGCTGAGGTCCTCAACACTCAAGGTCATTAACAACTGTGCAAGAGCACCCACTACTCAAAAGGCCCCCCCAAAAATGTAATTTAAATTAAAACAAAAAAGAAAGAGGCCAAGAGAACACATCAGGGAACTGTTAACAAATGATACATCCTTAAAGTCCAATAACACCAGTACTATAGCTTCCTAAACCAGATAACCACAGATTCCACATCCTCCCTCCCCAGCCACCCCAAGACTGCCTCATTCCTCTAGCCAGTCCAATACTCAGTTTCTCTTTCTTGCTTGCCTGACCTGCCCAAAACACAGCCCGATGGCAATGATGAGTGAGCTCAACTCTCCACAGCTTCCCTACTCCTGACCTCACCCACAGCCTGGCCCAGGCCCTCTCTTCACCACCAATACACTATGTTCAACAGAGCCCATGTCAGTCTCTCCTCTGTGAAACAAATGAAATCTCCACACTTCATCTCTCCTTACAGAGTCAAAAGTAGGACAGAAGAAAGGAAAGGGAGTTATTCCTAGAAATATAAATCTGAAAAAAATTGCCAAGGGACTGAACACTCAATCTGGGGACAGCAAGCTGGAAAGAAACTAAAGGGTTATGATGAAGAGGCAGTATATTTCTGGTATCTCAAATAGGAAACTGCCCAAATTCAGATTTATTTCTCCTAAGACCACATAGCATATGGTAATGAGTCCTAAACAGCACCTCTTCAGGACACTATGCACTAGACAGGCCTTTGTGGGGTGAGCTGGGCTGAGGCCCTAACTATTGTGTGCAACACTGCTCCCGAGGGGAGAAGCAAGGATCAAAGTCAAGTCCAGGGTTGTCCTTACGGACGCTATCTCCTGAAAACTGGTTTCTATACATCTCCTACATTTCTGGAATATTTTAGCTATTACCTGTGATTTCCCCGCCATGTTTAAAAACAAATTCTGAAAAAAGAAATGGGTCACACTCACGTGAGGTCATCCAGGACTGAACGATACTCCTTCTCAGCATCAATGCGTTGTGCTGCGCGGTTAGCCTCAAGGATTGCACTATCTACCTGCTGAAGCACACCCTGCTCCAGCACAGCCTGGTCATAGACATCCACACCCAGGCCCTGCAGTTCCAGGGCTTGTGCACTGGGCTCCACCGCCGGGATCTGATGCATGTCAATGTGCAGCAGGGCTGGACCTCTCCTTGCAGCTGCTGATGTACAGCCCTCAGTAGAAGTAGAGGGCCCACAGTCAGAGGAAGGAGAAAGGAGGTGCTCCTCTTTCTCTGCATCTCCACCATTTTTCTGCTCAGTTGGTGATTCTTCATTAGTACTAACATGTTGTCTTTGTAAACAGTCTTGCTCCCGAGTTTGACTTGAGTGAGGGATTCCTTCATTTGGCATCCTCTACAGACTATCTAAAAGGATAGAAAAAATTTGACCATATAGAATTAATTATTATATAGTTTCTTAAGCATCACATAATTAACACACTGATTTCTTAAAGTATCAACTAATAGCCTTCCAATTATATAAATTTAAGTTTCCAAGTAATAATTTCTCAAAAGGGCACAGATTACATGTCTTCTGATAACATATAAGAAAAATTAACCAAAAGAGAAAAAAAAATGCAGTAGCATCAAGGAGACCTGGGCAGCCAGCTGAGAGTGCCAGCAACACAATCCTGAGTGACACTATGAACATTCCCAACAGCTGAAGTGGTTTGGCTGCTGTCTTTCCTGTTGCATTTTCATTGTGCTATGGCACAAACGACTACATATTAGAGTAGCACAATCAACTATAATTTATGGGATCAGTGATGTAAGGAGAGAAATTCTGTATGCATCTGACACTAAAAATTTTAGGCTAAACATCTATCCAGTACATAGGAGCTTTGAATAAATGAGAATCTCAGAAAGATTCTCAAAAATAACGCATTATACAATACAATTTCTCATCCATCAGTTTGGTAGGCATGGTAATATCCAATATAGACAAGGAGCAAGACCCACCTTCACTCACTGTTAGTGGGAAATTAATACATCCCTTTTGGGGGATAAATTAGCAATATCTATCAAAATTCTATATGTACATGACCTAGTCCAGCCAATTCTAGTTCTAGGTATTTATTCCAGAGAAATACAGAATACCCAAATGTCTCAGTTGTTCATTCTCATTATGATGTGGCTAACTGGGAGCTATAGCTCACTGCTGCTGCCTAGCATGAGGATCATATTGCACATCACTAGCTCAGAATATGAGCAAAATTCAAACTGAATGCATGTTACTTTCACACCATTATAAAGTTAAAAAAATGTTAAGTTCTAAGCCAGAGACTGTCTATACTTACATATCAGTACAAAGATGCTTACTATAATATGTTTTAATAGCTTAAGGTAGCCGTTATGTATTTTCTGTGGTACTAATATAAAACCATGAACGTATTTATGTTCAAAGACATGTGGGCATCGGTGTGTATGGAATGCATATGAAGATCTGAAAAGATGCATACTAAATCTGCAATAGTTGGAGGAGGAAGTGAAAGAACAGAAAGAAATAAAGGGGAGTGTCTACATTTTATTCACATACTTGGGGACTGCTTGAAAGAAAATATATTCACTCTATTACTTTTATAACATCTAATAAGTACATTAAAAAGCAACACAATTATCAAGAGACAGACTTGATTTTAACTGTGAATAAATTAAGGTT
Organism: Xerus rutilus; assembly: GCA_028644305.1. Lineage (NCBI taxonomy): Eukaryota > Metazoa > Chordata > Mammalia > Rodentia > Sciuridae > Xerus > Xerus rutilus. Next base: position 65,188,106 of record CM053404.1, on the reverse strand, counting down.
TTCTAAAACTTTACTTCCATGAAATGGTCACAAATTCCTCCCATCTTACCCACTCATTCCTCACTCAATAAAACAATCCCAGAGACCAAGCACTAAGATACAAAGTTGCCATGAATTTGGCATCATCTGCCCCTAAGTGGCTCACTTTGTAATGGAGAAGAAGCATGTCAGTAACAACACATTAAGGCAGGTCAACTATTGGCCACATGAACTCACAAGAGGAAAAAATGCTGTGTTTGGGACTCAAGAAACATCATGTATGAGCTAAGACCTGAACCCCTGGCCCATTGTATAACACAGAGGAGGTGTTTAATATCTACTGAAAGGATATAAGGTTCAGACAGATCTAAGGTATAAAGTTTGTTCTGGGTAACTGAGTCACCAGTAAATTCAGTCACAAAAAAACAAGACTGTCAGAAAGGAAGCAGAGGGGAAAACTGGGGCGGCGGTAGTGAGGGAGCTGGCAAGGAGCTCAGAAGTCACCAATACTGGTGCAGAATGCAGTCAGGATGCAAATCTGAGCTCAAGGGGAAGGTCTGGAAAAAATATGCACACACGAGCACGGCAAGCAGCCTCAGAGTTCCCAAGGCTCTAACAAGTGCCAGAGATCATCATTTCGGAGGGTAAAAAGAGGCTAACACTGATAAGGTTAAAAGTTGCTGGGCACAATGGTGCACACTTACAATCCCAGCAATTTGGGAGGCTGAGACAGGAGGATCACAAGTTCAAAGCCAGCCTCAGCAATTTATCAAGACCCAGACTGCAGTGGATTATGAAGTCAGTAGAAGATGAGGCACCCTACAAGGGAGTGGATTATCTCATTAAGGAGGGTGGCTATGGGAGGGAAATAGATGGAGTGATGAAATCATAAGAGATCTGTTGGCAAGTGGGGAAAGAAAAATGAGGGCAAGAAAAACCAGAAAATGTAATGATTGGAGGGGACATAGAAAATGTAATGACTGGAGGGGATGACCTAAACAGAAAGTTGTGCAGCAGCAGAAGATCCAGGGTAAAAATGAACAGAAAGCAGGATGACTCTTTCTCTGATTCTGGCAAAAGGGTAACTCCTGATGTACCTTATCAGTAGATGCAGAGAGAAGCTGAAGTGAACCACAGAGAAAACATCCCATCAGGTAGGACATGTGAGTACTTCCTGAGTCAGGGGACAAAGCTGGAATAGGAGCTGGAGAAGAATAGAATTCTGGAACAAATGCCTATTTGAAAACAAAAGAAGGCTGATGCAGAATGAATACCGAGGGTAACTGCTGTTGGGCCCCCAAAACCATGAATTGCCAACACTCCCTAACACTGTATAATTTCCTTCTCTAGCAATGAGAAGTCCCTTGGGGGAAATTTCACTATTGGAGATTTTCAGAGTAGGAGTGGTAGAACAAAAGGTTCCTGAAGTTGATGCTCAGAAAAGCAGGTGAAACAACTGAGGCTGGGGACAATTGGTAGGTTTAAAAAAAAAAAAAAAAGCCAGGAAGGGAGCAGATTGAAAATGGGATAGAGAGGTGGAGAATCCACCTAGCATCTGGTCATGGTAGGAAACCAGAAGGCTCTCATCAGAAGGTTAAAGAAAGCCAGGCATGGTAGCACATGACTAATCCCAGAGATTTGGGAAGCTTCGACAGGGGGATCAAAAGTTTGAGGCCAGCCTCAACAACTTAGCAAGACCCTGTTTCAAAATAAAAAATAAAAGAGACTGGGGAGGGTACCTTAGGGATAAAGCACTCCTGGGTTAAATCCTCAATACTTCCCCACCTCCTCCCCCCAAAACAAAAGAAAGTTAAAGAAGAGTTTCAGAAGTGAAATAAATTGCATATTCAACAAATAATTGAGAGTCAATTACACCAAACAATGTGCTAGGCAAACTAATTCCTGTCCCTACAGAGTTTAGTCTCTTGGGTAAGACCAGACATCTTTAAAATTATGTATAAAAAAAAAAAAAATAAAATAAAATAAAATAAAATTATGTATAGAGAGAGGGATATACAAATGCAATTGTGGTAACTGCCACAAGAAGAGAATACAGAACTCTAGGGAAAAAATAAGAGAAATCTAATTGACATTGTGTAGACAGACGTAAGGTCACTGAGGCCTATCTGGATAAAGGCATTCTCTAAAGGATGAATAGGATTTAATCAGTCCAAAAGTAGAGTGAACATCTTGCAAAGAGATAATATGTGTAATTGCTAATGCTGGAAAAAAACTGGTGAATTTGGGAAAGTGGAAGAAGACTGAAACAGTGAGGATTTTTTTATTTCCAACTTTGAGTTGAGAGATTATCAGAAGCCGGGAGCAGTGGTGCACTCCTGTAATCCTAGCACTTTGGGAGGCTGAGGCAGGAGAATCATGAGTTCAAAGCCAGCCTCAGCAATGGCGAGGTGCTAATGAACTCAGTGAGACCCTGTCTCTACATAAAACACAAAATAGGGCTGGGGATGTGGCTCAGTGGTTGAGTACCCTGAGTTCAATCCACAGTACCATAAGGAGAGAGAGAGAGAGAGCGAGATTATCAAGACTCCATTCATTGTGTAAATTCTATGGAATATTTTCTAATACACTTCAAGCCTTAATTATCTGGGAAAACATTACCTTCACTGTTCTGTCCCTTGAGCACTGGGGCTTCTGTGGCCAAGGGTGAGCTGAATCCTGGTGTGGACGGTTGTTTGTACATATGCACAATTCTGCGAAGAAGCAGGCAAGTAGGGTCAGGCCACACAAGGTCTGGGAAAGTTTAACTTGGACTATATTCCAACTGCAATGGAATGACTTCAATAGTGTGACCCAGTTTAAAAACCAGTTAGGCTACTGTAGCGATAATGAATTGGAGAAAGTGCAATGAGACACTGGGGCACGTTCAGGAGGAAAAACGACAGCTTGGAACAGGGTGACAGCAGAGAAGATGGTTGCTGACTGCTCAATCCTACTTCGCCTACTCCAATTTGAGTGTATCATTGCAGAAGACTCTGGACCTGCACCACACCGACCTCTCTCGAACAACTCTAGTATTTTATGATCAAACAGTGCGCGGCAGAACCGGCGCGTCGGGCCTCAAAAGAATTCGGTTAAGTAGATGCTCGGTAGCTGGCGAGCCCGGCCGAGAGTCAAGAACTGCGAACCGGACCCCAGCTTCCCCCTGCACGCCCCCGAACAGGACCACCTCAGAGGAGCGCGCGCCACTGCGTCATTTCCGGTCGCAGGCGAGCCTACCAGAAAGCGCGCGCCCGGCCGAGGACCCGTTCGTGATCGCTTGTACCTTTAGGTTCCATCACCGCCGCCAGAGGCCAAAGGCGCAGGGACGCGGCCGCCAAAAAACGCCCGAGTGGGCACCAGTCACCCCCTCACCCGACAGTGAGTCGGGTCGCCACTCACCCCAGAGCCGCGTAGCTGCGTACACGTAAACTGAAAAGCGCTGCCACCGCGGAACACGACCCAATGGGCTGTAACGCATGCGCCTTCTGCCCGCCGTAAGACCCGCCCCCAACATCGCTGCGTGACCAACGGCGCAGGCGCGGGCCTGCCAGCTTGGTTTGGAAGCCCCGGCTAGGCCACATGGTCTGAAGAAGTGGGCAGTCCGATCTTACTACCTCGGGCAAACTGGTGTTACTATCACCTGGGCCGCTGGCCACTTGGGTGCTTGAGACTTGCGCTTCACCCCTGATTAAGGGGAAAAAATAATAACTAGTAAGGCGGTTATAAGAATTATAAGATGTTTCTTACAGAAAGAGATGCAATTGGCCTTTTAAATGTAAATACTACACTTAACCATGAACCCTAGAGAGAGAGTAAGCTGGGGAAGAGTAAGCTGGGGAAGCAAGCCAGCTCCAACTGAGGGCCTCACTGGTAAGTCACCTTAGGCAATGGGTGGTTACCTGTCATCTAGCACCTCTTATCTCTGCTCTCCCGTATCCCCTAAGGCACTGGGGAGTGCATGCACCCGTAGTGGACCTGCATAAATGTCTTAACTACTTTAGGTCAATCATTTTGTATCTATGCTTAGATCTTAGTGGTAGGGAGGATTGTGAACGTGGCAATAACTTTAGCTTGGAGCATTTGAGGAAACAAGTTGACTACGGGATGCTGGAAGATCACAAGTTCTAGGCCAGCCTGGGCAATTTAGCCAGACCTTGTCTCAAAATAAAATATAAAAAAGATGGGGATGTAGGTTAATCTCCAGGATACAAAAAGAAAGAAGGAAGGAAGGAAGCCAACCAAACTGGAACTTATCAACTCAGTAATGCCAGCACTGGAAGAGGGCCCAGCAGCAAAAGTCCTGTGGGTGCAGAGCTTGTAGTGGCACCCCCTCCTCCACAGAATGTCTTAATTTAACTTCTCCAGAAATCTGCACCGTAAATAATCAAGACTATCAGCAAAAAAGTCTCTACTGAAGAATTCAACGTAAAGTTCCTATATCTTGTTGCTCTATCTTGCTTGGCTACCAGTGAGAGAGAGACATCCCCTTACTAGTTTCTCAAAAGAAATATTTTGGAACTATCTAGTGTACTAACAATATAATGGTTTATAAATCCTTTTAAGCGGAAAGCAGGTTTGTAAATGCAAAATGTAACAAGAAGGACAGATCCTTTAAGACAGACCTCTGGCCTTGGGCCTGAGCTTCACAGAGATGTTTACATTTCAGAGATAAGAGAAGATATTACTAATTGGGCTCCATGGTAACAACTGGCAGGGGGAGGAAAGGGGAGAAGCAGCTCTCCCCTTCTCAGTTGCTGTCCTTGAAGGGCTAACTTGCCCAGAACAGTAAAAGAAAAAGCTGCTTTTGTGTTAACTTCTGCAGACTGTGACCTTCTGAGCTCCTCCCCTTACCCTTGGGTTATAAAATTCTGAAACTGCCTGAACTCGGGGTTCAGGGGAATTAATTGGTTACAGTGAAAGCTGTACCCTCTGAACTGACTGCAGTGAAATAAACCTGCTTCCTGTTTCCTATCCCCTGTCTTGCCTGTCTGTCCCTACAACAAGGTGACTATCAAAAGGATCTTTGGGGCCTGATTAAGGGAATGTATCTTCCTCCTTTTGAAGCCTAAAATCAGACAATGGGGAAAATGAATTGGGAAGGAGATTTAATGATGCTCAGTAATACCATCATATTACTTCTGTTAGTGACAGATACCCACTCTGGTCATCCCACATGAAATTATATTGTATTTCATAAAGGAAAATTCTAGTGGTCTCTTAAGTAAAATGTTGAGAGGGGCTCTATTACATAGCTTAGTGGTAGAGGCAGTGATTACCATGCAGGAGGCCTTAGATTCAATCCCCAGAACCACCATCCCAAACTGAGTATAGGCAGTGGGTAGATATTAATTTTAATGCTTGACAGTGAAAGCAGAGTTCTTACCTAGCAGTTCCCAACAATTCAGAATGAAATTCCCCATTTAACACGGACTATTTTTAGAGACCTATGTATCAATCAGAAGAAACAAATGGTACACACAAATAGGGCAGTTGAGAGTTAATAACTTTTACAAAAGTGTGGGCATGGTTTAGGAAAACAGGATAGCACAGTACATAAGCCTGGTGCTAGTAAGAACCAGGAGCTCTGCCCATCTGTTATGAACTAAATTATGTCCCCCTGAATTCATATGTTAAAATCCTAACCCCCAGTACCTTAGAATGTGACTGTTTTGGGATATAGGGTTATTAAAGAGGAGGTTAAGTTAAATAAGGTCATTAGGGTAGGTCCTAATCTATTGTGACTGCTGCCCTTATAAGAGATTTAAACACAGATGTATGCACCGAGGAAAGACCATGTAAAGATACAGAGAGGAGATAGTCAGGTTAGTGGTCTCAGAAAAAAACCAATTCTGCCAACAAGTTAATCTCAGACTTGCAGCCTGCAGAATTATGAGAAAGTGAATTTCTGTTGTTTAAACCAGCCAGGCCTTAATACTTTGTTAGAGCAGCACTAGCACACAGGCCTGAAGGAACAGTGAGTGGGAGGACTCAGACAGAAGTGAAGAGCAGAACCCACAAGACCTCTTGAAATAAATACAGAGTGACCTCAATTTCCTCTATTTTTTCGAATGCTGATGTCTCCCATTGTCAAAGCCAACTGAAAGCCAGAGGGCCAGGGAGCCTGTTGATGCCCAACTTTACAGGTCAGCCTCCAGGGCACAGAGTAGGGTGGAGAGAAATGAAGTGATCCTAGAGCATGGAACAAGAACTATGCATCATTCCCCACATAATTGTAGTTATACTTTTGTATCCTCTTTAGAAGAAGCAGAATAACATTTACTATTAATTCAGTAAAGCTTTTTAGATGAAATAGTATTTAGTTAATTAAAGGATCAACATACTTTGTCTAAGCCAAGTTTCTCCTGCTCTCCCTACCCTGATAATAGTATTAAGGTCCCATGAGCTGTGATAAATCATATTTGATAATTTCTGTGCCCACCTGAATACTAAGGACAACTCTTTACACATACCCTCCCAGTCTCTTGATCATTTCTGGAGTTTTCTGGGAGCTTCCAGCCTGTGTACCTACCTACTCAGGCCTCCTTCACTGCCATCTGCTGTTTGTTCTCACATCTTGAGAATGATGTCTACTCCCAGTGCCCACCACTGAGTGGAAGCATCGTTGTGTGGGGGCCACAAAAGCTCTGCCAAAGCCACTCCAGTTGGCACTCTTTGAGATCTTAATTGTGTCTGTCTCCAGGCTGATGGGGAATAGACCCCTCAACTCTGTCACTGTCACCTGAGCTCCACAGTAGCTCTGCTTGTATCCCTAGTCCCACAGATCCACATCCACCTCCAACAGCATACATGAGGGCATCTTGTTCACAAGGAGAGCACTGCACAGTGCAGACACCATCTCATTGCATTCTTCAACCTAGTTTCTGCCCTAGGCATGTACAAATTCACACACACACAGCACAATTTATTCCATCTTCAGCACTTCCTCCAATAACATGCCAGTGGAGCCATGGAGGCTGAGCCTAGAATTTCATCAGACATGTCTGACTTCCATTTGAGCTTCAGGTAGGGAATTCTTATATAGTTTGGAAATTAGCAGCACTTATCTGTGTAAATTATCACTTATTAAGTTTTTAGACTTCACTGTCTGGTTGTATAGGCAGATGTCTTATTCCTTTGCAAAGAACTGTCTAGATGGTTGATGAACTACAGCATCCTTGGGAATCCATGAGATGGCTGAAAAGAGCTCATGACTCAGAACCAGGATGCCCAGGGTTAAAAGTGGGAAGGAAACAGTGTGACAAGGACCAAAATGGGATAAGCCAGAAAAAAAGTGTCCAAGAATGTGCAGTTTGTCCAAAACTCTTTAGTAAGGCACCAAAAACTTTTGAAGGGGGAAATATTCAAAGAATTCTTTCAGTTGAGAGCAGCTTCCAGATGCTAAATTCTCTCTTCTGCTTAATATGTCAAAACCCACAACATTGGACAATATATTTTCACCTGTCTATAGTCATCATGAAAGAGATAAGTACTTAAGACCAAGCTGCAAACAGCTCAAGCTGAAGCCTACAAATAGGGTATATGAATATGGAAATTCTGCTGTCAGCCCCACCAACTCTGAAATAATATAGATAAGATACAAGTGTTGGGATCTTTAGTGTCAAGTTTGTGATATGCTTTTATGCACTTAGAAGCCTGTATGTCAACTAAGTCCTCTATTTTCTCCTACCTATATCCAATCAATCCCCCAAGTTGCAACAGTCGTCCCTCCTCTGTAGTTTACACGCCTATTCCATCTTCATCCCAATGCAATACCGTTTCATTGGGATTAAGTTTCCAACAAATGAACATTGGACACATTCAGACCATTGCAGTGAGTATGAAGTGGTATCTGAATAGGAGACATTTCAGCTGGAATCTGTATTACAGAAAAAAGATAGCTATGAGAGCGTCAGGCAGAAAAGGATGCTCAAGGTACAGAAATGCAACCTAGCAAGTTTAAAGACTAGAAATTGGGCACTGGGCCCCATGCGCGCGGCGGCGTCAGGCTTTGCGTGGGTATACGCGTGTGAGTGTGTGAGTGAGCAAGCGCGCAGGCCGGCGGGCGCGAGCAGGACCCGCAGGCGCGCTCCTCCAGCCTCTCTCCCCGCCAGAACCTTGTCGGGCAGGTCAGTTCGAGCCGAGACCAGGAGCTGAGGCCAAGGATGATATTAAGAGGGTCGTGGCGGCTATCGAAGAAAGTGCGCAAATGGAGAAGAGGGTGAACGCTGGTGACACGTCCCTACGAATCTACAAGTGAGTCTCTGTGACGGAGCCAAAGGTTGACGACAAAAAGAAGAATAAGAAAAAAGGCAAAGACCACAAGTGTGGCTCGGAGGTCACCACTCGGGAGAACAGCTCCTCCCCCGGGATGATGGACATGCGCGATGATAACAGCAACCAGAGCTCCATAGCAGACGCCTCCCCCATCAAACAGGAGAACAAGCAGCAAATCCAGCCCCGCTCCAGTGCCCAACTCCACTGCCATACCCAGCGACGGCGTGGAAGCCAGAGTGGACGAGGCGCAGGCTGACGGGAAGGAACACCCGGGGGCTGAATGAGCTTCTGATGAGCAGAATTCAGTCTTCGATGGAAAAGTCAATGAACTGTTCAGAGAAAGTAGAACGGCAGTCATCCGCAGAGTCGGGGGTGAGGCAGAAATGTCCGCAATCTCTCAGGATTTGGAAGGAGTGCCACCCTCTAAAAAGATAAAGCTCGAGGCCTCTTAACAGAACTCGGAAGAGATGTAGAAGCGGATCCAAATCCTCTGGTCCGTGTTCCGTGGCAGGTGCATCAGCAGGCCTGTTCTAGAAAAGCTCAGCCAGGGCGATTCTCCCCGGGCACAAACGGGACTACCAACGTTTCAAGTTTACCAAGTGCAAATCCAAGAAAACCCAGAAAGGCAAAACTTCTCAGACACTGAAGAATTCTGCTGTGAAGCGCAACACTCGAACCTTGAAGAGGCTGCTCTGGTTGACGGCCCAGGAGTGGCCCCACTGTCCGGAAGCCACGATTACGTTTGTGTTGCTGTTCTCTCCACTTCTCTATTTAACGATATAAGCTATTTGAGGGTAGCACCCATCAGGAATTTGCTTTTTATAGGGGTCTTTTCACTTTTCTTCCAATTCCTTCTGCTTTTTTTCTTCTTTGTGCTTTGTGCCCTTGAGGAGACCTCTGGCTTGTTCCCTGGTTATTTTGCATCTTCCTTTCCAAAGTGCCTCTCAGTAGGCGCTCAGTACGCTGAGGTAAGGCCACCACCTTCCTCGCCTGTCTCCTCCCTGCCCAGAACTGCTCTGAAGCAAGCAGAGCGGGGCTGCGGGAGGGGATGCTCCTCGGCTGGCCCAGTGTCTGAAGGAGGGGAACTTGGCACCTCTTGAGCCGTGGGTGGGGTTGGCACAGCCTCCAGAACCCCTAAGGTCATAGATGTCAGTGCCCAGTCTCTAAGGGCTGGCCTCCTCAGGTCCACGCCATGCCCCTCTCTCCTTGGGGCCTTCCGGGCTGGGTGTCTCCAAGCTCCCAGCGGCCTAGTTGGACATGCAAAGCCCTTAAATTTTTCAGGCACTTCCACCCTTTTGCCCCCACCATCACCACCACCTCTGTCACTGCTTTCTCCTGGACCTCTGAAGAGAAGTGGCTTCTCTGACTGACTATGCAGTTTGTCTCCTTAAGACAAGAGCAGGGCCAGAAGGTGGAAGCAGGCAGCAGGAATAGCTGGTGCTGAACTTTTTCGTGGAATGTTGCTTGTATATCAAATCCACACAAACCTGCTGCCCTCTGACACCCCCACCTCCACCCTGGGCCTCCCTCAGCCTCCAGAGGCAAGATTGCAGTCAGAGGAAACTCACTTGCTTCTGCATAATGTTCTGACTCTCAGAACCAACAGTTGGATTGAATCTCACTCCCAGGACAAGCCGATGGTCTCCACCAGGGATTGGGCCTTGATGGAGGGTCTTAAAGGCCAGAAGCAAGGCATCAAGGAATTGGAAAGCTTTGCACACCCTCCCTTTCCCTGTGCCCAGCCTGCGTTGAGATAGTCCTCTCTAAGTGGAGATGCCCTCTTGGACAAATTGCCTAGTTATTGCTTTTTGAGGCCTGTTTTACTCTTAATTAATATACAGACTCCTCAGAACTTAAACCTTTTCCTAAGCTTTCTTTACTGCCCTGGAGTTCTAACTTTGAGTTGTTTATTGTTGGGAGTGAGAGGGGGACTTTGGGTTTTGTTGGGGATTTTTGTTTTTGTTTTTGTTTTGGCTAATTGGTGCATATTCAGGTAAAACTTTGACATGTGGATCTTTCTCCTGACCACCATAGCAGATGCCTCCATGGGAAGTGTCTGTCAGTTTCCATTTTCTAAGAGTTTCTAAGGATAAAGCTCCTTTTTTTTTTCTTAAGGGAACCTATTTCCTGCACTTCAAGAAGAATCAAAATGTTCCTGAATTTCAAATATCTTGTGCAAAATGTCTCCTGAAATAAGGGAATAAAAAAACAAAAACAAAAACCCTTTGAAAATTCTAATGTTGAAGTTAGCAATGCTGAAAGGTTCTGTCTTAAAAAATCCTTGTACTTATCAGTTTTGCCCCTCAGATGATCAGTTATGCTGAATAACTGCTCTGCAATTGGCATGGAAACAACTGGAGGCACCACGTCTCAAGGCAGCTTTACCTCCAGATCTGTAGATTTAGGGTAACATTTTCCTTTGCAGCAAAACTCCATTTCAGTGAAAGATGAATCTGGATATTTATTTAGTTTTTGGAAAGCAAGCAGCTACAACCCAGACAGCTGAAGGAGACTCCAACATACACATCCATGGAGACTGGAGGGCAGCCCCTGCCTCCTGTGCTCTTGTGACCTCTCTGGACAGGTGAGGGGAACAGGCCCTGTGGAGGATGAAGATGCCCATGGTACAGAGGCTGTCATTAGTTTTTCTCTGAAGTGCCCAAAGGTAGGAATGGGATCAGCTAGGCCCCGCCAAGGCCACACCAGGCAAAGTGCCAGCAACCCTGCACTCCATGCTGGCCAGCCCGGATGGCCTTCCATGTGGAATGGTTAGATTACAGAAGTCAATGTGCTTCCTTCTCTGATGCAGTCTGCTACTTGGAGGTGCTATTCCTCCACCCACTCTGCATCCCTCACCCTCATCTCTACCATAGAATCATTCAGCTAGCTGAGGGGATCCTAAGCAAATGCCTTCTGTGAACATCAGAGGCCATGGCCTAAAGCGCTCCAAGGGCAAACTTAACCCCTAACGCCCGCACTCTCACTGCAAAACTTGAAAGTGGGGAAGCTCCGGCTACACATTCCACAAAGTGCTAACACTTACACCCATAACTGGCAAGGCTGATAATGGATTCATATAGGGTGGTGACTTCCCATCATCCAATGGTGTCATGGTTTGGAATGTTCATTATGGCCAAGGACCTGGTTAGAGGTCTAAAGACCTTTTCTTCCCACTGTTACCTAATTTTTTCCACCACTTAAGTGATTTTCTTTTTTTGGTGTGTTGTGCAGCAGTATAATTTTTTACTTATTTATTCCATCAGTAGATATGGTTTGTACAATGTTCCATTCCAGAAAATAAAAAATTCAAATCAGAAAAAAAAGACTAGCAATTGGGCTTCTATGACTGAAACCAAGATAAGAAAGGGACCAGATATCTAGAGTTCTGTAAGCTATGCGTGAAATTCAGACTTGATTCTTTTAAAAAAATCCATGGGAGCTTTTAAAGAAAAACGTGATATGATTGGATTTGCATTTTAAGAAGATTATTCTGGCATATGGATGATCAAATAGATTTTGGGGATAGAATAGAGAGTCAAGAAAAAAATCTCATACGTCCATGCTCAACTGATAGTCAACAAGGTGCCAAGATGGGGAAAGAATAATTTCTTCAACAAACTGTTCTGGTACAGGTGAATATCCACACGCTATAGAGTAAAGTTGGCACCCTACCCCACACCATATATAAAACTTAATTTAAAATGGATTGAAGACCTAAATATAAGTCCTAAAACCATAAGACCCTTGCAAGAAAACAGGGTAAATCTTTATGACCTTGGATTTGGTAATGGAGTCTTAGATATAACACCAAAAGCATGAGCAGCAAAAGAAAAAAATAGATCTATTGGACTTCATAAAATTATTAAAGTTTTCTCTTGGAACTCTTACGACAACTGCCATGTGAATGAGTCCAGGTCATCTCCATCATCCCAGTGATATTAGGTCAACTCAGATGTGTAAGCGAGACCAACCTAGATCACCCAGCCCCAGTCAAGCTTTTAGGGGGGACCTCAGGGTTCAGTGACAATGACTAAGGCCAGATAAATTCCTAACTGACCTATAGAATTGTTAGAACTAAGGAATATCAGTTATATTAAGCACTATGTTTTAGAATGACTTGTTATGCAGCAAAAGCTAACTGATACGGAAGGTGACCCATAATGCTTCCATAATAGCACAAAGATGGGGAAAACAACCAGATGGCTCCCTTATGAGGGCTCATGGTGCCAGAGAAGACCTGCCGTGTACACAAAGGCAACCACCAGAGACCTCAAAGGGTGCACAGATCAGCAGCATTGAAAGGAGATGCAAGAATGGGCTGGCATCTTGGAAGGCTGAGGCAGGGGGATTCTGAGTTCAAAGCCAGCCTCAGCGACTTAATGAGGCCCTAAGCAACTTAGCGAGATCTTTTCTCAAACTAAAATTTTAAAAGGGCTGAGGATGTGGCTCAGTTGTTGAGCACCCCTGGGTTCAATCCTTGGTTTAAAAAAAAAAAAAAACTGGGCTGGGATTGTGGCTCAGCGCTTGCCCTGGGTTCGATCCTCAGCACCACATACAGAGCAATAAGGTAAAGACATTGTGTCCATCTACAAAAAAATTTAAAAAAAAAAAAAAACTGACAAATGGCCACTCTTTTTACCTACC
>CM053404.1:65112622-65175109 GCA_028644305.1 Xerus rutilus | reverse complement strand
ACGCCGGGCCCCCCCCCCCCCCCCCCCCGACTCCCGCTCTGGGAGATTGAACCCAGGGCCTCACACATGCAGGCAAGTGCTCTGCAGTTGAGCTACCTTCCCAGCCTTAGGTAGAGGACTTTAACAGCCAAGTAAGCTGAATATTTTCCTGAAAGGATGCAGAGGTTTTAATCTGATGTCAGAACACTGACCAAACTTATCAAATATGATCTGGATATTATTTGGCAGGAGACTAAGCTTTTCTTCTTCCCACTATAAGGAACAAAAAGAATCTAAAAAAAAGCAAAATGGATAGAGTGGTTATTGGGAGAGGGAATCACATTTGCACATTGCTGGATTAAAATCCACCAGGTTAACATTCACTCATTCATTTTTCTCTCCCTAGTATTTGGAACAAGCAGTGTGCCTGGCCCTTGAAGAGTGGAGGAATAAATATCAGATCCTTTGCTCATGTTCTTTCTTTCAGAGTGTAAATCTGGTGTTCATAGGTTAGCTCAAATTCCAGCCCTAGCTTTCTCAATACCCCTTTCAGGCTGTCTGAAGTCCTCTTTTCCTGTTCACAACTCCACCTTGTAATTTACTACCTGGGTCAAAGTCTGTTTCTTCAACTACTAGGGAGTAGGATCTCTGCTAATACAACCTCATCCCTCCAGGGACACAGAATGCCGTGCCCAGGCCCGTTCTCTCTCCCACAGCCACAGGAACATAGGCATTGCAGAGAGATACAGTCTCCTGATGCACTAGCCTCTGGGGCACCCCGGATCTCAGACTCATCAGCTGACCCAAGTTTTCCAACCTGGCAGGAGCCCCTCCTCAGAGCCCACCTCATTTCTGCCAGGTCTGTGCTTAGAGAGCCACAGATTCCTCAAGGTACTTTTTTTGAGACTTCCTGCTCTATGCTGGCAAATTGTTAATGAGTTTGTGGCAGCATAAATAAAATTAGAGGGTTTAATTAAAACTAATGAATGAGTGAGTGGAGACCAGCCTGGCCACTTTGCTCTCTGAGCCTCAGAGCAGTAAATAATGAAAGTGTCACACATCAAGCGATGTGTTTCAGCAGAAGTGTAAGGGCAGCAGAAATGAGCCCACAGAGCACTCCTCCTCCTGGGTGCAATTTGTAAGTCGGTGGGATCGCCATTTTGGTATTTCTTAGTAACTAATTCTGCAGGAATGATTCCAGTTTTCTGGCTAGTCTTCGTTTGTTTTGTACTGCTATAACATAATACTATATGGTGATTTTTAATGAACAGAAATTCATTTCTTACAGTTCTGGAGACTGGAAAGTTTAGAATCAAGAAGCAAGCGTCTAGCAAGGAACTTCTGCATTATTCTATGGTGGAAGATAGAAAAAAAGAGCAGGGGGAGAGAGTGAGGGAGGAATAGAGAGGGAAAGAAAGAGAGCCAAACTCACTTTTATAATAAGCCCACTGTTGCTGTAATGAACCCACTTTCACAATAGTGACATTGATCCGTGCGTGGGGGAGAGCCCTCATGACCTAATCACATTGTTGCACTAAGGATTAAATTTCTAACACATGAACTTTGAGGAAAGCATTCAAACCATAGCATTGTCCTTCCAAAAATGGGTGGGGCACCACATACAGGATGCCCCTTTTTTGATCCTTATGAAGGGGAGGCCACACGTCTATGATGGGGCCACATCATAGACATTTGGTGGCTGGAGTCAGAAATTCTAATATTTCCAATGTGTAGGATATGAGAAAGAAGATTCGTCCCACATTCCAGGCATCTTATAGGTGATAAACCTGTGTATAATTATTTGAGCATAGAATTGAACTGCATGCAAACATAAAGTCCTGTTTGCTCAGTTTAATATGTAAGGATTTTCCAGAAATGCAATTGGTATGTGAAATGAGAGCAGCTAGGACTATGGCAGCATTTTTAAAACCACATCCCCAATAACAACACCCTTTCTAGTACCCACGACTTTGGTATAGTACATCTGTATCAGCCTTTGTTGTAGCTTGTCACACTCATGATTATTCTATATATGGCCTCAAGCATCTTACTATTTATTTTTCTTGAGTGTAGGCCCACCCAGGCATTTACTTGTTGAAATGAATATTCTTTAATTATAAATTACTTCCCTTTTATTTTATTCTGCCAGACATCATGATTTTGAAAACTGTGTGCGCATGCGTGTGTGTGTGTGTGTGTGTATGTGTAAAGGGTATTAAGATCTATTTGTTATAGAAATGGGTAAATTGATGAGTTTGAGAACCACTGCTTATGTCAATGTGTGGTCATGGAAATTATATGTGTCTTACTAAGGAATCTAAAGAACATGCTAGTTCCTGTCATCAGATATGATCATCATAGTATCAATGCAGTGGAAGGCTATAATGTTTTGTCAGATTTTAAGATGATTGAGATCTTAGTGGACTCTAATAGAGCAGAGCTCAGAATTGACTCTACGAGTATGAATGTGTATTTTTTATTTAAAATACTTTTTCTAGTTGTAGGCGGCCACAATACCTTTATTTTATTTATTTATTTTTGTGTGGTACTGAGGATTGAACCCACTGCCTCACACATGCTAGGCAAGTGCTCTACCACTGAGCCACAACCCCAGCCCCTGAATGTTTATTATTGACCCTGACAGATAAAAGCAAACTGATACTCGTAGTCCTGATAAGTTAGATGTATTAATAAGCTTTATGTTGCTACAGTGAAATACCTGAGGAAACTAACTTTATAAAGAGAAAAGTTTTATTTAGCTCACAGTTTTGGAGGCTGAAAGGCATGGCACCACATCAGCTCAGTTCTGATGAGGACTGCAAGGCAAATGGCAGTGGCAGGCACACATGTCAGAACAAACAGTATCATCTGGAATAGGAAAAGAGAGAGAAGGGACCAGTTTGGGTCCCACAATCCCCTTCAGAAAGCCATCCTCTAATGACTTAAGGACCCCACAAAAGGTCCCACTTACCAAAGTCCACTGTCTTCTAATAGCACCACTCTGGGGACCAAAACTCTACAGAAGCACCTTTGGGGGACACTCAAATTATGCCCAAACCATAGCAGTAGGTATGGAAAAAAAGGTACTCACTAGGTAAATGACTGTGTAAGAAGCACCAGAGACTGTTTTATCTAGTAAAGCTGTTTATCTGGCACAGATAAAATTGTAGTCCTTATTTGATTAAGTTTGCAATAATTCACATTCTCTAGATTCTTCTGGCTTGTGCATAGGCCAAATGATGAGTTACATGGGGATGTGACAGCTGTCAGTACCCCTCCTCCTGTCAAGTATTTTATAGAAATGTCAATCTCCACAACTCTCCCAAGGATGTAGTATTATTTCCGTTTTACTACCTTAAAGAGGGTAGAAGTTATTACTGAATTATTCCTATCATAATGCTCTTCACGTTGCAGGTCAGGAGGCCGTGTAGGCATTCTCATACAGCTGTTCTGTATGTCTATTCCAATTATATATTCAAGAACTGAGGAAATAAATACAAAGTGGATCCACGGACCATAGGGCCCATTGCAAGTAAGACCTAGGCCAAGAGTCTATCACCCAACTACCATGAACCCTGACTCTGGCTAGTGGGCCACTGTGATATTTTGGGTCCCCAGGAATAAGTGTCAACTCAGAGTCAATATCTAGTAACCTTGGAAAGGTCTTGTAATTTCCTTCTCTCATATGCAATCTTTCTGATAAATAGCCATAGGTGCTTTTGGAAAAGGTTTGGAGTAAGACAGCGTATATTGGTGGCAGTGATGTAGGGTTCTATAGACCTCAAGGGACTTCTCTATTCAAGGGGCTCTGAGCATGTGAATTGTCTTAGGTCTAGAAATGGAGTGAGAAGCCGAGACTTGATTAATACTTTTGGCTATCCAATCTAAAATATTTCCTACCATATAGATCCAAAAGTACTAAAAGTACTGAATTCCACCTACGGAATTCCTAGGAATATCATGATATCACTGCCAAAGATCTCTGTGGGTCAAGGCATTCTGAATGCCTGCACATCTATGCTGCCCTTTTGAGTATATGTGTCTTGGACATTTATGTTCTGCTTCTTGGCATGTGCTATTCTGGGATCTCATTCCTGTTGAAACCAAAGAGCTCATCTCAGCATTTCCCTACAGAAATACCTGATCTATAGAAGAAATGAATGAGAGCCATTCAGGAGTGCAGATGCTTTGCTCACTGATGTATTTCTCAATGCCTTAGTGAACAGAATATCTTCTAGACCTTCTCTGAGAATGTCGTTGGGAGTAAGTAGATGTCCAGTTTGCCCATTATAAGTCCAGGCCAACATTTCTATTTCCATAGCCTTTGGATTCAATTCTTTATATCATGCCAGGGAAGCTCTAGCATATTATCATCATTAAATATAGGTCACTATTATGTCCAAGTTTCAGTCATTCAACAAAGAATGACTGAAAGAATTACCTCCAGCTGCATGAGCTAAAACATGAAGTCCAGAATGTCCAGTACATATTGCACCCATTGAGAGGCACCCATATCAATGAATGAGGCTTAGTTTAGTGTTATATTCTACCCTGCTTGGTCTAACATCCTGGGATCTACTCCTACACATGTCTCCCATAATTCTGACACTATACACTAATAAAATCTTGTAATTATTTTTGTGTAAGTTATTCAAGGGGGAGAGGTCATTGTGTATACCTGTTCCCCTGAAGGATGCTGAGATTTGACAGTAGTTAGGAGTCCAGTGGCAACAGGAGGTGGTTTGGGTGGATTCTGAGGAGCATGGGCACTCCTCTTAAAGACTTCTGCCTGAGTTGAAGTTTTTACAAGATTTTCAGACAAAGGAAAGCTAATGTTTTCAAATACCAGAAGGCAGATTTCTTCCATAGATAAGGGCATCTCAGAGCAGTCTGGAAGTTCAAGATTGTCTTTTTTTTTTCTGGGTCCCACAAGATTTTCCCATTCTAGATTTCAGAATCACATTCTTTACCCACTAATGTTCTAAAATTTAAATGCAATTCTGAAAAAAATTAAATTTTGTGTTTAAGGGTCATCAGTTCAGCTACAAAAAATAAGAGGTTTTTTTGAGCTCTCCAATTTTCAGACTCTAACTTGAGTTGAGAGAAAACAGAATTGTGCTGCCTATTTTCTCTTTGTATGTGCTCAAGTGTACTTAAAATATAAAGCCACCTTATATCACAGTCCTTAGAATCATCATCCACTACCAGAGCAAGTCAGTCCAGCAAGCACTTGGGTTCCCAAGAACTTACTTCTGTTGATACTTCATCACAACCAGCCATAGGTAACGACATGATTAAATGTGACGCTACCACATGCTGTGGGTTACTGGCATCTCATCTCCCATGGGCAAGGACCTGAGAACTACACTCAAGCCCAAAGGCCTAACCAAAGCAATTCCAAGTTCTGTCTGTGTTGTTTTTCTCCTGAAATAACTCCTGGTATCAATCAGGATCCAGACAGAAGAGCTGAAACCACACCATCATTTTATTAAGAAAATTTTGACATAAAGAATTACTAATATAACAGGAGATTCAAGTAATGAGGGATTAGCTGGTAAAAAAAAAAAAGTAGAACTCTAAAGAACATGAGAATAGTGACTTTAATGTGCAGCTACAACTCCTAGAGCTGAGAGCGTCCTCAGAGAAAAGGGCTGAGGTCTAGCCCTTCCTGGAAAGTCCATGGCCAAGCGTCTGAATAGCAGAGAAGTCTCTAGTGCCACAACTAGGGAAATGAATCTGTATCAACCAGGGTTCTCCAGAAAAGCAGAATCAAAAGAATATAAATATAACCAATAGAATACATATATAATAGAATATATAAAAAATATGCACCCACATATATATTCATATCTAAGAATATATAAGCATTCAGGTTTATCACTTACAGATTCTGCTCTCCACAGAACTTTAATGGACAGCTCTGCCCTGTCACTACATAACTAGGATTCCTTTTCCTCTAGTTTCCAATGAAATATTTTTTACTTCCTTCTGAGGCCTTGCTAGTGGCATCCTTAAAATTCATATTTCTACTAAGTCTGTTCAAAGTGACTTAAGTTTTTCCTATCATGAGTTTCAAAAGTCTCCTAAAAATAATTCCTTCAGCTTTTCGGGCTCCTGACTCCAGAATCATGCCCACATTTTGAGTACTTTTTATGGATGCAACCCACTTTACGTTACCAAGATATATATTGGGTTTCTATTACTATGTGAAGTGCCACATTTGTGTGTGTGTGTGGTGCTAAGGATAGAACCCAGGGCCTCAAACATGCTTAACAAGTTCTCTATCAATGAACTACATCCTCAGCCAAAGTGCTGTAAATTTAGCTGCTTAACACAACTATTCATTAGTCAGAAGTTCATGCTCAGAATGACTATATTCTAATGGTGCTCAGTATCTCACAAAATTCAAATCAAGGAATTGGCCAATGCTACATTCTCATGTGGAGCCCAGGACCCTTTCCAAGGTCACCTGCTGTGGCAGAATCCAGTTCCCTTCAGCTGTAGCACTGAAGCTGATTTCCTTGCTGATCGTCAGTTCCGAGAAGGACACCTACATTACTTGCCATATAGCCCCCTCCATCTTTAAAACCAGACACAGAGAATCTCTCTCGTGTTAAATTTGTTTCAAATCTCTTTCGTCAAGAAGAGCCCAGTCTTTTTTAAGGACTCATCTGGGGCTCACTATCTCAAAATAATCTCCGTATCTTAAGGTAACTTATTTGAGATTTTTATTATATCTACAAAGCCCTTTTTGCCATATAATTTAACATAATTATGGGAGTGATATCATAGCCATAAGTTCTGCCCACACTCAAAAGGAGTGGCTCATGCAAGGACAAGGGTCATTGAGAACCATTTTAGAATTCCAACTACCATGAATTCCTACCTCACAGAGTTGTTGTAATGACTAAATAATATATGGTGAGGTTAAGTCCCAAAAGACCCATTGTAAGTTGAAAATATCATACGTTGACTATGTAACTAACACATCTAGCTTATTAAACACCCTAACTTGGCAACACAGCACAGTAGCATATCAGTTGTTTACTATCATGACCACATGACTGACTGGAAGCTACAACTTACTGTCACTACCCAGCATGGCTGAAAGTTTCATACTATGTATCAAAGCCTAGGTAAAGATCAAAATTCTAAACTCAAAATACAATTTCTACTGCATGCATATTGCTTTTGCATCATTGTGAAGTTAAAAATTATAAGTCAAATGCTCATAAAAAAAGGGATCATATGTACATGAAAGATTTAGGACAATGGCTGGCATATAGTTCTTGTCAAATGTTAGCTGTTATTGGTGTTGCTATTAAATATATAATCCCAGGCCAACTTCAGGCCACTGGAATCAGAAGCCCCAGGGTTGGTTGGGAAAGGGCCCATCTCCCCAGTAACCTGGAGACCTGGTACAAGCAGAGAGGTGGCCTCCTGCTGGTGGATCCACATTAGATAATACATTTTTTTCTTTTCTTTATTTTGTTTTCTTTTGTGATGCTATGCTGGGGAAGAAACTCAGGGCCTTGTGCATGCTCTGCAAATACTCTAGATCACTGGGCCACACCATCAGCCTTTCTCCTTGATTTTATTTCCCCCTTCCCCCAGGAACTAAACACAAGGAGAGCCCCTCGCAGGCCAGGCCAAATTCTTTCCCACTGAGCTCTGCTTCCCAGCCCCCATTTTCTCATATTTTGGATTTTGCTTTTGTTTTATAAAACTTTAAATTTGTTCAAAGTGTTAAAAGATTTTACTCTCCAGACTGGAGCTGTAGCTCAGTGGTAGAGCACTTGCCTAGCACTTGTGAGACACTGGGTTCCATCTTCAGCACCACATAAAAATAAATAAATAAAATAAAGGTATTGTGTCAATTTACAACCTAAATAAATAAATAAATAAGGATTTCACTCTCCCCTCCAAAATACTTTATGATTAAAAATATGTATGTATAACTGTTTTCACAGCCACTGTCCAAGTTGCTGCTTCCTTTTCTCAGCATTTTATCATCTTTTACTTGTCCTTGTGCATCATGGAGCAGGTTTTTATCTCAGAGGGAAATCCAAAGAGTTTTTGTTCTGAACTGTGGACTGTCTTCGAAATATTTGAATAAAGTCTTTTTGAGTATGTAACTCCATTTTTATCTCCCATTTTTAGAGAAGAGGTGTAACGAACATATTATTGTCAATCACAGTCAATACAGAAACTAAAAATTTTAAATCAAAGGCAAAATTGTCAATTGAGTTCCTTACCTTTGGAGGTCCTGACTAGGAGGGCACTTTATAGGTACATTATTAATAATTCAATGTTGTATGGCATTGGGTTCTTTGTCTCATGAATTCAAAAAAATGAAATCCACAGACATAAGGGTGAGAGCAAAGTAACAGGATTTATTAGTGTAACAGAACAAAAGCAGGGCTCCCAAAGGGGGAAGGGAAGGGTCCCAAGAGAGATCTCAGGGTCAAGACAGCTAGCCTCCTACCCAATCCTGGACAAGGCACTCAGTGCCCAGGAGCTTTTCATCCACTCGCTTTGTGGTACAATCAGGTTATTGTCCTCTCCTTTTTTTGGTGGGGGTCTGGGTGCCGGGCAATAGATGTCTCACTATCATTTAGTGCAGCCACTCTCGCCCCTTACACGGGAGTTTTTCTAACCTTGTTGTGGCTTGATTCCTGTCTTATAGTGTCTCAGCCTTGCTATAGGGGGAACTGCCCCCTAAGGAGCCCAAGTTCCTACCTGTCCATTTTAACCCTTTCTCCTGCTACAATATGAGAGTGTGTGTGTAGATGATACATTTCTGACTCCGCCTCTCTCAAGGAAGCTCCTCCTCCTTTGTGACTCATCCTCAGAATGGTTCCCTCTGTTGACCAATGTCTTCTTATGTTTCCCTCCACCTCCTGGCTATTCTCTACTATCATTTTGACTTTCTGCTCACCTGAATAACTGTTGTGGAGTATTACAGTAATATTGTTTTTCAGAACTTATACCATTTCATATTCCTTACTAAAGAGATACCGTATTTTATTTGTAGCTGGCTGTTCTAGCCTAGGGGTCCACATGCAAGTGACACAGGTAGGGGGCGAAAGTCGGAGTGTAGAACCCAGTAAATGTGCCAGGAAAAATTTAAAACAGTGTTTGAGAAAAAGATGTAAACTCCTCTCAAACAATTAATACCTTGGGATCATGGCTTTAATTTAAAGATTTGAAATCCTTATTAAGAATGAGGACTGAGAATCATAGCCAGTGTGGTGTGTATTTGTTTCCATCTGATAAAGGAATTGAAGCTTTTGGTCCGGCAGAAAAAACACTGGACTCAGCAAGTATCCAATGTGGAAGCAATTTGGAAGTGGTTTGGAGATCAATTCCCTGCCCAAAAGGTCTAAACAAACTCAAAACCAGAGCTTTTTACACAAATGATTAGAAATGAAAGCAAAATTTCATCAAAGCAAAGGTATGCGTGCAGCATATTGGCCCCTTGGTGTCATTTGAAGAAAATTAATGTGGAGGGCCAAAGAGATGGAGTCTGCAATATGCAATGCTCCAGAGACCTGCCTGTGATTTTGTTCCTAGTATAGCAGAAATGAAAGCTCCCAGTAAATCTTCCGGGAGAGATAAGACATGTGCATAAGTAAGATTAATCAGTAAAGCTAACACCGACCTAATGAGTCATCTTTGACATCATAAAAGTAGAAAAATACAAGGTTGTGGCATAGCTGGTCTGTGTACTCTCAGAAGAAGCAAAATGGGGGCTGTGTGCAGCTCCTGAGCACACTAGCCTAGACAGAGAAGTGGTAGAGAAGTGATGTCTTTCTAGGTGTTACTGACTTGGCATGGGCTGCTGGGGTTAGGTGGGGAGCAGGATTGGTGCCCAAGCATCTTCTTCCATCAGGAGCCCTTCTTCTTTTAGTCCAGTGAAGCTCCCAGAAGGGCTGTTTCCATCCAAACAAACCATCCCTTAGGAGATTCTGGGATGCAGTACTGGCTTCCAGAAGTCTGGGGAAAGGAGGTGCACAGAGCTGAGCTGCAGATGTGCCACATTCAGGAAATGACTGGGGCTGGACACTGCTCCGCATCCTTTCACAGTGTGTTTTCATCTTATCCTTTGACAATTCTTCATTGTTTTTATTATTCCCACTTTTCAGGTGAACGAGCAGAGGTCCCAAGTCACAGCAAGGACTCAATGAAGCTGAGGTCTAAGCTGCACTGGAAGATTTTGCCCAGGTTTCTATTCTTGGTAGGGCCTCTGAGGGTCAAGACCTTCCAAAGTGTCCTGGCCTGCACAAGCGTGTTGGAGTGGCCTTTTCTCCATTCCTACTGCTGATTACATTCTCCATTTGTCCCTAGATTTTGTGGGCCAGCCCTCACATGGAATCAACCCTACCTCTCTGCCTTCATCTGCACCTGCTCACACACGTTTTAGGCTTGAAAATATCTTCATGTCCTTCCTCTCCCCGTCCTGAGTCCTCAGACGCAGCTAACGATAGTCTGAGTATCCTGCGACTATCCTCATTAACATCCCTTTTGTGCTACTATCCTCATTAACATCCCTTTTACAAGATGGCCTGTTCTGTTCAGCGCCTCAGATTTCCCCACCCCGGCCACATTTAGCCATCAAAATGTAACTATGTAACCCCAGGAACCATATATATGGCTTCAGGGCAAGTCAGACCACAATTTCTTAACCATATACAACCCAGATACTTACCAGTTTTGAAAGCTTTCTTTAAACACTTGAAATTCTGAATCCTACCTTCCTGCTTTGGCCCTCCAGATAGTTCACTAAATCATTCCTCTATGGTTAGAGCCTCCTGAGAACAGCCAGGCCCCAGCTCCCATGCATAGCCAGATTCTGTGGGACAGTGTCCTCCCCGTAGAGACAACTTTGCTGGGTTCCAGCATTGGCACCCATCCGCACCCAAGCACACTCCAGCTCCCAGCGAGGCTGGTTACTCAAATATTCCAAAGACTCAACTCCAACATTCTAAGTACATGTCCCTGGATAACCTTGAAAGTCCTCGGCAAGGGCGCCTCATTGGTCTCTCTAGAGGAAAGTTTTCTGGGGCTCTTCTCGTGATAGTCACTGAGTGTATGGAAGGGCAAGAGCCTTGGAGCGAACGTAGAAACACGTGGGCTGGTGCATGACTCAGGCACTGACATGCATCCTAGCAAATGAGCTAATACTCTGAGCTTTGGTTACCTTCTTTCACTCATCAGTGCATATCGACCATGCCTCCAATGCACCTGCGCTGCTCTGGACACTGAGGATATGACAGCAAATAACAAAAGTACAATTTCTGCTCTCTTGGAGCTTATATTTCAGTAGAGAAAGAAAATAATGCAATAAAGCCACACAGAGATAAATGCCCTGAGGAAATGAAGGAAGGCCCTGTAGAGGGACTGTGGCTGGTGGGACAACAGGGGACTTGGAAAGACTGGTCTCTAGTCAGATACGGCTGCTCTGAGAAAGTGATCTTAGAGGTGAGCCTCAATCACCAAGAGGAGGCCAGCATGAATGAGAATGTCTACAGTGGGGTGGGCAGAGAGAAGAGCTGAGGTCCCAGAGAATTTAGTATTACAGGCGTCTCCCCTTATCTGTGGGGGAAGCATTCCAAGACCCCCAGTGGGCATCTGAAACAGCAAAGAGTGCCAAGCTCTATCTATTGTTTTTTCCTATACTTGTGTACCTATAATAAAGTTTAATCTATGAATTGGGCACAGTAAGAAATTAACAATAACTAATGATAAAATAGAAGAATTAAAATAATATACTGTAATGATCATATGAATGTGCTCTCTTCCTTCCCCCACCCACTCTTGGTATCTTAACATAGTATAGATTTTACCAACCTCAGCATGCCATTATTTTTCTTTTCTTATTGAGGTGAGAACTTTTACCTGAATTTTCACTTAAAGGAAGTACTTTATGACTTTTCTTTGGCATATCTGAATTGCCAGCATCTCTACTCTTGGGCTTTGGGCTATTGTTAAATGAAGTAAGGATCACTTTATTATAATAAAGTAAGGTCACTGGGAAACAGGAAAATTCCAATGGAATGAGCCCAGAATGATCAAATGGGAGAGGAAAATAGAAAACAGGAATGAAAGGCTTATCAACATCATGGCTAAGAACCAGAATTTCTACCAAGGATGCAGAAAAAAAGTTTTGCCAAAGAGTGAAAGTTTGTTTCAAACCTCATTAGGATATCAGAACTAAACAATACCTAGGCAGTCTCTGGTCAACAGAGTTCTGAGTAATTTTTAGCTGTTTATAAGAGAAGATGCAAGATAAATCCATTATTTCAAAATGTCAAATGGCTCAATCATTTCCAAAGATCTCTACAGCTTCTCCATGTCTTGAACAGATCACAATTAAAACTTCACAACCATGAACCCCTCAGGTGCTAGACTTTGTGATGTGTATGTATGTGTATGAGAGAGAGAGAGACATACATACAGACAGACAGAGACCACATGCACAAAGGAGAGAGCTGGAGACAGAATCATATCATTAAATTTGGTGATAAATTAACCTTTCAAAACTCAGATCTCTCTGTGATGTAGTGCTGTATCATACGTCTTTCTCCTTAAGTCTCTCTCTCTTTTTTCACTCCTTCCTAGTCCTCTCTTTTTCAACATATTATTGGCTTTTAAATTTCACATTACAAATACAACTCTACTTAGGTAAATAAGATCCTATATTATACCTCCTATAGTAAGGAATAAAGAAAAGCCAGCCCTTTCCTCTCAGAGGCAGTGTGCTCCACACACTTCAGAGCATTACTTCTGTTCCACTAAATAAATTCTTTATGTATTTCTAACTGTGTCTCTTAGCTGAAATTTTTTTTCAGGAAAACAAGACCCGAGGAACCTTCTACCTGGTAACATGTATGGTTCTATAACTTGGACCTGGCTTGGATCACTGTGGGAACCTGAGGGATGACTGGACAGCATAGACTGACAGTCAGTCTCATGGCTGCTCACCTTCTGTCCTTGGCTGCACCTGCCAAATCTATTCTCACTCTTGTCCTGGCCTGCCTTCCTTCACCATGTCTGCCACCTTGGCTCATGTTGTGTTTGCAAAACCACACTTTCACATAGACCACTCCTGTGGTCTATTTTGCCCCACTTTTAGGATCTTCGCCTTCTCCTTTGTCTTTTCTGCCACTGTCCTCTCTGCACGGACAGACCTCAGGCTCCAAACTCTTCTCCTATGTTATTTTCTCCTGTACTACCCTATTTTTCTCCAGGTCATGGTGATGACTTTCATCCTCACCTGGACTGTCCACCTTTTTCTGAGGTATGTCCCCATCCCTTTTTAGTTTTTATTTTGAGACAAGGTCTCACTATATTGCCCAGGCTTACAAACTTGTAATTTCTTTGTGTCAGCCTCCAGGGTTGTTGGGATTACAGATATGCACCACCACATCTTGATAATTGCTATATCTTAATTAATTGACTCCTTTTTTAAAAAATATTTTTTCAGTTGTAGATAGACATGATAACTTTATTTTATGTATAAAGCACCACTTTATATGGTGCTGAGGATCGAACCCAGGTCCTCACACATGCGAGATGAGCATTCTACCACTGAGCCACAACCCCAGCCCAATTGACTCCTAAAGACCTTCTTTGTCTTTTGTAACAATTTTTTCCTACAGACTGTTTTTTCAGACATTATTTTAGCCACTCCAAGTATGTTTTGATTATAATTTGCATGGAATATTGAATATCTTTTTCTATCCTTTCACATTCCACCCATTTATGTCTTTGAATCTAAAACGAGTTTCTTATAGATAGTTATAGTTGGATCATTGTTTAAAATTTCATTCTGCCAATTACTGCTTTTTGATTGGATAGCTTAATCAATTTACATTTAAAGTATTTACTTACTAGGAAACACTTATATCTACCATTTTGCTATTTTTTTCTGTATGTCTTATACCTTTATTGTTTCTCTTTTTTGCCTTTTGTTTCTTTTTGTAGTTACCTCTTTGATTCCCTTCTCATTTCCTGTTCTTTAGTTTTCAGATTTTATTTTTTAGTGGTTACCATGAGAATTACTACTAATATCCTAACCTTACAACAATCTAATTTGAATTGTTATCCAGTTACTTTCAGTAGTCTACAAACCTTTGCACCTCTGTTGCTCTTTCTGACTCATTCTTTGTTGCTGTTGTCACAAATAGCATTTGTATGTGTTCGTCTATTATCATAGATTTATAAGTATTATTTTAAGCATTTGTCTTTTACATCACATAAAAAGCAAAAAGGAATTACATACAAAAAAATACAATACTACTAGCTTTTATATTACCTTTGTATTATCTTGGCTGGAGTGCTTTATTTCTCTGTATGACTGTGAATTACTGTCGAGTGTCTTCACTTCACCCTGAAATGCTCCCTTGTAGGGCAGGTCTACTAGTAACAAACCATATTACTTTGTGTCTAGGAATGTCCATTCCTTCTTTACTTTTGAAGGATACTTTTGCTGAATACTAAAATCTTGGTCCACAGGGCTTTTTAATTTTTTTTTCAGCACTTTAGATCTGCCATCCCACTCCCTGTGTGTGGCTCCTTGGTTTCTAAACACAACTCCCTTACTCTTACTGAGGACCCTTGTATATAACAGGTTGCTTCTCTTGCTACTTTCAAGATTCTTTTGTCCTCTCTGGCTTTTGACAATTTGATTATAATGTGATCTATATGGATATCTTTGTGTTTATCCTTTGAGTGTGTTGATCGTCTTATATGTGTAAATTAATGTCTTTTACCAAATTTGGAGAGTTCTTGGCCATTATGGCATTCCCTTCTTATCAATGGAGGATATGTTCCAAAACCCCAGTGGATGCCCAAACTCCTCATATTATACCTCTGTGTATGTATTGTTTGCAGTGTGTTGTGTGTTTTCCTATACATTTATACCTATGACAAGGCTTAATGCATAAAGTAGGCAAAGTAAGAGATTAGTAACAATATCTAATAATAAAATGGAAAAATTATTTTTTACAATTTATTCTAATTAGGTTTACATGACCGCAGAATGCATTTTGATTCATTGCACACAAATGGGCACAACTTTGCACATCTCTGGTTGTACACAATATAGAGTTACACCATCTGTGCAGTCATACATGAACCTAGGGCATTGTTGTCCATTGCATTCCATCATCTTTCCTGCCCTCATGTCCCATCCCCTCTCTTCCCTCCCCTGGGACCAAAGTTCCTCCATTTTTTAAAAATATGTTTTTAGTTGTTGATGGACCTTTATTTTATTCATTTATTTATATGTGGTGCTGAGAATTGAACCCAGGGCCTCACACATGCAAGGCAAGTGCTCTGCCACTGAGCCACAACCTCAGCCCCTAAAATGGAAAAATTATAACAATATACTATAATAAAGTTGTCAGCATAAATACTCTTTTTTTAAATTTTTTTTTAGTTGTAGATGGACACAATATCTTTATTTTATTGCTTTGTATGTGGTGCTGAGGATCGAACCCAGGGCCTCACGCATGCGAGGCAAGCGCTCTACCGCTGAAGCGCTCTACCGCTGAGCTACAATCCCAGCCCATAAATACTCTTAAATTGTGTGGCCATTATTAAGTAAAATAAGGGTTAATTTCTCCACCTACCTGCTCTGGGCTTTATGGCACGGCAGCTGCATTACCTGACGAGAGCAGCGTTGGACCTGGACCCAGAGTTTCTGCTGCTGGAGGCCTGCAAGAACATGGAGACAGTGCAGAGCTACCAGCCTGAGCTGGGCCACAGACTGCAGGGACTGCAGGAGATGCAGAAATCAAAAAGAGTGCATCACAGACAAGGGATGTCCTCAAATATCATGTTAATGATTTAAAGGGAGGCCCTGGTAAGCTCCTGGGTGAATGATTGGTGACTGTTGCAAGTAGTGGACACCATTAAACAGGAAACCATTAAACCACTAGACGACTGCCAGAAACTCATGAAACATGGAGTTAACACTGCAGAGGACTTAGTCCAAGAAGGCGAGATTGCTATACTTAGTAGTACAGAAGAACAGAATGAGAAATGGTGGAGCTTTACCTTGAAGGCTTCACACACTCAGTTGGACAGTTTACCACAAGTTCTTTTACTGGTTTATATGCCTTGTTTATCTGCTCAGTTGGATGATTCAATTCTTAACATAAAGACATTATTTTTAAGCATGAAACAGTAGCATCTCACCTACCAGTGCAGAGAGAAGAACTAATGGAGAAACCTGGGGACATCATGCTAAGATGGTGTAAGGTGGATGACCACTTTAATCCCAAAATGACAGACTCCCATTCTATAAATACACTTCAATCATTTTAAAACTGAATTCAGAGTATTGCACAGAGATCCCAATGTTGATTATCATTTTAGAGTCTGCGTCGAACAAGATGGTTGACAGGAGTGGAGTCCTTGGAACATTCCCCAGATATGTCATTCCACATTGGTGCCTCATAAGTAGACAACTGGCGCATAGAGACACAGTCTGAACAGCTGAAGAAATGCAGCACTCTGGGATGATTCTGAATTCTCAGGTGTTCTCTGTGCCAGTGCTCCAACATATTTCTGTGGACAGACATTAACATTCAGAGTTGAAACTGTAGAACAGCCAGACCAAAAACATAGTATAGAGGTACGTACAGAGAAGCAGAATGGATTTGAATCTCTGCAGCAGGATCTCCAATGGTGCAGTTTTAATAAATGGAAAAGAAATGACCAATTGCCTGCAGTGATGTATGGATCCACTGTCACATGTAACATCAAAGCTGTGACTCTAGGAATCACCAAGAATAATGAAGCAACTATTAGCTTGAATAACAGAGAAGTGGTTTTTGACTGGTTACTTGATTCGTCTTGTAGTTCTCTTTGATTTGGATGCTCATTTTTTTTTTTATCCTGCATAGGAAGGTATTAGTGTTTTAGAGTTTTGGTTGCTTGACTTTGGTTTATTGTAGCCATCCTCTGCCCAGTTTAATTGTATCTGATTTTTTTTAAAGGTTAGTCTTTTAGGCCATTGGAAATGGAAAGTATTTACTGGATTTATTTTGTATACTTTACCAATAAGAGAGTTGAATAGTGTGGACACAACCATCATTCAGTCAATTTTGTCTTTAGCATACTGTTAATTGAAATATCAAATTACTACAAAAGTCAAATTAGCTGTAAATATCTAAGAAGATAAAAAAAAAAGTCCTGTCTCCTTCCACTGTACTTCTTCTTAAAGTTGGTTATTAGATCAGAAATACTTAATGTAACTTTATTTTATTAAATCTCTATCAGCATCCTAGGCCATATAAAAAACTTTCGAGTAAAACAACAGGAATAGACCAGATGGAAGCTAGAGTTCTGTCATATATATTCACTTGTGTGCTTTTTACATGACTGCATCGACCGTGTGCTACATGTTCAGGAATTTGGCTTTTATTCCATTTTCAATAATCTTTAAAATATAAAAAACTTTATAATTTTTGCATTTTTTTATAATGCCTGAGCAAGTGTATATAATAGGCAAGTATTATCTTTTGTTCTTTTCATACAGCTTGATTCTAGATAGGATAGAGAATGCAAGGCGTGATCATGCATGCTTATAATCCCAGTGACTCCAGAGGCTGAGGCAGGAGGATTACAAGTTCAAGGACAGCTTCAGCAATTTAGCAAGATCTTGCTACAAAATAAAAAATAAAAAGGGGTTGGGGATGAAGCTCAGTGTTAGAGTGCACCTGGATTTAATCCATGGTACCATATATATAGTAGAGGATATGTACAGGGTGATACTACTTATGTAGTGGTAAATACAGCAGTGTTAGCCATTTCACAAGTACATGATATGCACATGTATGCCTCTAGAGTCAATCATATGCATATTACTATTTGTAGTATGAGCTACAGTCCAGTTTAATGTTAATTTGATAAATGGTCTTTTAGTGGACCAAACAAATGTAGGGTAAATACTTGATCAATTTTTTAAAACTTAAATTTGTGTAAAATATTTATCTGAAGAACTTCATATGTAAAAACTAATGGTAGTAGCTTACAATACCAGTGTATAGATTTTTTAAATGTGAAATTGCTTTTTGCTTTCTTTTTTTCATTTTTACCAGTAATAGAAAAATGGAAAAACAAGCTTGACATTTTTGTAAGACTATTTGGGAACTCAAGTTCCTTATTAGACAATCATGACCAATTTTCTCCTTGTCTTTTTATTTGAAAGTAAGTAACCTTGTACATGAATGTAGATGCCTTGCTCAGCTGTATGAAACAAAATAAAAAACTAAGTTAAAAAACAAATGTGTTATCTGAACACAAGCAGTGCAGTACCACAACAGTTGATCTGACAACTGAAGTGGTTATTAAGTGATTAAAGGGTGGGTAGCATATACAGCAGAGATACACTGGACAAAAAGCTCATATCTGGGGAAGTATGGCATGAGATGGCATTTTTAGAATATAATAAGTGAAACTGTGGAAAGTGAAACCATTGACAAGGGGATTACTGTATTTCTTCAAATGTTCTTTCCACCCCTTTCTCTCTTTCCTTTCCTTCTCCAGCTTTCATCATGCATATATTATACTTGACGGTTTTTCATGGTTCCATTAGACTCTATTGTCTTCATTTTTTCTTCCTGGATAATTCAACTGTCCTATTCTCAATTTCACTATTTTTTCTTTTATACCTGCTATAACAACTCTATTGGAATTTCCATTTCAATTATTGTATGTTGATGCTTTGAAATTTCTCTTTGGTTATTTTATAATATCTATCTCTTTATTAGTGTTCTCTATTTGTTGAAATAAAAATCATCTCTTGGTTTTCCTTAACTCTTGGTCCTTAATTTTCTTTAGCTCTTTGAGCATATTTTAAACCATTGACTAAAAGTCTTGACCTAGAAAGTGCAGGGGCTTTGCTTACTCAGGCATAGCTTCTGTTGATATCTTCCTTGAATGGGCCATAATTTTTTATTTCTTACTTTATAATTTTGTGTTATAAGTGGGTATTTTGAAAATCATATTGTAACAACTCTGAATATTAGATTATTGCCTCTGCTAAGGATTTGATTTTTGTTGTTTACTTGTAGCTGCTGGTTTCTTCAGTCACTTTTCCAAGATTTTTTTTTTTTTAAGTTTGTATTCTTTGTCATGTGGAGTCTCTGAAGTCTCTGCATCTTTACCTTGTTTTCATTTAGTGTTTTTGCAGAGATTTCTTTGAACATCTGGGTGAGGGAGAAGGAGAGGGAAAAAGTAGAGAAGAGAAGAGAGGAAAGAAGAGGAGAGAAAAGGAGAGGAAAGGGGAAAAATTCTCCCATCTTTGCAGACTGACTCTGATGGGCATTCTTCCAACAACTCATCTTTAGCCTTTACTTCCTGCTTAGTTGATCCTAGATATCAGTCAGAGGTAAAAGCTTATGCATATGGCTTTATAAATTCCCCAGTATACATGGAAGCGATGCTTTTGAACGCCTAATAGCCTAAAGAAAGTCTCACTGTAGACTTTGCTCCCAGGCTCTAGGTGCTCTCTTGTTTACCTGGGTTGTAAGTTTTTGCCCGTTGTCTTACATTGTTTGGAATGTTCATGCTTTTCCAACTTGAGTGACTTCCTAGTTGGTCAAAACAAAGGTAAGTGCCTTATGACAGTTTTTCAGATAACCCTAGGCTGTTTAGAAGACACAGTTATTTCAGAAAAGGTCTTCTCTGATCCCTCTGGAAGCATGGACCACAGTCTCGCATTGGGAGCTCAGGTTGCATCTTCAACGCTACTAGCATGCCAGCAAGGGATGTGGCCAAGGCAGATGGAAACACCACAATGCTTTCCTACTAAGTTCCTTTTTTTGTTTGCTTGTTTTTTCTTGGTTGCTATAAACTTCTGGCTGTTTTTCAGAGTTCTGAAGAAGTTGATTCAGACAGCTTTGGCTGGGTTTTCCACTATTTCTGTGGAGGAACGGGCCCTGGGAACCAGCTACTCCAGTATTTCCACTTATATCACTTAATCAGTTATTTTAATGAGCTGGATTCATAGGATGTCAGCAGAGACTAACTTTATAACTTTTCCTTTAAACCTGCTCTGTAGACTATTTATTTTTAACCCTAAATTTAAAATCTTAGATAGATTCTATAACTTTTCTAGTTACACTTAGATAATAAATACATCCTTAGAAGTCCAATATAATAAAGATATAATTCCATTTTATCCCCCTGTAAGAACCATTTTCTAAATTAAACCAATTTAAAACTACTCTCTGCCTTAGTCCCTACCTATCTCAGGTGAGGATACCTGGAAGATGAAATATATTTGAGGAATAATATGGTCATCATCTTCACTGTCTTCCAGCTCTTTTTTTCTTTCAAATATTTTTTAGTTGTAGATGGACACAATATCTTTGTTTTATTTATTAATTTTTATGTGGTGCTGAGGATTGAACCCAGTGCCTCACACATGCTAAGCAAGCAGCTTCACCACTGAGTTACAACCCCAGCACCCCCAGCTCGTTACCCATGTTATGATTTGTGTCTTTCCTCAGAATTCATGTGTTGAAAATTTAGTCCCCAGTGCATCAGTGTTGAGAAGTGGGACCCTTAAGAAGCAATTGGGTCATGAGGGTCCTGTCCTCATGAGTAGATTAATAGGTTATCAAGGGTTGTCTTTGTTGTGAAAGTGAACCCTTTCCAGCTCACTTGCTCCGACTCACCATGCAATGTCTTCTGTTATGTTCTGAGGAAGCAAGAAGGCCCTTACTAAATGCTGACACCATCCTCTTGGACTTCCCATTCTCCAGAACTGTGAGCAAAATAAGTCTCTTTTCTTTATAAATTACTCAGTCTCAGATATTCTGGCATAGCAACAGAAAACAGACTAAGACAGCCTACTTAGCAACCAGGAGCGAGACTGGGTTGAACCTAGAGGGAGAAATAATTAACAGAAAGGCATAAAATCCTTGGTCCTCTAGTAAAAATGAGCCCTGGATGCCAGATAGTTGAGTAGCTATGGCAGGTTTTTTGGGGTCTCCTGCTGGGAACTGTCTGAATGGTAATGGCCTTGGAATCTGGGCAGATGCCTCCCTTTTCCCTTTCCACAAACTAAGCCCAGATGGAGCAGGGACCCAGCTTTATTCATAAATCTAGGATACTGTTTCTCAAGCTGTGATTCCAGAGCAGCAATAGCAGCACCACCCAGAAATTTATTAGAAATTAAATACAGGGATATATACCAAGCAAAATCAGAAACTTTAATTTGTTCAACCTAGCAATCTGTAGGTAAATTTGATGCATGCTACAGTTTAAGAACCTTTGATCTAAAATAATCTCTCAAACATGTTTGGGTATTCACGTTGCCAGGGTAGGTTTTACAAACACCAAAACCTATGTCTCACATCCAGAGATTCAGATTTAGTTGGTCTAGAATGAGACCTGGGTGCCTGGATTTTAAAAATCTTCCTTGGCGACTTCAATAGGCACTCAAGGTTGAGATACTTGCCAGCAGGGTAATGGGAAGAATATCATGAAAAGGACTGAGCTCCCTGATGACCACATGGAACAGAACCTCCTGCTGACTTGGAACCTTCACTAGAGAACTTGGCATGAGAAAGGATCTTTTCTGTTCTTTATGTCACATATTTTTGGGTGTCCTCTTAGGGGGATTTTAGTCTGAGCAGTATAGGACTCTATAAATTGTGACCCAAAGTTGGTAGCTCATTCTGCTCTGCCCCCATACTTCCTATTTAGGTCCCCTTAAATGAATTGACCCAAATTAAGCTCCTGGGGCTCAAACCCCAGCTCAGGCCTGCTTGGTTAACTTTAGCCAACATAGGAAGAGCTTCAAACCAAGGGAGTGACTGATACACTGGAAGGACAGGAAGGAGTATGGGTCTGAGTGAGGTGAGAGGGATGGAAGAGGGTTCTAGTTATGGACGTGGACAGCACCAGTTGGTGCAAACTCATGGTGATGACCAGGTGTTAGAGAGGATCCTGCGTGGTATAGGTTGGCAACTATGGGGCCTAGAAAGCTGAGTTGCTATGCAGCAGTGAGGAGGATGATATTCCTCCCTGACTATTCCTGCCTCACCCCACCTGTCATTTCCCACTGGACACTGCTGTAAGTTGAATGCATCCCCCAAAAGATCAGGTGTTGGAAACTTAATCCCCAAGTCATATGTTAGTGGCATTTGGAAGTAGGCAGTTGAGAAGTAATTAGGATTAGATGAGTGTGCTGATCAGCTCAACGAAATACCTGAGATAATTAACTTATGAAGAAAGACTTTTATTTTGGCTCACTGTTTTGGAGGTCCCAGGTCATGACTGGTTGTCCTGTTGTTTTAAGCCTGTGGTGAGGCAGCCCATTATGGCAGCAGTGTGTGGTGGGGCAAAACCACTCACCTTGCGGCCAGGAAATAAAGGAGTAAGGAATGTTCTGGAGGCCCACAGCCCCTTCAAGAACATGACTTAAAGACTTCCCATTAGGCCCTATCTCTTAAACATTCCACTGCCTCTCAATAGTGCTACCTTGGGAACCAATCCTTTAATAAATGGGCATGCGGAGGACATTCAAACTGTAGCAGTGAGTTAGGAGGATGGGCCCCATGATGAATTAGTCACTTTATACAAAGAGAAAGACTCAAGTTATCAAGCTTGCTCTGTCTCACCATGTGATACCCTCCATCAAGTCATGATAACAGCAAGAAGCCCTTACCACATGTAGAGTAGGTGCCATTGTCATGTTCTTGGGCTTCCTGCCTGTAGAACCATAGGCCAAAATAAGCCTCTATTCTCTATAAGTTTTCCATTCTCAGGTTGCTATAACAAATAGCAACAGAAAATAGACTAAGACAGGTATTAATGGTCTGAATTTGGTTATACCCTCCCTCTGTCAGATCCTGGATGCAATGCAATCACTCATTTGCTCCCACACATGTGGCCACCCAGTGCCATCCATGCCATGGTGGTGCAGCCAAGGGGTGGCCACCAAGCCTGTGCTATGCTGTTTGGACTTCCAGCCTCTTAAACTGTGAGCCCTTTTCTCTTTATAAAGTAGCTGCCTCAGATATTTTATTGTAGTAACATGAAACTAACTAACACACTCTCCCTCTATTTCTCCCACCCTCCAACCCTGCTCAGTTGCCTGTGGATCTCTTACCCAAGAAGGCTCCATCTCACATGGGCTGTCCCTTTACCAGGAAAATCACTGTCCTATGTTCTAAGACTGTTAACACTGATTTGTTCTTAGGTCCATTTGGGGAATCCAAAAAGAAGACTCCACCTTATTGTGCAGGTTCTCTCTCACTGTGACTTCTCAGCTGTTAAAGGGTTTGTTTGTATGTGATTTCTTTCCTCCCCTCCAGAACAGATGGGGCTGTTTTACTCCTTTAGGATCCTCCAAACACCACAGAAACAATCCCAACCAACATCATCCAAACAAAAGGAACATCACCACTTAGAGACAGAGAATTAAATGTGACAGCGGGTTGTGTACCCCATCAGCTGAAAATATGGTTCCAGTAGAGGTGGATGGAGGCAGCTCCTTGGTGTCTTTATTCTTGACAGCAGCCCTTCCTGAAGCTCTACCTGAAGTTTAGCCTTCCCTAGCTCAGCATCTCACTCTCACATATCCTCAAGGAAGCAAAATTTGGGACTGTGTTGTATTCTTATATGACATACAGATCTAAATTTCTTGGCTCAGGCCAGTTTCATCATTTCTACAGAACTGGAAAGTTGGTCCCCTAAAGGTCCTCTGGCACCTACTTATTGGTTAGCATGAGCTTGGATGCAGGTGCTTCCTCCAACCCTGCAGATGAGGAGAGACAGCATCAATGGTCAGCTGGACTTCAGTCAGAGCTCAGGAGTAAGCCAAGTCTGGCTGGCTCCTGTGTGGCCTTGTGTGGTTTGGGGACACCACAAGCAAAAAGGAGGCCCAGGGAATTGAATATGTCATGCTGGCACAGTGATAGGACAACAGAGCAAATATGGCAAGCTTACCTTTTTCCCCTGAAGCATCCCATATTATAGGACCATTTTCTACAAAACTTGTTCCATTTTTGCAGAGGCAATGCACCCCAAGATAGCCTAAAACTAGGGCAGAGGGCGAGGCAGGTGCCATCATGAATATCAGAAGAAAAACAGCCATCTCAATGTGTATATGCTTGTGTATGTGTGTTCATAATGAATTCCATGGAGTAGGAATTTAATGCATACCTGTGAACTTTCTGAACTAAGATTAGACATCATTTTTTGGGAAACTTTCCCTGACTGTCCCACACTAAAATAGCTGTCCTTCCTGGGTGCTCAATGAACAACCTTGGTTCCCCTCTTGGAGTATCTTCTTGCCATATCCACATCACTTAGCTGCTGACTGGCATGGCCAGGATCTGGACTGCACTGGACCCAATATGAGAGCCTAGGCTTTTAGTCAGTGAGTGACAATTCTTCCTATCATATCTCTAAGGATCAGCAGAGAGCAGGGGTTTATATTATCAGTTTACTCCCACAATTGTGCTGTACACAAACTACCTCAAGCTCAGTAGCTTAGAGCAGCAAGCACTTATTTCTCTTCCATGCAGGAGTTAGCTGTGGTCTGCTGGGTCAGCTGGAACTGGCTGGTCATGGGACCAGCACCATGGGCATGATCTCCTCAAGACAAAACAGAAGATTCTTAGCACTTCACTGAAGCACATGATAGCCTCTGATCACAGCTCTCTTGGCTAAAGCAAGTGACACGGTCAAATCTTGCTCTAGTGGAACAGGGGAGTCCTTCCTCTCACAATGAGTAGTGGCAAGAATGGACTGGGGGAAGATGAGGCACAAGTAGTCCAGACTATTGCAGAATCAGCAAAGAGCTAGTCTCGTCGACCCCATTAAATGGTAGGATGCATGAGGATATTGCATATCACACATTTGTTGACCTTCATCTCAACTGCCAGCACCTTGCTCCTGGGCCTTCTTAGTGTTAGTGAGGTTATAAGAAAATTTCAAGTAAGGACAAGTAAAGGCCCACTTCCCTGCCCCAACCTGACAGCTGCATTTTACAGGCTCACATATGGATGGGTCATTGTGATGGTTAATTTTAAGTGTTAACTTGGTTAGCCTATGTATGGTACCCTGTGTTTTTGCCCAAACACCAATCTAGATATTTCTATGAATGCATTTTTTGACGTGATCAATATTTTGAATCAGTAGACTTTGAGTGAATCAAATTATTCTCCATTATGTGCCTTATCCAATCCAATGAAGATGTTCAGAGAAAAAGAGTGCAGTTCCCTGAGGAAGAGAGAAGTCTGCCTCAAGACCACCTTTGAACATCAATTCTTCTTTGGTTCTCCAGCCTGCAAGCCTGCCCTGCAAATTTGAGATTTGCCACCCGCCACAATGGCCCATACCTGAGCCAATTCCTTAAAATCAATCTCTCTCTCTCTCTCTCTCTCTCTCTCTCTCTCTCTCTCTCTCTCTGTGTGTGTGTGTGTGTGGTACACATTCTGTTTTCCTGGAGAACCCTCTTCTTCCCTAGGGTCAGAGCTTCCCCAGAGACCCCATACCTGGAACAAGGATGATGTATGAAAGCTCACAGGTCAAAGGGGTCAGGTCTCATTTATAGAGAGCCATCCGTGGGCTGTCTATGGACCACCATGCAAGAGTCCCATAGAGCACTGGAAATGGACTAACCTGCTGTAGCTGTGCAGCCCCTCTGAGATGGGTGTGATCTGCTAAGATGCCAGTCAACCTGCATGACATCCCCTTGGAAGAAGAAATCAGCACTCACCAAACACCAAACCTACCACACCTTGATCCTGGATTTTCCAGTTTTCAACACTCTGAAAAAAATGAATTTCTGTTGTCTATGAATCATCCAGTCTCAGGTATCTTGTGAGAGCAGCACAAACAGACTGAGACATGCTTGAATGGTACCAATACTACACAGCCCAGATGGGAAATGAGTCCCCCTCTCGGGGAGATAGATGGACAATAGACCTTGACCTTGTTCTTCCACAGGCACACCAAGACCCCTGTGAGTCTTCCAAGAGGTGGTCTGCAAACCTGCTGTGAGGGAAGAGACTATGGGTCTTCTGCCTCAAGCAACATCTATAGCTACTTTCTAAAAATATCCTGCTATTTATGAGCCACTTTGAATGAGTTATAAAATAAAGACATACAGAATCCATTATGCTTTCTTGTTCCTTTGATGTATGTCTCCATAAACAAAACAGAAGGGGGTCTTGTTTGTCTATCCTCCTAATAGGGCTAAGGAAATGTTTTATGATTGTCACCATGGACCCACATTTTTGCCCCAGGAACAATGACAGAGGTCAGAACATTAGTCACCCTTTGCTGAAGCTGTTGCCCAATTGTCCTTAGAGGGGCTTGACTAACGCTACAGGAAAGTCCCCCGGGTACAATTCCTGCCCCTTGTTAGCAGCTCCATGGACCAGGGCCATACGGATTACTTCTAATCTGCACTGCACATATCCCTACAGACTGTCCATAGGTTGCAAGGTACTGCATATGACCCAGCACAGAAAGGGAGTTAAACCTCAGACTGCACTCAGTCTCTACAGTTTCTATTTCAGAGAGAACAGAGTATCTGAGTATTGTCTAGCCTAGCAAGGGTACACAGCCCAGGTGTTAGAAAACCTATTATGTGCCACGAGCTTTCAGATATTGTTTCACTTAATCTTCAGAAAGTAGAAATCAGAACCTCACCCAAGTTCACACTACAAGTGGGAGATCCTAAATTCAGATCCAAGTCTTCCAACTCTGATGATTCTGATTTTGTTTTTTTCTTAGAAAAAGGTATTTTTCTAACCAAAGCAGGGCATTTGATCCTGCCATTTAAACTCTTGAGACATATTGACTAATTTGCTGCAAGAAAGGAGATATATATACACACACACACACACGCACATATACATACATACATATATACACACATATATACACATATGCACATTATATAATATATATGCACATATAAAATATATATGATATATGATGTATGCTATATATTAGGTAAAATAAGTAAAACTGGATAAATTAATAATTGTCCCTAAAGAAAACTTTACAGATGTAAAAGTTATTTTGGCAAAAATTTCAAAGACCTATAGATAAATAAAATCTTTATTGAGAAATATTTAAGAAAAATAACTTATCCAAATGAAGATACTTCTGGAAAAATAAAAATTGAAATGAACAGCCAGATGGATGAAGGTGGAATTGACCTAAGACAGAGGAATAGCATGCGGTTTTCAGCAATGACCAGATGGTGGCAGCAAAGACCAGCAATGGAATCATCCCAGCCTGCTCAGGAGGTTGATCAGCACCAGAAGGCATTCCAGGCAAGAGCAAAAAAAAAAAAACCCTACCGAGAACTTGTTAGAAATGCAAATCTCAAACTGAGATTGAATTGGAAACCTCTAGTAATAGGGTCCAGCAATCTGCATCTTTTTTTTTTTTTTTTCCAATCTGCATCTGAACAAGGTGATTTAGATGCACGTTCAGTTTTAACTACCTTCGGCAATACTGCCACCAAGCACAAAAGGTTTTCTCCAAAATTTGTAGTCACTATAGTGCAAGTTGATTATGGATTTCTTTATTTTTCTAAACAGCTTGTACCTAGCCACAGCTTGTACCTAGCCACAGCTTGTACCTAGTGCTTATTTTTTAAAGAAACAAAATGCGGCCAACTCAATATCAGACTCAGATGTCAACCACTCCCAACTTTGTCTGCAGTTGAACCAGGTAGGCAGGTTTAGAATCCAGTGTCTGCAAGAAGTGCCCTGGCTGGTCACTCCTGCCCCTAGCTGTGTTCCAAGCCTGTGGCCACTCCAGCCTGTGGCCACTCCAGCCTAGCCCCCCTCTCCTGCCTTGATGCTTCTCAACGCTGATTACCTGGGAGGGGGACTTTGCTATTTGTCTTGGGTCTCCTCTTGGGAAGGAATCTTAATGATCTACCCCCCCAGGAAGTAGGAAGTAGGGCCTGCATTTTTGTGTCTTGACTTCTCCTTAAGAAGAGGGGAGATGGCACTAATGAGCGATAGAGAGAGAGAGAGAGAGAGAGAGAGAGAGAGGGAGAGAGAGAGAAGCATAGCAGGTTTCTCCCCGAACAACAGAAGATGTAAGCTTTTATTGATTTCTGGGGTGGGCTAAAGTCCAGTAGTTTCTCATTGGCTAGGGGCAATATTTTAAAAGATGCATTTCTTTTTTGTCTTCATATGCATGTGTCTGTGCAAACACCATGGCCTTTTGATAGTTTGGGCTGTTGTAGCTTCTGAGAGAGCTCTCCAGTGGGGATGGAAGAAAACACAAACCATGCTTTCAGCAAGTTAACAAGTTAAGGACCCAGGAGTGTGTTTGCCTTCTGTCCTGTGGTGATTCCTCGATATGTCATTTTCTCATCTAATTTATTCCTGGAGATGTTAGGTATCCTAGCTTTTATGATGTTCCTGGTCACTGGGGTTGATAAGATTGGGAGAGTGAGGGGGACAGGGAAGGATACATAGC
The DNA here is from genome assembly GCA_028644305.1 of Xerus rutilus. Lineage (NCBI taxonomy): Eukaryota > Metazoa > Chordata > Mammalia > Rodentia > Sciuridae > Xerus > Xerus rutilus. Next base: position 65,146,645 of record CM053404.1, on the reverse strand, counting down.
ATGCATTTGGGAATGCATCTGTTTTTTGTCCCCATGGTGGTCCCTGACTGCCTCAAGGATGTTTCCTTTACCTATACACTGGCTTTATTTAAATCTGCTCCTGTGCTTTGCCCTTCACTCCATCTGCCCTGCCATACCTCTAATAGGATGCTCTGTCACTGGAGCAGGTCCAAGGAAGTCCTGGAGAGGGCGCCCTCAACTCAGGATGATGAGATCCTTCACAAACATCACAGAAAAGAATTTCAGGATGTGTCAGATAGGGGCACAAGCAGAAATTTATTCAGGAAGACAAGTATACACTCAAGGGAGGATGCAAGCTATCTCCAAAATGAGATTGCTTTGGGGATCTCAACTACTTCTTTTAAAGGAAACTCATTGAGGTATGGTGTTCAATCCCAGGACTGCAGAGGGCCCAAGCATACTGTTTACCAATCTCAAAGAAGGAACTTAAAGGACTCAATGGAAAGATTTTGGAGATTTTATTCCTAACTTGCTCCTTAGGGACAGGAGGCTGATACACAATAGAGGGTCATGCCATTCCTACAAGCAGGGGGAACACATAGGACAGGTGACATGCCCACTGTGAACATAGATTTCATTAGGTGTTCTGAGTATATTCTTTTACCTTGCCACAAAGTTCACTCTGCTTTGATCTCTACCTAAAGATTGGAGACACAGGAAGTGGCCAGATTCCCCTCTCCATTTACTTTGTTATCACACTCTTTAAAATCCTTATCTCACTGCCTGGAACAACAAGATTTCCTAAGTATTGACTAGTGTTTACCCCAATAGATGGGCATGGGAAAAAAAGTATGTGGGGATGACATTAGTCTGGCCATGGCAAGATGGTTCATGGTGGTATTGCTGTTCTGAGGATCTCTAGGTTGACATTGTCTCCTCTGTCTGATCAACAGATAATGTTTGGAATATAACCTATTTTATAGGTTTTTAAAAACATCTTATCTCCCTTTGCTTAATCTATTCTAAAAACATCTATGTTAGTACCTTGTACAGGGCAATTTTCATAAGTGGGTGAATTTCCAGCAACTTTAAGACCAGTGTGGAATGCTGTGTCTGAAACCATTTACCTGGGATCTGTACCTGGGTTGTAAATGGGGACTGTTTATCAACCTCAGCTACCTCGTGGTACAGATCCTCCAGAGATAACTGAGATGTCCCCTTCTCAGTCACAATTCCAAATAGCCTAGTCTCTGGCCATCTATGATTTTAGAAAACAAAGTGTCTTGGCACCACGTTTCCCATGTTCCCACAAATCATGGTGGTGTACTAATCACAGTAGCGCCTCTCCAGCACTGTTGGGGCTAGGAAGACCCTTGCTAGGCTACAAAGCTTGCATCTGAGCCCAGGTCTACCACTTTCTAGCTCTGTGACTGTATTAGTCAGCTTTTTCACTGCTGTGACTAAAGGACTCAGTCAGAACAACTATAGAGGAGGAAAGGTTTATTTAGGGGCTCACGGTTTCAGAGTTCTTAGTCCATAGAGAGCAGGCTCCATTCCTCAGGGCATAAGGTGAGGCTGAACATCATGGAGGAAGAGTGTGGCAGAGGGAAGTAGCTCACATGATGACTGGGAAGAAGAGAGAGAGATCTCCACTTGCCATATACAAATATATACCCCAAAGCCACGCCCAAATTCTCACTTCCTACAGCCATACCCTACCTCTTCAGTTACTCAATCCTATCAGAGGATTAATTCACTGACTAGGTTAAGGCTATAACCCAATCATTTCTCCTCCAAACCTTCTTGCATTGTCTTACACGTGAGCTTTTGGGGGATACCACCTCTAAACCATAACATTGACCTTGGTTCATCACCTAAGTTCTTGGAGCCTCAGTTTGGAGATGAGTACAGTCCTTTGGCTGCAATTTCAAATTCTAAAAAGCACTAAAAGCCAGATTTCTGTGATTCTCAGGGCTCCAAAACCTGTCATTGAGTGACAAAACCTGATTGGAAGGGACATGAGTTTATCTATGATCTTTATCAATCCTGCAAAATATGAATATTTGTACATGTCTATGAAACAAACACATATGCATTTGGTTATAGGCTGCTCCCCAGATCCTAGGGGGTAATTATAAAAAGTACAGTACATACAGTATATGCACCATATTGTTGCCCTAAAATGTTTAAGATTCTCAATTCCAAAATCTATAAGGGACCACGGCCTCCGATTAGGACTTGCAGATCTTTGGTAGCTGGCTCACAGGTGGTTGGGAATTACAGGTGATGTCACACTGTTCCATGTAGAGACACATGGCAAAAGCTCAAAACTACCAGCCATTAGGTGTATGGCTGCACATGGTGAGCACCATTCTCTCCTTCCAAGAGCTCCTGGGCACTTTGCCTCCTTCCTGTCCCTTGAGACCTCTTCTGGGCATCACCAGTACCTCACTGTCCCCATGGGGTGGGTTCCCCTCAGAGGACAGCTCTGTTACCAGTTCTGGCCCTCCCCACCCCAGGAGGCTACAGATGGCGCCCTTTATATCACCATGAGCCCACAGCCTGGCCTAGCCTGCCCCTAACCAAACTCAGGATCCAAGCCAAACTGATTCCTGCCTCAGAGCTTTCTCCTTCCCACCCCTGCCTTCTGCACCCTATTCCTGACACTGAAGGATGAGGATTTTGTGGGTCCCTCATCAGCTAGGTACCAGCCTGATCATTTAGTTTTTCTTCAGAACCAATATCTGAATTATTGGGATCAGGAGCAGGGGAAGAGAAGCATGGAGACTACCAGACAACTCCCAATTGCCTTCTTCTCTTGGGATCTCCAGGATCCTGAATAAGCCATTCAGAGACCATCTATGCCTCCTTGCCTTCCATGCATGGCTGCTGGAGGACACTGTCCTACCAAGGAGGGAAGCTGGACAGAATAACTCCCTTCTAGAAAGCCTGGGGCCAAGCCAGCTTCATGAGTGGTAATCTGCATCTGCAAGGTTTAGTCTCTGATTTTCGCCCATAAGGAGGTTCACAACTGGCAGATTCCAGTTCCCTTCGGACCAGGCCCCTTCCAGGAGGGCTGTGGTCTGCCCTCTGCTGAGGTGGCCCCAGGAAAGAACACAGATCTCCCAGGCAGAGGGGCTATGGGGACAATCTCAGTGGTAGCTCTACTGAGACTGTGAACAAGCTAAAGCAAGATGGGCAAGGCCAGTGACTATGGAGTCAGAGGCCAGTCTCCCCAGACTATGGTCATGGCTGAGGTCACCTGGATTGTGCTTTGATGCATTCACAACCCCAGGAGGGGGCAGATGCCTCTATGAACCCTCTCCCCTTCTCTCTGTATCTCTTCTCAAAGTCCCTCACGATCAGCTCAGCTTCCTCTTCCTACCAAACCTGCTGTCTATAGATAGCTAACTCCTCCACACAACCCACCTTCCTTGAGCATTCCCCCAACCTTGGGGCTTTCATGAATCCTGGCTTTCTGGTAGGACACCATCTCTTTCCCACCGTCCCTCTGGGTTAATTCAACAGCTCCTCAAGGGTGTCTGCATGCCAGCACCTGCCACCCCCAGGACTCACAACAGAGGAGACCGGGTGTCCAACCTTGACTACACGCCATGGACGGGACCAGCACCCAAATTCAGACAGGAATTTAGAAGCTCCCAACTCTTCTCCAGTTCTCAGATTCTCCCCTTTCTAGCTGACATTCAACTCTGTACCCTCCCTACCCTCTCTCACCCCCACCCCTCGCCACACTCACAGAGTGTGCCTTCTAAGGAGGGGGACAGACAGTACACATAATCCATAAACCATGTCATGTGTCAGATGGGCACACACAGCAACTGAGGAAGATAAGAAGTGTTGGGGTGGAGTTTTAAATAAGGGAGTTTGGGGAGATTCCCTGTCAAGTCACAGACAGTAAGGAGGTGAAGGCAGAGACTGGCAGATGAATGCCTTTGCTGGGGGTGGGCAGGGGTCACACAAAAACCCAAGGCAGTAGATAGGAGCATGCTGAGTTGAGGCAAAAGTGGAATCTAAGTCAGAGGGCCTGGGAGAGTGTGACACCCATATCTCTAATCATCAAAGAGCAATTATTAAACAAGATGGCAAGGATCCCCTGTTAGCTCTTTGGTTTCTTTAAGGTAATCACCTTAAGGTAATAACCTTAAAAAGGCACCTTTCACAACAGATGCAGTGGAATCCAGCATCAATCTTTTAGAGATCATTTGGCCTTATCTATTAAGAGATATAAAAATGGTCCTACCTTTTGGAAAGAACCTCCTGTATCTGGAATTGCAAGCTCAAGAAGATTTCCAAATGTGGGAATCCTGTATTGTTCCCTTTGCTTAGCCATGGAAAGCCTGTCGGCTCCCCAAGATTGGGTACACTGCCTCTCCAGCCCCTGGGGGGTCTGCGCTCCATCAATGCCCCTGCCCATGACCACCAGGAGTACCCACCTCATCGTGTGACCTCAGTCCCCTTCCACCGTGTCAGGGTGTGCTGTTCTTTCCTACTCTCAGGCCAAACAGCTCTGCCTTCCCCACTCCTGCACAGTGAAGTCCTCTTCTTCCTCTTTCATAAACAGCTTCAGTCCTGGGCCAGAGGCCTCTCAGCATCCCTCTCATGGAGGTCTCACAGGAGAGGGAGAACAGCTCAGGTCACCCTCTTGCTCCCACCACGAGTAGAGACTCTTTTCTGGATAGCCTGGCCCCTCCTGAGCCCTGGGGCATTCTCAGTGGTTTCTACCTCTCACTAGAGACAGCTGAGAAGGGCTAGTCAGGGCCCTGTTGTTCTCCTCCCTCCAGTCACAGGGACAGGACAGAGGCACTCTGAGCCAACCAACCACTATGCAGACAAAACACTGCACAAGGGAGTCTGGAATTTACACAACATCTGGGTTCAAATGAAAATGTTCTGGGCCATGTTGTGTGCTACTAGATGACATCAAAGAAATTCCAGTGAGGAAATGGCACCTGTCATTTACAAGCCCAGGCAGTCCACTCTGAGCCAGTCTGGTGGGGCATGACGTCCACCAATTGTCCAACATATCCTGTGGGGCTGCACATCCCGAGGGAGACAGGCACGCTCCTTTGTGAGCGATGCATGCCATATGTCTGTCATCAAGCATTAGTTTGACACTAACTTTAAATGCAGTTTAATTAATTGCATCTTAGCTGGGAAAAAAAATGTTCTGGTTATTTTTCTTGACACTCAAAGCAGATCATGTTTTCAACTGAATTAGAGTGCCTGGGTGACCTCCCTCACAGCCATCACCCCATGCTGCCTGTTCCCCACACACCTGTGGAAGGATAGAGACCACATGTACATTCCCCTCTCCATCTACAACATCTCAGAGTCCCTGTCCACATTACCCTTCAAGACCATTCAAGAGCCTTTCCCTCCCCTGCTCAGACAACCATGCGTCAAGCCTTGCTGAAGATCTTGATTAATATGGACAGTCAGGTCAGAGTTAGGGTTTTCAGGGAGGTCCTGCACTACTTCCCCACACCCCAAGCGGCCAATTCTTTCAACCTAAATATAGACATTTTCTCTATTCTCACCCCCAAACATCATTGGGAGTTTGGGGGTCAGATCCCTTTAGGCTCTCAATTTACCAGCCAGGAGCTTTTGATCTTATATAGACCTCCCTTGGGGGCCTCATTGTACCATGCGGACACAGTACGGACCCCCAAGATTACTGAGATGTATTTTAACATCTTTGAACCTCAGCAAGAGAGGATCAGAACTCTGGACACTTTCCTCCCTGTGAGAGTCTCCAAGGTGAGCAACATTTTATGTGTTTATTCTACATGTGCCAGGTTCCGGGGACACAGTGGTGACAGATCTTAAGAGGATCGCAAATCATGTACCATCACTGGCATGCAGTCTTGGGTGGTGATGGGATGTCACGGTCTAGTATTCCACTGTTGGATATCCAGCAATGTCTCACGCTGGCCAGCACTCCCCAGAACTGCTCTGGTACCCATCCTGCTCACTGGGGGCTTGCCTCACCTTTCATCCTGGTCCCTGTCCTATCCCTGAGCATAGACAGCGAATGAGGAAAGGGTTGGATACCGATGGCTTCAGCACAAGCTGACTGTCCCTAACGTCCTGCAAGAGCAAGAGCAGAGCTCTGGGCAGGGTCACCTGCAGCTGCTGCTGGACCCAGAGGGAAGGGTGATAGCTCCAGCTCATTCTTTTCTTCTGCTATTTCCCAATGGTGGACAGGAGCTTCAAGACATACCTGAGGAGGCTTAGTGTGGCCTTGTGTCCCATGCATCATGTAGCCCTGAGAACCCTAATCATCATCAAAACCATATTTGTTTTGGGGGGAGCAGGCTATGGGACCACCGGCCAGGGTTCCAGTCCCAGCTCTGTTTCTTCTTAGTGGTGTGGCCTGGAGTAAGCGACTTCTCTTCTTTTGAATCTCAGTTTCATCTAAAACAAGATGAGAAGGAATAACAGTACCGACATGATGAAGGTGTGGTGAGGAGGTGCAGGTCAACAGCCATTTGTTGGTTATAAAACCAATTTGGTGGGTTGTGACCAACATGTAACGTGAAAATAAAGATAAAAAGAATGCGCCTCACTTCAGAGGGGTCCATACAGACATGTATGCATGTGGAGAACCATTCCAGGTGTTTTTCAGCCTGGGGCCCCATGGTGGGCTTGGGAAATGTGACGTGGATGGAACATGGCCAAGAATCCCTCCTGGTGATGTCAGGGTGGAGGTCCATGTGTGGGCCTGTGCTCCCTGTGGGGAGTAACCCATTCTGCTGGGAAAGAGAACACGGCCAACAGTGGGGTCTGGACAGTAGGACCCAGGGATCCTGAGCAGGCAAGGATGTAAGTGGCAGGGAGTGCTAGGAGGAGCAGTGTGGGAGAGAATGCAGGCCACAGACAGAAGGCCTGCAAAACCATGAGGAGTGGGTGACTGACCCCAGGCAGTGGGAATTTGAAGCAGGAGGCTGATTGCTCTAACAACTCTCTATTGTGTACCTACTATAAGGAGGATTTATATTTTAAAAGTTGACTCTTAGAGCAGTTTAGGGGATCAAGAACTGGTGTCAACACCAGAGTCAGGGGAATCTCCCAACAGGCTATTGCAATAGTCCCAGCAAAAGCTAACAAGGACAGAGGTCAGTATGTCTGAAGAGGGAGCAAATAAAGGGTACTTGCCCCTATGTACCTGGGGTTGGACCATCCCCAGCACCCAGGGGAGTACAGCAGCATCAATCCTGCACACGAGCTAAGAAGTGGAGGTGCTGTGGGAAGAATAGGGCTTCGAAGGCCACGAAAGAATACCACAGGCCCCCCAAAGCACTGAAGCTACTTGATCAAATGGATAAACACAACAGAGTGAGTCAGGCAGCTTGTGACCTTGGCACTTTACTCCATCCTTCCGCTCTGCCAATCTTCAGTTGATAAAAGGGTCCAGAAGAGGACTTACCTCATAGGGTGTTATAAGGTTGAAAACTAATAATGGTAAAAGCCTTCCACTGCGGCTGGCATGGTGCTGCAGCTGGCACTGCGGCTACTCTTGACCTCTCTCACATCACGGATTTGTCTGAATAAGGCACCAGCTGCCAGCCTGGAAAGATCTGACTTCCAGCCACTCAGACAGACACAAGTCATTGAAACTGGGCTGACTACAAGCACTACTGCTCCTCTTGGGACCCCTGTTCACAACTCAACCCCTCTGCAGTGAGGCTGGTGGGCAAGGTACTTGGGCTCTTCAAAGCCCAACATTCCCACTAGATGGGGCCTTTTCCTTGCATCTGTACCATCCACGTCCACACCCGGGAGCCTGTTTTCAGAGGCTTTAAGACAGATAATCTTGAAGCTGTGATCACATTAGCCAGGCACATGAGTATAGAGCTACTATCTACCCATTCAGAATGACTGGCTTTATAATGAGTATCTCCCTCAGATTCTCACAAAGCCCTTCCATGTGCCACAGTGTGCTGGGTGCCAGAGAGACACAGATGCATCCTTCCATGCTGGTCCCCTGTCCATGACCTTGTCCTCAGAACTGCCTAATCCCTGCCCCAAACCCATACTTGTCAAGTCTACAAACGGAAATGACTCTGGTTTCTCAGTCTGAACTCAGACAAGAAGCCTCAGAATCCAGAAAGATGACTGGTGGCCTTTATCTATCTTCTGGGTTTTCTCAGCAGAGGCCGCTGTAATAGCAAGATGCAGTTTTCCTTCAGTATCTTTTTGCCTACCCAACTATTCAATCAGGGGAACTATTTCCTGGTTCCCTCAGGGCATATCTGTGGGTATTTTTCAGGAAGATGTCGGCCTCCCACTAAGGATCTCCCAGTACATTCCAGGGTGACAAAACTTTGGCACAATGAGAAAGTCCTAATTCTTTTCAAAACTGACAGACAGGTGCATTCTTCCATTCCATGGTCAACTATTCAGGGTGTTTTGTACCAGTCAGGGAGTGAGACCTGGCTGCCTCAGACCCCACTGTCAAGGGTACACACTTCATTATAGGAAGCAGAGCACCTGATTGTAACAGTGTGATATGTACAGCAAGAGATATGTGGTCATACAAAGGAGGGAGGAATCAGTTCTATTTGGGGTAGGAGTTGATTTTATTATAAAAATTGAGTAGAAGTCCTCTAGGCAGACAGGAGGTGATATGATGAACAGCAGCATCAAAACTTACTTTACAAGTAAGCTCATTCCATCTATATTAAACCCTATAAGGTACTGTCAAAGCACCCACTTTATAGGTGGGTAATTACATTTTGGAGAGGTTAAGTAACTTGCACAAGATCAGAGATTAGAAATTTGTAAGGAGGGACAACTCTGTAAGGTTTTTTAAATGAGAGATCCTAGACCCAAAGAATTTAAATCAATTTGCTCCAGGTTAGAGAGACAGAGACAGAAGGTGATGAAATCAGAATCAAATATGGGCATCACAGTGAGACCGTAAAGATGGATGAATAATAGAGGACCTTTTATGTTAAGTTAAAGAAATTGGACTCTCTTCCATTGTTGATGAAGAGTCTCTGAAAGGTTTTAATTGATGCAGCAATTTCATATCCACTCTAATTTATCCTGCCCAATAAATATAAACCATTAAATTCAGTAATGAAGAAGTATCAATAATTTTAATCTCTAATGTACATGTCTGGGATGAAGATATTCCATTTTTAAATATTAAGACTACTTACAACTCAGAAGAGAAAGAGAGAAACAACCTACAAGAAAAACGGGGGGAAAAGTAATAGGTAATTCATTCAAAAAGCAAAGAGAAAAAATAAAACAGAAAAACAAATGACTAATAAATATACAAAAAGCTTTTCAGCCAATTAAAAATTAAATGATCGTAATAATATTGAATACCACTTTTCTCCCATGAGGCTGATTAAAGGGGAAAAGACTGGTAAGAGTGAGTGTTAGCATGGGCATGGGGACTTGTACTCCCATACACTGCTTGAGGAGGGATACGTTTATGTGACCACTTTGGAGGGCAATTTGGAAATTTCTTTTAAAATGTAAAATGGGTAAAAATTGTTGTGGTTTCAGCAATCCCAGTTATTGGTGCATCATTAAGTATCTCCACACAAGCACAAGGAGATTCATTGCAACTCGGTAACACCTACAAATCAGAAATAATCCAAATGTCCATTGATAGGGAAACATTAAAAAACACTGGTATGCTCAGAACAACAAAAATGACACAGAAGCTACTACACAGCAGCTAAGAAAATAGAGCTATTTTATTTAGAGACTAAAGTGGATAGAATGTTCAATGAAAAATGAGAGCAGAATGATACAAATATAACAAAATTTATGTTAAATATTCTTAAATATGCTTATATTAACATAATGTTTGTTGAATTTTATATGAGTGCATATTTGTTTGTGGAAGAGTTTAGAAAAAGGTTGGAAAATACACTTTGAAAAGAGTAATTGTGACAGAAGGGATCAGTTATCATGCTGTGGTTTCTATGAGAAGAATATTTTTCTGTATTAATATTTGATTAATTTTCATTTTAATAAATGTAGAAGTGGACTAAAACACCACTGACTCATCAGTTCCATGCAAGGTGCTATGGCTGGTGCTGTGTAGGTACGTAACAAGCAAACCACAGAACCTGTTTTCAAGGCTGGTTTGGGGGAATAGCTTCAATGCTGTGTAGGACAGATTCCAGAGGAGCAGGAAATTTGATGGGATTTGGGGTTTGGGAGAGCCGTTTTCAGCATTTCAGGAACCAAAGAGAGGAAACCTGGCAGGAACCAAAAGAACATTGGTTCAGTCGTGCACAGGTAAGAGCTCTGGGATCAATTAGGGAAGATGGGAGGCAAGAGGAATCTTGGAAGGCCACCATGCTCAGGGAAGAAGCTGGTGGCAGTCCCAGGAAGCAAGGGGGCTCTCCAGGGTCTGTGAACAGGCTTGGGGCTTGCCTAGAACTTTACAGAGAAAACAGGTTTAGTGTCCATGCAGAAGTGGGTTGACCGAGTGGGGAGGCAGGGGTGTAGGGACATGTAGACTGCTCCAGTGTTAACAGGAGATGTAGAGTATGAGCTGACGGTAGGCAGGGGACCGCCTCAATGGAGGAGAGAGATCAATCTGAGAGACACATTGGATTGGGATGGAAAGTAAGTGTGGGAGCAGAAACCAGAGGGATTTTGAAGCTTTGCTTTGAACCAATGGTTCATGTGAAGTATCTGAGAGTCAAAAGGAAAGCAAATGGGCTCTGAGGCTCACCCACAATGCAGAAACCACAGTCCCTTTCTGTGTTTTGTATAGGCAGTTCTGGGCCCTAGGACGGACTAGCCAAGGGCAGCCAGGCAGGCACGTAGTGCTCTGGCTTCCAGCCACCCGACTCACAGGTTTCCGGGAACAGCTGACACAGGCCACTATGTTCCTTTGAATCTGAGAATACATGGCTGTGGAAACCTAAATTAATTAGGTGATGTTAAAGCCCTGGGGCCCTCCCAAGGCAGCATGTAGGGAAGATGTAGCAAGACTTGGGCAAAATGCACCCCTCACCCCAGTGCTGGAATCCAAAGACGCTCATGAGCTTCATTGGAATTAAGCCTGTACTTAAGTGCTTCTAGGGAGACAAAGAAATAATAAATCAGGAGCAGACACCCCGCCCACATGCTGCCACCACCATACCAGGCTGCTTCTTCACAAAAACACAGTCGTTTCACATCTCAGGACCCATGTCTCAGTGAAGTAACAAATGACAAAGATCTCGGAATTGATGTGTCCCTATGTCCTTTTCAGAAATGAGGCCAGGCTGGGCTGGTAGCTCTCTCCATTGAAGCTACCACAATCTTGCAACCCACACAAGAGCCCCCCATACACACATACCAGACCTCACCCAGGCACTGATGCAGGATGACTGTCCTTCCTCCCTCCCCAAACTCCCATACACCAGGAATCCACAGTCCCCACTGAGCTCCCCATGGCACTAGCTCAACAGGGGACAGACTTAGTTCTATCAGGCTGAGGCAATAATTGTGTCCACTGGGTAAAATGAAAAGAAATGTCAACCCCAAATCACCAAGCTATCTACATAAAGTAATAACTAAGTACCTACTAAGTATCAAGCATTGGGTATATCAAGTAAGTCCTATTTAAGTTCCTACTAAGTATCAAGCATTGGGTATATCAAGTAAGTGCTATTCTCAGCTCTTATGCATCAGAATAGCATGGTGGCTGGAAGATGGACACTGGAGCTATATTGCCTGTATTTAAATAAGTCTCCACTACTTGTGAGTTCTCCGTGGATAAATTACTTTACTTCAGTGTCCTTGACCATAAAAGGGTAATACAAAGGTTGGTGAGAGAATTAAATGAGTTAATATCTTTAAAATGCTTATAACAGTGTCTGGCACATCATAAGTACTTCTATGTGTTAAATAAATTAATTTCTTCCTTTACTCATTCAACTGAAACTTAGTACTAGAAATGTACCCTGCAGTAACAATGGCTATATGTGGTTAAAAAAAAAAGACAAAAAATGCTTCCATTTCCACGGGATTGAATGGGAAGTTTCATTTCATCTGTAAGTTATGCCCAGATAGAGGAATCCCAGGAAAGAAATTTACGAAGAGTTCAAGGGAAAGGATCACACAGGTGCAGGAAGACAGTTGGGCCTTTGGAGTTTGGATGGCAAGTGACAGCGCGAGGGCCAGCACCATGGACAGCTCCAGCCATTCTCACCGGGAAAGAGGATTGTTCTCACAGCCCGCCACAAATCAGGGGATCCTTTGCTAAGATCTTTTGATGAAGGGCATTGCCTACCTCTGACCCCACCATCCCAGTACTTTGGGCTAATGGTAGAAGGGAAGGTGTTGCCTTCAGATCTGGAATTTGAGGAATGAAGTTTAGTGTTCCTGAGGGAGCCTGCCCAGTACCTTCCTTGTTTCCTGAGTCTTCATCTGCTCCTCTCCTCTAAGCCACCAGGTGTGGGTAGAGCAGCCACAGCATAACAAGACACAGCATGAGGACCATGAGGCAAGTTTCACAGTCTGGGTTTAAATCCAGGATCTGTTACAGAGATCTTGAGCAAAGACCCAGGTCTTTTATGCCCAGTTTCCCCAAACAGTAAGACAAGAGGAATAACATTTATACTGCACTAGAATCAAGGAAGAATGAAGTAAAACTGAACACACAATGTCCCTGACACAGAACAAGTGCTTAATAAACGAGCCTGCTTCTTGCCATACAGGAACAGAGGACCAGAGAGTTAAGCGTGATCTCCAAGACAATTTGGTTTCATGCTTAGAAATAGCTATGAATATGTGGGCTAGGTAGCTAGGAGAAGCAGTGTCCACCTTGAAGTTACTGGGAAATTGTCTCTAAGATTCCACTGTTTTTTAGCCACACGACAGAAAACATAAGCCTCAAATTCTTTTCTGCCTCCTGTTTTTAATCACACAGGGCAAGTAGCATATACATAAGCAATCACTGCATGTTGGAAGACAATCCCCTTTAAAAGCCTCAAAGGGAGTGTCCAAAGAGCTCAGAGGTCTTAAATGACTAGACCCAGGCAAGTGACAAAAACATGTAAAGCCAGCTAGTGGTGAGACTAGGGTAAGCTGGAGACTGTGTACGTACCAAGGACTCTCAAATAAAATTTAAAATAATTCTGCCATGCTAAAAGAGCCCTTCTACAGCACACATTTCCATCTGGAGGCTGCAGTGAGAGGGCTTCCACCTAAACCCTTACTAGACAGAGGCCAAGGCTAAGTCCCAAGTAGGGATTGTGACTCACCCAACGTAAGTCAGAGCCAGGCCTGTCCTCACAATGGGCTCTTTCCCTCTCTCAGACAAAAGGGAAGTTTTGTTCTCTGTAGAGCATGTGCCAGCAATGCCACAAGTAAAGGAGTTTCCCCTTTCCTGGGATGCCTGGCAAGATTGGGCAATAGGTAGCAAAGCTGTTGCCTGGCACCCTGACACTCTGGTCTCCATTGCCTCATCTCACAGACAGCTCAGGGACAGAAGCCAACTTTCCAGTTCTTTTTGCACCATCCACCAGCCCAGACAGAGCCTGGAATCACAATGCCCACCTAACCAGAGAGCCCATCCAGTTAGCCAGAGTGCCTCCATGTCTTATCTGCTCTTCACACAGCCCTCAACTGTGATATGAGGATAAAACAGCACATTTTATGATGATAAGCACAATAGCAAGTCCTTATATCACTCTTACTATACTAGGAACACTAAGCAGTAGGTAATATCATTATTCCATTTTACAGAAAAAGTAACCAACAGAAAGAGGCAAAATAATTCCTCCTAGGCCCCCTTATCTAGTACATGTCAAAGCTGGGAGCCATCCTAAGTTGTCTGCCTTTAAAGCCCACATTCTTATGCCTCCTGCAAGGTGGGGGTCACAATGAGAGAAGCTGGATGTAATGCTAGTTTGCTTTTGAGGCCAGAAGAACGAGAAGGTTAGAGACTCTGGAAGAGAGACAAATTGTAATCTCAACACCACCAGTCCCCCAACCTCAGCTGCCTCCGCACCTCTCTCCTGCCAGTCTGTGGGCTGGAAAACAGGCTCTATGTGCCATCCAGGGTCAAGGCTCTTCTGGGGACGCTTCAGGCCCAGCATACACTCCTGGACAGCTCAGCCTGTCAGCTGAGAACTGGGCGCCTCCATCTCCAAAGGTAAGCCTTCCCTGAATCTCTCATGACAGCAAGGCTGCTGGTCCCTGCCTGGTGAGTGGGCGCAGCTCCCAGGCGGGGTTTCTAATAGCTCCAAGAGAGGACCACATAACTGCGGAGCCCACCCGGGGCAGGGAGGCGGCTCTGGGGTTGGGGGAAGCGGAATCAGAGCATGCATAAAAGTGGGCGGAGACTCGCAGGAGCAGAGGGAGGACTTGGTCTGGTGCGGACAGGGTCTGGGAGGAGTTAAGAGTGGGGAGGGGGTGAGGAAAAGAGAAGGGAGAAGAGGCGGAGCTGGGGGACTTGCACCGAGAAAGCAGAAGGGAGAGTCCAGGCTAGCCGGAGGGAGGAGGGTGCCAAGGCAATGTGGGAGATTGTGAGGGACGGGGCTGTATTCGCGAACCCTGCGTGGGGGCGATCGACTTCTTCCCTCAATCCCCACATGTTTCATAGCCGGGAATTAGCTGCGGTGACATTATGCCAAAGGGCTGGTCTGTCCAAACCAGGCCCAGCAGTCTCTGAGCCTCTCCCTCCCTTTCCGCTGGGGTGGAAGGGGCCAGGGGGCGGGGCCAGAGAAAGGGCTTGGGGGTCGGTGCCCAGCGCCCCTCGGGTAGCGGCTCCACATTCCAGCTGCGAGAACAGATGGACGCAGCACGGCTCACCTCGGGGGCTCCCAGCCCGCTGTGCGCCGAAATCCTTCTGAGGTGGAGATCTCAAGCCCCGGGTTGCCCCCTCTCCCGTTGGGCTGCAGGGAACCGGCTGCCGCGCCCCTCTTCCCCCACGAGAAGAGCGGGGGCTGACCCCGTAGGTCCTAGAACTGTAAGAGACAGGGGGCCAGCTCCTCTCCTGGTGCGCACATCTCCAGGGGTTTGTGCAGGACGATTCCTCACCAAGACCCCTTCCTGGGGCTTCTAGCCCCGGCGCATCGAGGGAGCAGACCCCTGCCCGGCCGCGCCCCGCCCCTGGCCCCCGCCCCGCCGACGTTGCATTAGCATGAGCGACGCAAGTGGCCGGGGCACCACTCGGGGGCCGGGACTCGCCGCGTCACAGCCCCGAGTGGAAGGGAAAAAAAGAGGAGGAGGCGGAGGAGGAGGCAAGAGCCGACGCGAAGGGAGGGGAGCGCGGCGACTGGGCGCGTGAGCCGGGCGGGCGGCAGAAGCATGCCCCTCGGCCCGAGCGAGCGGCCTCGGCACGGCAGGGAGTGCTTGCAGCGCTCCCCCGGCTTAGCACGCCCAGTCTTTGCCCCAACCCCTCTTCTCACCCGCCTTCACAGCCGCACCTGAGCCCACTGGCGGCGGGTCCCAGAATCTGCTAAAAGCCGAGGCGGCTCCTTGCCGGACGGAGTCTTTGCATTTCCCTGGACTCGGGGGCATGAGCCCCACAGCCACCTGAAGCACAGGGGGCGCTGCACCGCGAGGACCGCGCCCCCGAAGTCCCGCACCCTGGTCTCTGCACTGCGGGACGCTGGTGCCCGACTCCGGTGGAGGCGTCCTCGGAGGAACACCTAGGTGGGGGCATGGAACCTGCGGCACCGGCCGGCCAGGCCCGGGCGGCGGCCACGAAGCTGTCGGAAGCGGTGGGCGCGGCACTGCAAGAGCCCCAGAGGCAGCGGCGCCTGGTGCTGGTCATCGTGTGCGTGGCGCTGTTACTGGACAACATGCTGTACATGGTCATCGTGCCCATCGTGCCCGACTACATCGCTCACATGCGCGGGGGCAGCGAGAGCCCCACCCTGACCTCCGAGGTGTGGGAGCCCACCCTGCCGCCGCCCACTGTGGCTAATGCTAGCGCCTACACTGCCAACACCTCGGCGTCCCCGACGGCTGCCGGGCCTGCCCGTTCGGTCTTGCGGCCTCGCTACCCCACGGAAAGTGAAGATGTGAAAATTGGGGTTCTGTTTGCCTCCAAGGCCATACTGCAGTTGCTGGTGAATCCCTTGAGCGGACCTTTTATTGATCGCATGAGCTACGATGTGCCGTTGCTTATTGGCCTCGGCGTCATGTTTGCCTCCACGGTTATGTTTGCCTTCGCTGAAGACTACGCCACGCTGTTCGCAGCTCGCAGCCTGCAGGGCCTGGGTTCAGCCTTCGCTGACACGTCCGGCATTGCCATGATCGCCGACAAGTATCCTGAAGAGCCCGAGCGCAGTCGAGCACTGGGCGTGGCGCTGGCGTTTATTAGCTTCGGAAGCCTAGTGGCGCCGCCCTTCGGGGGCATCCTCTACGAGTTCGCTGGAAAGCGCGTGCCCTTTCTGGTGCTTGCTGCCGTGTCACTCTTCGACGCGCTGTTGCTGTTGGCGGTGGCCAAGCCCTTCTCCGCAGCTGCACGCGCACGGGCCAATCTGCCGGTGGGCACGCCCATCCATCGCCTCATGCTGGACCCTTACATCGCTGTGGTAGCCGGCGCGCTCACCACTTGCAACATTCCCCTCGCCTTCCTCGAGCCTACTATCGCCACATGGATGAAGAACACGATGGCGGCGTCCGAGTGGGAGATGGGAATGGCCTGGTTGCCGGCCTTTGTGCCCCACGTGCTAGGTGTCTACCTCACCGTACGCCTGGCGGCGCGCTACCCACACCTGCAGTGGCTGTACGGTGCGCTAGGGCTGGCAGTGATTGGCGCCAGCTCGTGCATTGTGCCAGCCTGCCGCTCCTTCGCGCCGTTAGTAGTCTCCCTCTGTGGCCTCTGCTTCGGCATTGCACTAGTGGACACTGCGCTGCTGCCCACGCTAGCCTTTCTCGTGGACGTGCGCCACGTCTCAGTCTATGGCAGCGTCTATGCCATCGCTGACATCTCCTATTCCGTGGCCTACGCCCTGGGGCCCATAGTAGCTGGCCATATTGTACACTCGCTTGGCTTTGAGCAGCTCAGCCTTGGCATGGGCCTGGCCAACCTGCTCTATGCGCCAGTCCTGTTGCTCCTGCGCAACGTGGGCCTCCTGACGCGGTCCAGGTCGGAACGGGATGTGCTGCTTGAGGAGCCGCCGCAGGGTCTGTACGACGCCGTGCGCCTACGTGAGCGTTCTGTACCCGGCCCGGATGGCGAGCCTTGCAGCCCTCCTGGCCCTTTTGACCGGTGCGAGGATGACTACAACTACTACTACACACACAGCTAGCAGCCCCGCTCCTCTTCCAAGCCACCCACCCTATCCCCTTGGGTCAAGGTGGCTGCCCTGCGTGCACACCGGCCAACTCGGGCTCAGGGCCCGCCTCCTCCAGCGAGTTCCCCAGCTCCTTCCTGGTCTTGACTTTTCTTGTCTTAACCCCCTCTCCGCGACCTATTCCCTATTCCCCTTCCTTTTATCCAACGAGGTCTGGAGCATCAAGGTGTGAGAAGAGGTTGCACTCCTGGCAGAAGTGGAGGTGTGCGAGTGGCCACCTCCGGAGCTCCCTAGCTAGAGCAGAATGTTTGTCTGTACTCCCTTCGGTTTTTCCCAGTGCCAAACTTGGCCTGCTGCCCCGCGGCGCCTCCGGCCGAATTAATAAACCATGTCTGTCCGAGGAGGCCGAGTCTCTTTACTGGTGAGGGTGGGCAGACTGGGAGGGTGAGCTGGGTCTCCAAACCCCAATCCAGCCCTGAGTCTGGCGGACACGAGAGAATCAGTGGCTCTTTTGCGGGAAAGAGGATACAAAGGAAGCAAATCCAACATGGACTTTTATCCATGTACACCCTAGAGCACTCACTCACCTCAGCCTAAGATAACCCTTCCTGTTCAAGCTCAGCGCATCGCCTGCTGACACCAGCCACCAGCGGAAGCCTGAGGATCCACTCAGGCAGGGTACCCGACCCCACCCTTGAGGACACTCCTGGAACAAGCCAGAGCGCCTAGGAACCTGGGCTAGGCTTCCCCTCCTGTTCATGTCCTAATCTATCCAGGCTTGGAGAAAGGAGTAGGAATAGAGCTATTCTGGACAGAGTGAGGAAAATGGGCTCCATCTTTCAGGGACAGAGGAAGAAAAATGGGCTCCATCTTTCAGAGTGTGTGTGTTAGAGAAACAGACTGTATCCTACAAGGAGTGGAGAAAGAGTTGTCAGCACCTCTGCTGTGTCCCTTCTGAGCAGGTTTGTGTCCTGAAGGGAAAGAATGTGAGTGTGGGAGCTGGTGCCAACTCCTAGCCCCTGGACTGAATTGAAGTAGTCACCCAGGGCTGTCAGAGAAGTTTCCCATTATTGAGTCCTGTTGGTGGGAGCACCAGGGTCAAGTGTGCCAGATACTCCCTGTCCTGGAACCCACAGCTACTGCTGCAGTCCTTCCATTCCAGAGTGAAAAGGCAGTTGGTTTAGGGTCATCTGTGTGTGTGGCGGAGGGGACATATTTGTACTGCTGGTGTGTTCATGTCTGTCTTGGTCTTTGAGTCTGGCAAGGTGGGTGTGAGCAAGGTTTGTGGAGAGTCTGTGCATACTCTTCTGGGAGCATCTATGTGACAAGAGGGTTGTCTGGGAGGAATGTCTGCCTTCTGCCAAATGTCCTAAGTAGCCCAAGGTCTGCCATCCAGGGTGGGCCCAAATCTGTATTTCCATAACTCCACTTCCCACCCTAAGTGCCAGAAAGGATGGGATGGCAAATGGAAGAATGTCCTGCAGGGGTCAACAAGCTGATTTATTATTATTATTTTGAAAGGGCGTATCTGTAGGGTTTGAGCCTGGCCTAGCCACTGGGGAGGGGGACAGTGATTTCCTTGGAGTTGACACACCCCCTTCGCTTATGCAGCCACAGCAGTGAGTGATGATGGGTTTGGGGGATTGCGGAAACTGGGGAAGACTGGGGCTGGGGACGACTGGCGCCGGCAGGATAGCGTTCTTCACCCGGGTTCTCGGTCTGAATCCCGCAGCTGGTCGGCGACATCATCAGGGAAGCCGTCCAGGCAGGTTCAGGGACTGTGGGGTGGGATCGCGGGGGATGGGTTGCGGACGACGGAGGACTGAGAGGAAGAGAGACGGGGGAGGGGCAAGGGGAGGGAGAGAATAGGAGAAAGGGGAGGGAGGAGGAACTGGAAGGAGAGGAGTGGCGCGGCCGGCTCGCTGGCCGCCAGTCGGGCTGCCGCGGGGGATCCGGCGACGTCGGAGGCTCTACTACCCGCCTAGGTGGCAGCCCCCACCTCTACGCTGCTGACGCGCCTTCCCCCACCCGCATCCCTCTGGCTCACGTTTCCGCCCCCAGTCCTGCTTGGTGGTGCAGCGGCAGCCGAGGCAACAGAGTCCAGGAGAGCAGGTGAGAAGGGCTGGGCCGGTCGGGCAGAGGGCGGCACGGGAAGCGGAGCCCGGGAAGCGGAGGGCAGAGAACGGAGGCGCTGTCCCTCCGGAGAAGCTGTCCAAGGAGCGATAGGATCGGGGCCGACTCTCGGAGTCCACCCAGGCCATGGTAGCAACAGCCGTCGGGGAACATTCAGGAGGCTGCGGCATTACGCAGCTTGGGTGTCTGGGCTTGGAGAGGCTTGATCATCAGGGCTCTGGACTCCGCATGTGTGTTCTCATGCCCGCGGGACCCATCCTAATCTTTCCGATGTACCGGGGGCACCCAGCTCTCTCCAAACTCTTGCAGAAAGGTGAAAGGAGCGACAGCAGGTGGCAATTCTGACCCGGGTCCCAGCTCAGAGATGCCTGTGATGCCAGGAGTAGGGTGGGTCCATCAGAGCAGAGGAGAGATCCCTTCTGCTGGCTTTGACCACCAGGTCAGCGGGAATACAGATGGGAGGGCACAAACAGACAGAAAGACATATATGCATACACCCTCTAGGTGCTGGCCCCAGGAAGAAGATCTGGCAGGTAGAGACCACCAGAAAATCATTGGCTGAAGACTGTGCTCCTAAGATGAGAAGTCTCTGAAGCCTGACTAGTGTTACCCCATGTGGCACCTCTGGGGAGTCAAAGAAAGAAGAAGCGTTGGCTGCGCCTTCTGTAGGGACTTTACAAACTTGACCTTGCCCACATGGCCCCCTCAAAACAGCATAGTGCTAGAGTGGACTCTCACCTGAACACTGCCACTTTGGCCATACAGTCTGAGGCAGTCCCTGCAGGTTCTGGGCTTAGTTTGGGAGTGTCCTACACCTGCCTGCAAGGACTTTACATTTTTCTGCCAACAGGGCCATTTAGTCCCAGGATCCTCCATCCTTGGGCTTTAGCGCATCCATCTTTCTGGATGCTGTGTTCTGAAGGCCAACGGAGCCACATGCCAACACCAGGGCTGTGCTTGCCTGTGGTAGGACTGGTGGTGGTAGAATGGGCTAAACATCTGCCTCCGGCTCTTGGAAAAGAATAGATGGGTGGTTTGTTGGAAATCATGGTTGTATACCTCTGCAGACTTAGGTTTAAGGGAATTGTAGGGAGTAGAGGTTGTACTCCCATGGTTTTTAAAACTGGCCTTTGCTCCTCTTGATCTGGCTCACTTCTACTTTACTTTCAAAATTAATATCTATCCCCAGGTTGTGAGGTGGCTCTTAAGGGTCCTGGTCACCCAGTTTCTTGCATTATCTCCATCTACATTCACATGGTACCTACCCTTGGAGCTGACCAGTGACAGCCTAAGTCATAGCCTTTCCAGCAGGCCCTAAGGTCCTCCCTGCCCTGGCTGTAAGCTAGGATCCCAAACATCCCAGAATGCCTGCTAGAGTAAAGGGCCTTAGAGGACCTTGGGGTCATTCACACATGCATTTCTTTTCCTCAGCTAACTAGCATCCCCCATACTCCATGCCAGATCCCAGGCCAGGCACCAAGGATGAAGCACTGGGCACAGCAGATATAGCCTTGCCCTTGAGAATCTCAAAGTCTTGTGAGAAAAATATTTTAATTAACAAAGCACATACCAATTGGATTCCAGGCAGAAGCAAAGCTAGTACTCAATAGTGACCTCTCATGGATTGGGAACAAACCAGCCATGCTCCCTCCAATGCTGCCCTGGGATGATCACTTGGCCTTTGGTACCTGCAACCTCGATAGAGTAGGTCCTAGCTGAAGGCTCACTTCAGGATTCACCCTCTCCAACTTGGGGGCTCAGGGAAATCACTGTGGTCACAGGAATAAGCCTGGAATCAAAGATTAGAGCCAGAGCTTCAATATGGCCCCTAGATACTGTTTTCAAGCTCTAGCCTCCTCATGGGGCAGAGGTCAGGCTGTGGGAAGTGGAGGGTTCATTGCAGGTCTAGACGGCTCTTGTATTAATGACTCTCCTTCTTTGTCTCCAGATCTGCACCTCTGCTATTTGAGACCAGGAGTCACCAAGATGCCTATCCTGGAAAAAAACAACCATAAGATGGCTGAAAAAACTTCCAACAGTGAAGAGGAAACTGTGAGTTATTTTGGAGCCTCTGTCTTACCTGTGCTCTCCTCACTCACATGTCCTTGCATTCAGAATAGTCCTAAGTGGGTCTAGCACCCAGCATTCTCCTGTTCCCCAACCCTGCACTCTCCTGGGCATGAGAGTGCTGCAGTGCTGCCCCAGGCCAGCAGAGGAGCCCAGAGGCCCTGGAAGGGCTGGGTGTGGCTTAAGAAGTGCTGGGAAATGCTGACAGCCACACTTCCTACTCCCCCAGATCAAGGAGAACCCTTGACCTCTGCCACACACTACACCCCCTGCCACCTCCCCAGACCCATTTCTATTCCGGATGGCTTTGAGCCCAGTGTTATTGTTTAGAGTGAGGCTGAATTCCCTACTCCAGACCCTGCCACATCCCAGCACCAGCTGCTGTCACTGGGTCAGCCCTGGAACATTAAGCACCATGTTCTCCACTGGTTTGAGACAATGCCACCCTCCCTGGGTAGGCATCCTCGGAGTGATAGAACAAGATATCTAATTTCAGGCTGTTGCTTTTGCTGGTTCCTCTTCCATACACATCTTTTTGCCACTACTATTTCTCCTCCTCCTGCCTTCATTTGAAACCCTAATCAGAATTCTCTGGCTTCTGACCTTGAAGTGTCTCATTAATGCTGCCTCAACCTCTGCAGATAATCAACTCCTCTGTTGTTACCTCTAGTTTATGCCATGGCCTCCATTCCCCTGGACTGTGGCTTCCTGAAAATTAGGCTCTTGTCTCTCCATCATCCCTGAGTCCAGTCTAGAGCCTGGCTTCCATGAACTGCCTAGAAAGCATATATGGACTTGAGTGAGAATCCAGGTTCCAGAGTCCCTTGTTTGTTCAGTTCAGACAATTAGAATTGTCTGGAAAAGAGGCCCCTCTGGATCTGAGATGTCTGAGTTCAGACTTCCTGCTTCATTTCTTTTTACCCATCTCTAATTCCCTGTTACCCAGGCTGAGCCCCAGCCCACAGTAAGAGCCTGGAAGAAGAGTAACCATTTCTAGCAGTGACTCCAGTCAGACTTGCCAACACCCTTGGCCAGGTCACCAGTTAGGCTAAGCTTTCTATAGGTACTTGCCCACCTACAGACCACACAGACCACTCCCACCAAATGCAAGAGAAGTAAGACCAGAGTGGCTGGGTAGGGAACCAGACCTGGTTTTCTGGGAGTGGGATGAACAACCCAGGTACTGCTCAAACCCGTTCTCACATGTCCCCAGGGCAGCAGCAGCCTGTAGTTGGCAGCAAAACCCCACACCTGCTGAAGCAATGAACTTTAAAGACAGGATCAGACAGGCAGGGGACTGTGTTCATCCATCACTCTGCCTCTGCCCAGGGCATGGGGCAGGAACAGAGCAGGGAATGCTTTCCAGAGGCCACACTGCTCTCAGCCAACCATGGTGGGGTGAACCCTTGGCTGCCTCATGGAAGCTCACTGCCCCACAGAGGAGAAATCCCTCCAAGGAGATAGCCCACTGTCTGCCAACTTTACAAATTAAACAGAATCGAGAGTCCTGCTTTCCTACTGTCAGGGGCTAAACAGGGATGGAAAGGGTGGAAAAGAGAGAAAAGAAGAGAACAACCCAGGAGAAAGAACCAAATCCCGGATGTTGGGTGCAGATTGGTTTTGGTTCCTGGCTCTACCACCAGACTGTTTTGTGACCTTGTACTAGTTTCTCCACTGTTTGGGCCTCAGTTTTCTGATGTTTTTTTCTGCAAATGGGAGAAAAAACTCTGGCCTACTAGGTGAAAAAGTTGAAGACAGACATGATACCCCTAAGTGAAATGCAACTGAGATACTGGGAAGTACAGGGCCCCTGTAAGAGGACCATGACTGGGTTCTCAGTGGTGGGGTTTCTCAGCAGCTGGGATTTTCTCCTGACTCTAGCCACACTGTGGAGCACCCCAAGATTACAGTTTTCTTTTTAAGATTTCTTTTGAAAGATAAGGCTGGTAATATCATAACATTTTATGATGTGCCTATTTGTGGACAGTCCTTTCATTTAATTCTCATGTGACCCTCTCAAGTAAGAGTTGTTATTCATGTCCTATGGATGATAAGTCAAGGCTTGGAGAGATTTGGAAAGGAATGACTTCCATTGTACTTTCCTATCCCTAATCCCCACATAGAACAAGCTCCTTCTCCTAGGTTTCATAACTGAGAGGGATGTAACAAGGAGCTCAGCTCATTCCTTCCCAGGAAATATCTTGCTGGGGATCTGGGGATTAGGAAATGTGGCTGTCAGAATTCCTCTAGCACTAATGACTCTGGTCATCAGGGCAGCACTGAACCATGTCTCCCACCCAAAGCTATATTTGACCCATCCAAATCGCCATAAGAGTAGCACCTTTCCCATCCAACAATATCAATAATTTTTATCCTAGACCTATCATTTATCATTTGTAAATACTTTCATACGTATTATCCCTTTGATCCTATAAAAGGATCATTTTACATGGGGAGAAACAGACACTGTCAGAGGGAGAAGGACCTGCCCAGGGTCATACCACTGATCAGCTGCAGGGTCAAGGTCTGGCTAATACCAACATCAAGGTCTTTTCTTTTGTGTTTTGTGCCCTCCTGGGACCCAAGCATAGTAAAGGATAGGGAAAGTGAACAGAAGTATCCTTAATTCATAATTTTGTTGAGCCAGGCCCTAGAAACAGACAAGTCCCAGAATAGGGAACAAAGATAGGACAGAATGAGACACATGTTGTGGATCATCTCAGGGACAGTCGTGAGCTACAAATAAGGACATGCACACTGAGTGCCTGTGAACCCCCTCTTCCAGGAGATGCCCAAATTGCCAGTGCCCCCACTGCAGCAGACACTGGCCACCTACCTGCAGAGCATGCAGCACCTGGTCCCTGAGGAGCAGTTCAGAAAGAGCCAGGCCATTGTGCAACGATTTGGGGCCCCTGGTGGCCTTGGTGAGACCCTGCAACAGAAACTCTTGGAGCGACAGGAGAGGACAGCTAACTGGGTAAGGGTTGCTGGGAGGGGCTGACAAGGGTCCCATGAGTGAGTGGCAGGAGGCAGATGTAGAGACAGATGGAGGATTTGGGTAAGAGGCAGGCAGATGACATAGATGGGGAAAAGGGAGAGGCTGGGATAGGAGATACATGGGAACAGGTAGGTAGCTGCAAAAGGCAAGAATGAGGGGCAGGCAAGATGAGAAAGAAGGATGGAGAAAAAAGAGGAACGATGAAGGGCAGAGATGGGGATAGGACAGATGGGGGATAGGAATAAGAGGAAGATGGAAATAGAGGTGCAAGATTGAGAGAAGATACAAAGATGGGGACAGGGCTTGGGGAAATGGAGATAGAAATGAAGTCAGAGAAGCAGAGCAGAGTGAAAACCAGAAATGAGATCCAAAGGCAGGGCACAGAGGTGCATCACCAACCCTCCAGAATGGGAGAGAAGGATGGGACAAAATGAAGGCCTGGTGGACTGGGGAGCACCCGGGCCCAAGCATATAACTGGGGCCCAGTTATGAAGGAAGTGAATAATCCAGTGAGGTAGCCCAGTTTTCCCTTGGGACTGCCAGGATAGAATTGGTAATCTCCACTGGCAAGGTGCCCTGTTTTGGGAGAGGTATGCGTGGCCATCAGAGGGATGTATCACCAAACATCCAGAATGGCTCCTCTTTCCTGTGCTCTTTGGCAGGTGTCTGAGTTCTGGCTCAATGACATGTATCTCAATAACCGCCTGGCTCTGCCAGTCAACTCCAGCCCAGCTGTCATCTTTGCCCGGCAACACTTTCAAGACACCAACGACCAGCTAAGGTGAGGCCACAGTGCTCCTAGATTTGCAGCTTGGGTACCTGCCCAAGATACAGGGTCTGGCCCCAGTACAAGGAAGATCACAGTTTGTATATTGGTTGAGCTTTCTGGAGCCAAATGCCTCAAGACAGTGGCTGTCCAGACCACTGGGTCAGAAAGGAGTTTAGGCATAGCTGCACTCGGGTAATAAACACACAGTCTCCCTCCAAATATCTTTATTTGAGGCAGATACTTAATGGAGGTCATGGGGATCCCCACAGCATTCTTGACCTGGCTGAAGCCCTGGTAAGAGGCGTGTGTTCTGCCACTTACCAGTACTCCTGGCTGGGACACACTGCCCCAGACACTTCGCCTGAGGGTGAAGCCCCTGCTGCTCCAGAGCCTGGGTTCCAAACTGAGACTACAGAGGGGTGGAAACATGGCTCCCTGCCAGCGGCTGCTGCCAGAGCCTCTGCCATCTGCTGTAATTTCAGAGCTCACTGAGCCGCTGGAAGGGCCTCTGGGCCCACTGATGACGATGAGGGTGAGAGTGGGGGCTGGGGGTAGAAGGCTCCCCCTGCTGGAGTCTCAGTTTCTGCTCTCAAAACCTGAATGGAACAAACAGTGGGGACAATTCAGAGAGAGGGCAAGCCAAAGTGGCCTGAGGAGACAAGACAGGGCCCCTACGTCTCTGGAAAGGACTCAGCCATACTGGGAAGTCCCCTACGACCACCCTCATCCTTTCCACAAGGCCAGCTCCACTGACTGAAGGCCAGTGATGGGGATTACCTTCCCCTTCCCCTGCAGCCAGAACTTCACTGGGGCAGAAGGAAGAGTGTGGATGGATGAATTTCTGAAAACACTTCTCCAAATTGCATCTGAGGGGGCACTTTCCCCCCTATGCAATTAAGCCCTGCCTCATCATCCATGGACAATTAAGATGACATGGTCCCCTGGCACAGTTCTCTGGGGCTTCCCTCTCCCCACCCCTAGTACTCACTTTCCTTTTCATTAGCCACTAAGAGAACCAAATGATGGACTTTTCCCAGTAGAATTTTCTAGAATTCTGAGGGTCCTAACAACAACACCCCCCCCCCCCTTACTGGCCTTTCCCAGGGAGAGCTCCACCCCTCACCATCCAGCCCTTTCCGGCTGACTGTGAGGCCTTCTCCTGGCCCGCTCTGCCTCCTCCTCTTTCTCTTCCTCAAGGTGATTCCGGTTTCCTCTCCTCTCCTTTCCCCAAGAGCTGAGGCATCCCAAGGGACCATTTTTAATGCAAGGCTTGTGAGGGGCTGACAGCATTGGGGGAGGGGCAGCAGGAACAACATCTGATTAGTGCACACACAGACCAGGCATATGGTGGGTGATGGTTGAGTTTGGAACAGAAGGAGGGGGCAGGAAGAGCAGACACAGAGATAGGGAGGAGGAGGAAGGGAGGGAGGAGAAAAAGAAGAAGGAAAGGAGTCAGAGGGAGGGAGGGAGAGAAGGAGGGAGAGAAGGAGGCAAACTCAGCCTCTCCTCTATCTGCAGGTTCGCAGCCAGCCTCATCTCTGGTGTGCTCAGCTACAAGACTCTGCTGGACAGGTAGGGCTGGGCCCAGCCCCGATGTTTTGCTCTGGCACAGTCTGTTCATGCATCTGTCTTGCTGCCGTGATAGACAGGGAGCTCCAGAGGGCAGAGACCTTGTCTTTTTTCCTGCTCTGTGTTCCTGGCCCCAGCCACAGAGCCAGGGTTTCCCTGTCCACTCCTCAGCAGCAGGATGATCTTTAGCTCAGCTGTCCTGACCACTGAACTGTCCTGACCACTCTCCCCAGAACCATCTTTCCTTGATCTTTCTAAAATGCCTTCCTCCCCCCAAACCTCAGACGTTCACACAGTGTGAATCTGTCAGGAGTCTGTGGAAAACGGAGAGTGGAGAAAGAAGAGTGGTTAAAGTAATGTGGTGCTGGACTTAGCTGAGCTGCGCTGGATGCTGGCGGGGGGGGGGGGGTCCCTGCTCTGAGCTTCTATTTCTTTAATTCCACCAAACTCAGGGGACATGGGGGTTCTCCAACAGAGGGAGAGAGTTGTGCAAGCACAGTAGGCTATCTTTGATTTTAGAAGCAAATTTCCTCTCCTAGCCAAGCCCCAAGCTCCTGGGAACAGCAGGGAGAATGAGGATATTTGGAAGACCCAGGTCTCCAGAGGCATGGTAAATAAGGGCATCAGGTTCTGGAAAGAGAGAGGAGCCCAAAGTAGTGTCCTTTGCACAATTAAGAGAGCCCAAAGTAGTGTCCTTTGCACAACCTCAGAGAGGTTAAGTTACTTGCCCATAGTCACACAGCCAGGAGGTGACAGGGTAAGGAGGGAACAAGGAACAACTTGTATTCTTTGTTCAACGTGATGCAGCTCAGTCTTTACCTAACCTTGGGGCTCAGACTCACATCCCTTCTGGAGAGGAAGAGGCAGGACTCTCAGAAAACAAAGGGCAAAAAGGCTCAGAGGTCAGGCCTTGGGGTCATCAACCTGAATCTGAATTCAGATCGCCACAACACCGCAAGTGTTGACCTCCACGTCTAATGGCTTCTAGCTATTGTCCCCTGTCAAATGGGCATATCAACAGTAGCCTTCCCATGGGGTTGCCATGACTGTTCTCTGAGGCCTGAAAGCTCTCAGACTTAAGCTAGACACACAGCAGACTCCCCAGTGCACATGCTGACCATACATGCCGTGACGTTCTTCTCACTCCTCTCTAATGTCATGGTCACTGTGCCTTCCCACACTGGATCTCCAGAACTTCTGCCTCCTCAAGGTGTTTCTCTGGCCATCTCCTTCCTCATTGGCAATGCTCTGTCTCCTCCCAGAACTCAGTCCTGTAATTCACAGCCCCATCTCTGTCTTCAGAGAGCCTCATCCCTTACAGTAGCCCAGCAGGACAGTGGAGAGAGGCACTGGCCCTGCCCACTAGGCCTAGGGACTTTGAAGCTGTTCACCATGGACGGGCCTGAGCATCAACTCTTAGGGGTTTTGCGCGTGCATGTGCGTGCACACACACACACACACACACACACATCCATTCATATCTGCACAAAGGTTTCTGTGTCCAATGTTTGTAAATGCCATAAGGCTGGGACATTTGCCTGAGTGCCCGTTTTGAACCCTTAATTAATTAACTAATTCACTTTGCAATATGTTGATGCAGGGAAGAGAAATAAAGCCTCATCCCCACCTTCAAAAGATTCTCAGATATTGGGCAAGATAGACATGTAGACACAAAATATAGCAATCCAGCTCTGGTCCTCACTTGAGCCCCAGACATGCCCACTGGGTGTCTCTCAGTCATTACAGAAGAGCCCCATAGAACTTTGATGCCACCCCCCCCACCTTGCTTCCCATCTGGTCTTTCGGGCTCAGTAAGTGCACCAGCACATTCCCAGATGGTAAGTCTAGGAATCATGAAGTCCCTCTTTCTCCCTCACCCCACATCTATTCACTACATTCTGGTTCTGGTGTGGTCACTTGGCCTCCAGAGCTGCTCCAGCTGCCCTTCTTCCTCTCCCTCCCACAGCCCACAGCCTACTTTTCCATTTCAGCTATAGCCTTCTTCCTTGATCTTCCTGGGGCCCTGTTTTTCCCACTGTCCTTCTACAACCAGGATTATTAAGAAAGCAAAGCAGTGCTGGGGTGTGGCTCAGTGGTATAGAATATGCTCAGCATGGGTGAGTCTCTGGGTTCCGCTCCCAGCACCAAAACAAGCAAACAAACCATAGGATCCCACCTTGCCTACCTCTCCCACCTTTTCTTCACTCAACTTCACCCTACTGGCTTCCTTTCTGTTTTTCCACAGTTGCTTCTCAAAGTATTTCTAAGGAGGACTTTTTTAAAAAAAATTTTTAAAAAGTTTTGTAAAACACAACCACAATGGATTACTAGAAAAATGTCACAATGACAAATATGTGTTTTATTGTGGGATTCAATAGGTTTAAAATTACCATAATGTTGCTACAAATGTTTCTGGATTCTAGCATTCACCTTGTCATGGGTCAATCATGATAGCCTCTTACCAATTGGGCTCAGTGAACTGGGGCCTTAGAGAGACTGCCTCCCCACTCCCACTGGCTATATCCTCCTGCCCCTGCCAGTCATTTGTCCTTGCTACCTGGTATTATTCTGTTTACCGATTTACTACATGTGATCTGTTCCGTCACCAACATATCCTAGGACTCATACCCCATCAAAACAGGAAAATCATGTCTTATTTTCTGATATATTCCAAACCCCAGAATGGTGCCTGGCATAGCAACAATTTCTTGGCTGAAAGCATGAAAGGGTGGATGGATGGATGGATGAATGTACACATGGTGGATGGATACACGTATGGTGGGTGGATGGATGGGAGGAATAATAGACACAAGTCATGCAGAGATCATAGAAGAAAAAGAAATTTATGCCTTGAAATCAAAGAAGGCTTCTAGGAAAGGTGATAAGCATTAGGCTTTTGGAAGAGAGGAGAGTTTTCTAAAAAGAACTAGAGAATGAAGGGGTAAGAGCAAAACCATGTTAATCAATGATCAGCATAAGCAAAGGCACAGAGGGCACATAAGCAGTGCAGAAGATGGGAGGATTAGGGGAGGTTTGAGAAAACCCTGAGGGTCTTTCTGGGCCACTCTACTATTTTAAAAAGTAAAGAAGTGCCGGGTGCAGTGGTGCACACCTGTAATCCCAGAGGCTTGGGAGGCTGAGGCAGGAGGATCATGAGTTCAAAGCCAGCCTCAGCAAAAGTGAGGCACTAAGCAACTCAGTAAGATCCTGTCTCTAAATAAAATACAAAATAGGGCTTGGAATGTGGCTCAGTGGTTGAG
This sequence comes from Xerus rutilus, assembly GCA_028644305.1. Lineage (NCBI taxonomy): Eukaryota > Metazoa > Chordata > Mammalia > Rodentia > Sciuridae > Xerus > Xerus rutilus. The sequence goes on along the minus strand of CM053404.1, from coordinate 65,116,651 downwards.
AGCCTCTGAGTTCCAAAAAAAAAAGTGGAGAAGCGAGCTCTGAAATTGACATCATAATTCAATTTTGGGCTTGGTACTCCAATTTGCCTAATCAATTTGCAGTAGAGGGCTGGAGGTGTAGCTCAGTGGTAGAGTGCTGGCCCAGCACACACAATGCCCTGGGTTTGATCCCCAGCACCACACACACATACACAGAAGCACAATAGAACTGATTCAAATTTCCTCTCTCCCCCTTGTCCATTCTTTCATGGCTGCCTACTTCCCTCTTGCTCTCCCCCTCTAGCCACTCCATCCCCACTGACAGTGCCAGGGGCCAGCTTTCAGGGCAGCCCCTCTGTATGAAGCAGTACTATGGGCTCTTCTCTTCTTACCGGCTCCCTGGTCATACCCAGGACACACTAGTGGCCCAGAAAAGCAGCATCATGCCTGAGCCTGAACATGTCATCGTGGCCTGTTGTAACCAGGTAAGTGGCCCCTTATCACCTCTGCAGCCTCTCCAACTTGGGGGAAGGGATGAGGTACACAGTGGCCAAGTGTGCTCATCCATTCTTGCTTCTCCAAGGGTGCTCAGCCCACTTCCCTGAGTCACACACTGAGCTGGGGAACAGTGGCCCCAAAGTGGCCTCTCCTACTTCCAGTCAGTCCTATTTGTGTCCACCAGTTAGTTTTTAAGAGCAAGGAGAGTGATCAGATAGGAAATGCCCTCCCTGGGTCCTCATGTCAGGCTCCTGAGTGACAGAATGAAGTCATGAATGAAACCCAGCATGGCCTTGGTGCTGTCACCTGCACATCTGTTATTTCCATATAGTTACCCAGGGTGTGGCCCCCCTGGAGACACTCCCAGACAGGTGAACCCTGTTAAGGACTGTCGGATGAGACACCTTGTGCTAAAACATGGTTCTAACACTTAACACTCATTCATCCCCTTCAGTCCTCAAAATGAACCTGCAGAAGGGATCTTTGAATCTCTCTTTGACAGATAAGAAAGTGAGATTCAGAAAAGTGGTTTGTCCTAGAGTGGAAAGGACTCCAGGTCTGGCCAATGCCCCAAGGCCATGTTCTTTGCCCTACAGCCCAGATCTTCAGAGAGGGTTCCACAGAGCTAGTAAGGGCCTTGTGGGGGGTCTGGGGAACAGGCCAAGATGGGTTCCTGACCTTTCTTAGTGTCCACTGCACTAAATATTCTATATATTAAGGCTTCACAAAAAATATTTCACCTGAAAAACAAGGGGCTTGGGTGGCATTTTCTTGGTTTTGCTTTTTCAAAATGCTAAAACCTTAGTTTGACAATCATATCATAGACCCCCAGCCCCCTGTACTTGTTCTACAGTGTTTTGTTCTTGGGTTCATCTCACATTTTTTAATAAGTGTAGAGCCCAATGAAAGTCTGCCATCTAAGGATGGCTGAGACCTCTGCGCCCAGATTTGAGGGCCAACAAGAGCCTACCTGGCACACAGTCAGCCGGCCACAAAACAAAAGCCTTTTTCCATCTTCACTCAAAAGTCAAACCCAGGATTTCCCAGTCCTCATATGGCACAGTATCTTCCCCTTTCAGAAATAATCTCTCAGACCTTTGCTCTGGACCAGGCCATGTAGACACTGTTCAGGGAAGGGGCCAGGTACTCATGTCAATCAGCTGAAAATGATGTCTCAACATGAGAATTGGCTCTTTATGAAACCCAGGGCTCTGACTTTCAAAGTGACAGAATGACAGCACCATAGAGTTTACATATAGAGCACATGCAGACACATGGGCACATGCACTTGGTTGCAAAGAGGGTTTTGTGTGTTGGTTTTGTACTTTAATCTTCCTCTGCATATTATCTGTTGGCTTGCTTGTTTTTTTTCACTTACCAATGTGGTTGAAGTCTATCCTTATAGTTCTAACTAGTTCATTCTAGTTAATTCTGCACTATATAAAACCACTGTATTTTACTTATCCGTTCCCTTCCTGGAGAACAATGACCCTCTTTCTACTGTCTTGCCGATGCAAAAAGGCTGACATGCACACATTCTTTCCTGACATGCACACACCGCTTCTAGGTGGGTCTGTTTCTCCAAGTCGTATGCACACGGGTATGTTTCTACAAGTCGCAGGCTAAACTATATGTACTTATAGGAGCAACTGCTGAGTCATAGGTATGCATATGTTTACTCTTGATAGACACTGCTCTCCAACAGTGGTTGAACCATTACTCCAAGACATAATGGTTTTACACGAACTAGGAATTACAGAAGCAAGTTTTGTTTTGGGTAAATTTAATCTGACCTTCTTTGATGGTGCCAGGGAACGCAGCTTAGAGTCCAACACAGTCAACAACATTGGATCATTCCCCAAATTGGGACAATTCAGAATCACTAAATACCTTGGGAACCTTGGGCCTGAAAAATCCTGAGTCTAAGCTCACTAGTGAAGTCTCAGTGAAGGCCTGGCACCTTGGGCCAGCTGCCATGAGTGACATGTTTGACCTGTTTCCCCCACAGTTCTTTGTCTTGGATGTTGTCATTAATTTCCGCCGTCTCAGTGAGGGGGATCTGTTCACTCAGTTGAGAAAGATAGTCAAAATGGCTTCCAACGAGGATGAACGCTTACCTCCAATCGGCCTGCTGACGTCAGACGGGAGGAGCGAGTGGGCCGAGGCCAGGACAGTCCTCGTGAAAGGTTAGCAGCAGTGCCCAGCACATCTTCACGCTCATCTCATCCTCATGCCTGCTGGCTCTCCCCCTTCCAGAGCTGGGCACCATGGCCTCATCCCCATTAGCCATAGCACTGGGCACTCAGGATGCCTTTCAACTCAAGATGGGAGGTCAAGGTGCCTTGAAGCTGAAGGCCCTGTTGTACCTTTGTTTTGGGTTGGATGATATTCTAGATTTCTGGGTGACACTAAGGAGTGCTGGAATTGTGGGGTTTCTGGGAATACTGGGGGAAGGGAGGTTTTGAGTGAGAAGAAGGCTGTGTTTTGCTGGTGGGCTATGCGGATGGTGATTTAGAGATCTGAACTGTTGGCAAAGTGGATAGGTGGGACTCTGGGAGGGTAGGTGGCCTCCTTCTTCATCTGGTCTCTCAGTCCTCCGTCCTTTTCAAGCCAATCATCATCCCTCTGACTGGCCTTGGTTCTTATGAAAACTTCCAAGCATTCCCATAAGAAAGCTAATATTATTGGAGTCTCAAAATTTTTGAATCATCCTTTTGGAAACTACTTTCCAACCAAAGCATCCTTAGTTCTATGGAGTGCCTTCCTTTCTTGCCCACATTAGGCATTCTAGGACGAGAAGCAAGACTTCTGGAAGTCTTCTTAATTCAGTTAGAGATTGCACTGGACCAGGCAATTTATTCAGATTCCCTCTGTGTCAACAACTGAGGAATTTGTGACCAGCCTGGGAGTGTGAGAGACAGAAGGGATGAACAGGGCAAGAGAGAGCATAGGAAAGGAGACCCAAGTGCAGAGAAATGGATATGTGCTTATCCATATAAAGCAATAGAAACAGCAGGTGACAGAAAAGTACTCCAGGACTTAAGAGAGGGCAAGGAGCCCTTAGCATTGGAATATTGAAAGACTTTGTTGAAAAAGGTAGGTATGGAGCAAAGCCCTGTGCCATGAGTAGAGGAGCAGGAAGGATGGAGGGATGATTTCCAGGCAGGTGGATGAGTGTGGACAAAGGCAGCCTTTCAGCAGGGACATGTCTGTCCTGCCCTGGGGACCACAGGGAGAGCAGCTGGCTGACAAAGATGGCTATGTCAGATGGATGCACCTAGCTCTCTGACAACAGGCATTTGCATTTTATGGTCCTTCTTTAGAAGGTTCTTTCCCCAGAGCTGGCTCCTGGCTTCATGAAGAGCCAGCCCAGGTTAAGGCCTCAGGCTCTCCCAGAGCATTCTTCCCTCACATCAGCACTCTGTCACCTAGGCCCCTTTTCCTGTCTTGATTGTGTTACTAGCCAGATCTCTGAGGGCGACTTTGCACTTGTTTGGCTAATGCCAATCCTCTTCCTTCTTACCACAATCTGTATGGTTCAAGAGGACAAGG
>CM053404.1:64953202-65112522 GCA_028644305.1 Xerus rutilus | reverse complement strand
TCAAGCCTGTAATCCCAGCACTTAGGGAGGCTGAGACAGGAGAATTGCGAGTTCAAAGCCAGCCTCAGCAAGGGCGAGGCGCTAAGCAACTCAGTGAGACCCTGTTTCTACATAAAACACAAAATAGGGCTGGGGATGTGGCTTGGTGGTCAAGTGCCCCTGAGTTCAATCCCCAGTACCCAAAAAAAAAAAAAAAAAAGAGGACAAGGCACTGTCTATTTAGTTCTGAATCTCCTGTGCCAATCAAGGTAGAAGCCCAATTGCATTTGTTAAATAAAAGAATAAAGTGCTACTAATGATACCAGACCCCAGATTTATTTCCCACTTACCAATTATTTTTTCTTCCAGTCATTGGGCACCTGCTGAATGCTTATTCCTAAATAGAAGCCACAGGGGCTACAGGGAAGTGTGCTGAGCTGATTCTGTTCTCACAGATCTGACCACCACATTGGGGAATTAATAACTTTGAAAGTGAGTTAATTCCCTCTGGAGACTGTAGTGAAATCACAGCCCACTCTCCTCCCCTCCAGGGACGTAGACAGGCATCAAAATAATCGCCTCTGCTTCCAGCACGGTTTCCACTTTATTAGCAGGCCAGGCCCCAGACGACTGACCAAGATTGCCTTGAGGTCTGAGTGCTTGGGCTGCACTAATCGGAATTAATTTGTTAATGGCACTTGATCTGGCTTTGTGAATGGAAGTGCTGTTTCTGAGGGAAGTTGAACAAAAGGGAGGGAACACAATCACCGCCCCTTGGGCAAACCGATTAATTCAATTAGCACCGCTGAATGTGTCATGGGCAAAGCAGGAAACCAATCCTCCCCAGAGCCTTCCTTCAGGGACCAGCCACTGCCCCTCTGTGGGCTGAGACCATTTAGGGAATGATTTCCGTTTCAAAGTGAAAGACAACAGCGGTGGTGTGGGTGAGAGTTGAGAGGGAAGACGGAAAGGTGTGGATGGGTCTAGATATATCTCAAAGCAGACAGACTGGGAAGGAAGAGGGAAGCGAGAGAGATTCCTGGGTTTTTTAATATGAGCCACTGGGTAGATGATGGTACCATTTACTGAGATGGGAAACAAGGGGAGTGGGTATAAAGATCCTGTCAGAGCGTGCTTGATTTGAGATGCTTTGAGTCATCTAAGTGGAGATGTCAAGTTAGATCTATGTGTCTGGAGCTCAAGGGAGAGGTCAGTACAGAGATATAAATTCAAGAGCCATCAGCACCTAAATGATATTTAAAGTCCCCGACCTAGATGAGATCATCTAGAAAGAGGAGCACAGGGACCAGGGGGGTCAAGTAGAGAAAGATGCAAAGGGAGTGAGAAGCAGCAGCCTGTAAAACCAGGAGATGAGTCACAAATCCAAGAGAGGAGATGAGACTGACCAGCCATATGGATTCTGTAGAGAGCTCCATGAAGAACAGGACAGAGGGGAGACGCTGAGCTTGGCAACCTTGACATTGTCAGTGAACCTGACAAGGATCAGGCTGGAGTAGTAGGAAGAAAGAATGGTTAGATGTGGACGGGAAGATTGTTGATGGAGCAATGAGTAGAACCAGCAAGTGCGGGTGGTTCTATTCAAACATTTATTCAAAGAAGCAGAAAAATAGGGGAATTTCTGGAAGAGAATGAGGGTCAAGGGAAGTGCTTCTAAAAGGGGAGGCAAGTGTATGGTTGTATGCAACTAAGTGCAAGGAAGGAATCCGCTAAAAGGAGCTGGATGAGGAGGGAGGAGATAAATGAAGGCCCCAAAGGAGCTGACATTCAGAGAATAAGAGATTTTTGTTGCCCAAGGAAAACAGAAAATTTGGGCCCATGACCTGCGGGACTATACCTGTGATGACAGGGGTAGAGTGTGAGGAGGCTCTCAAACTGGTAGCTCCTGGTCTCAGAGTCACAGCAGGAGCTGAGAGAGGTAGAGTGGGATTCTCTAGCCAAAAAAGCATGATAGAGCCACTTGAAATGTAGGAAAGAAAACTCGCTCAGGAAACTTGATTGAGATTCATGGACTGTGTTGGGCCATACAGGAAGGGGGGTCATAAATTTTAGCACACTAATTAGAGTTGCTATGGGATTCACCACCACCACCGGGGGCCCCCGCCATCCCAACACACACACATACATTGCTTAGCTTCTTGGGTTCAGGCAAGATGTAGAGATGGGTTACTGGGTTCGGCCAGAGTTGGTGAATCTAACTGAGGAAGAGTGGTGCAACCAGAGAATGGTTATAATGGTGGAATCTGAGCTTAGTAGGGATTTTGCTAGTCTGCTCAGGCTGCCACAACAAAGTACCACAGACTGAGTAGTAAACAACAGAAATTTCCTGTCTCACAGTTCTAGAGGCAGGAAATCAGAATCCAGGTGTCAACAGGGTTGGTTTCTCCTGAGGCCTCTTTCCTTGGCTTGTCAATGGCAGCTTCTCCCTCTGTCTTCACATGGTCTTCCCTCTGTGCGTGCCTGTGTCCTTGTCTCCTCTTCTCATCAGGGCCCCAGTCATGTTGGATTAGTGCCCACCCTGGTGACCTTAATTAGCTCTTTAAAGGCCCCTATCTCCAAATACATGTTCTGAGGTGCTAGAGGTTAGGACTTCAGCATATGAATTTGGGGAGGACACCATCAGCCTGTAGCAGGAGAGAAGTGAAAACTGTGTCCCATGGATAGTGAGAGTAGGTAGGAGGCCGATGGGTTTTGTAGGTCCCGGTCAGGTTAGGTTATTCAGTAGATGACAGTATATGATCCAGCAAGTCAGAGTATGGTTAGTGTGTGTTAGACTTCAGAGGCAGTGAGTCTCTGGTAATGAGAAGTTCCCAAGTGTGCTCCTGGTAGTGGGTGCTGAGGTTGCACAAAGGTGAGTGGAGAAATGAATTGAGAAAAAGGGTGTGGGCTGGGTCATCTTCATGACTGTTCAAGTTACCAAGAATGAGGATTCTATTGACAATAGGGAAGGTGGAGGTGAACTGGGAGTCCAGATCTTTGTGTTGAGCACAACACGGTAACAGGGAAAGACACAGCAACAGGAAAATTGATGCCAATGGGTGGTAAAATTCTTAAGAGGTCCAGCTCCAACAGGAAAGAGGGTGCAGCAGGAGGAAATGTTTAGAAGTGAGAAAAAAAGAGTACAAGTAAGAACAAGCCATTTACCTGGCTGGGCCCTGGGGTACATGAGTGTGAAGGAAAATAGCAGGTCCTGTGAGAAGACTGCAGGGGTTGTGTCCTTCCATACTTGGGTTGAAGCAGAACATGAACAGAACACCCGCAGATGAGGTCAGCCATGCTGGGAACTGGTCTGTCACAAGACCAGAGGCATGAAGGCTCAGGAAGGAGGACAGGAGAGGAGGCTGAGTACGTGGATCTGGGGGATGGGAGTGCCAGTACCCAGGGGTGGAGATCATCATTGCCAACAATGTTCCCCAATCCTTAACCTCTGGGAAGTTGTGTTCTCCCAGTCTGGAAGTAGTTGTTAGGGCTGAGAGTCTTTGTGGCCCACAACAGCATCTGTATTAATGCCATGAAATGGGTGGAGCTATTTAAGAGCATCACATCTTTCAGTTGAAGTCCTGAGCTCCCCTCCTCATTCCCTGAGACCTGGGCATGGGGGCCAGGCAGGCAATGTTCAGCAGGAGGCCTCACCAACCAGGCTCCTCGCATCCTGGCAGAGGGCTGAATCATGGTGATTATGCTCAGAGTGTCCCTGAGTTCTCATCTAGTCAACTGAGACCAAACAGGGCCAGGGCTTGTCTGCCCAGCCTTCGTTGCTTCAACCCTTTTTCTTTTGAGACACTGTCTGTGCTCCTCTGACCCACCCCCAGCCAGGACGGCCCCCTGCTGTGAGTCCCCAGTCTACCCTCATCTGACCCTGTGCCCTGACACTGAGTATGTGAAGCTCACAGAGGTTGAGGGACCACCAAGGTGACATAGTGCATGCAGGGGAGCCAGGATACTTGCTGAAACAATCTGTACCTTTCCCCACCCCAGCCCACACAGCCCTTGCTCTAAGCTTCTCATGAAGAGCTCACTCACACACCGCACAGAAGCAGTTGTGGTCAGCAGCCCCAGCATCCACAGACCATGCCAACTGCCCTCCTAGGGGGCCATAGGGCCAGTGCATCAGGCTAAAACCAAAGGAGCACTTCAGACAGAGTCTTGAAAGGATGTGGAGGCCACATTCCTGGCCTGTCCTAGCCCAGGAGGAAGTGGAGCTTGAGGGCCAGCCAGGTGGGCTGAGGTCAGTGTGACTCAGCCCTGGCTACAGACTGGGGTTGGCTGACGACACCAAAATCATCTAGAGCATTCCTTTAAAAACAAGATGGATTCCTGGGCCCAGTGATTTTCCAGTGGGACGGAAGTGGAGCCAATGAATCTATTTTTAAAGCACCCTGATGATTTCATGGGCAGCCTAGGTTGGGACCCACTTACTCCGATACTAGTGGCTGCTGTGCTTCAAGCCCCTCCTTTGTGCCCAGCCCTGTTCCCAGCGTTTCCTGTCCTGTATTGTCACAAGTCTTCTGTGAGGTGGAGATTTCCTCCCCTCTGAATAGTGGAGAAAGTTATATCTCCCATGGGGTGAGCAGTGCCCCACCTTTAGAGTTGGTGGTAGAGCCAGGGCATCCACCTCCCCAGCCTGAAGTCTGCAGCGCCTAGCAGGCAGTGATGGGATTCTGAAGATGAGCTTGGGCCTCAGAAGGGGCCTGCACATATTCTGAGGACCTCCCTCCTCACTGAGCCATGAAGCTGTGGCCTTCCTGAACCAAGGAGGAGTTAACACCGTTATCCTGGTCTGGAAATTTAATTAGACATTCGGCCCTGGGTCTGGAAGACTGCAGCGCTTGTCAATTTGTAGGAAAAGGATGGCCAGCTTGGAGAGTCCCCCTGAGCCGACTGATTTTCCTGGATGCTGCATGGAGATCCTGTGAACAGACCTCATAGGCAGATGCTCTTCGTTTACACAGTCCCGTAAATATTTATCCCCAGCAGCCAATTAGAGCTGAGCCACTGCTTTCAAGGAGGGAACTGACAGAAGGTGGCTGCAGCTGCAGAAGGCCATGGTCATAGTTTACAAGAACTACTCAGAATGGGGGCATTTTGCTGTTTAAATATTGCCATCCAGGGCAAGGCAAGTCTGCTGATTTTAAAACCAATTACACATTAGCAATAACAGCCTCTCTGATTTAGTTGGCCTAGAAATACCTGCTGCACTCTCAAGGCAATGTGATTTTCTCTGGGGGTGTGGGCCTGGGGCCATGCTTCCTCCTCACCCTCACAGCAGAACCATGGAGGCCTTTATGGATAAGAGCATTCAGACAGGGAGAGGTGACTGGTCCAGGACAAAAGAACTTGTCTTGACCTGCCCCTGTTGCTGTTTCCTGCAGCCTGGGCTTCCTAGTCGGTGGCATGGAGACAGCAGTCTGCCCTATGTGTAGAACCGAGGGGATGGCTGCTAAGCAGATGGCCTGGTGCGTGACACACCAAGAGTGTTCGCTAAATGATAGTTCTTAATAGATTTAGGGAAATACTCCAAGGACACTCTGCCCAATGCCCACAATCTCTCTGAAAAAATCTGGCAAACTTGAAAATTGGAAGCTGTTGAATGGGCAATACCTATGTGGTCAAAGACAGTGACCTTGGGTCTTCAGTCTGGAGGGCCATTGTTCCTTGCATGCAGTCCTAACCTCAATCAACCTCATTACCTCTAGGGTGAATTTGCTTCCCCTACTCCTCACATATCACATGCTCTGTATACACACACACCGGACACCTGTCTTCTTTAATTTCTCCCTAGTCATCATCACTCTGGCCGCCTTTTCCCATTTTTGGTGCAGTGCAATAATATCTGGGGTACAAGGCAGCTGAGAAGTACATGTTTATTATCACCAACCACCCTTCTCCCCAGTTCTGGAAGAGTGAAAGATCTTCATATACTCTTGTCTTTATGGAAAGAGTAGTTAGAAGCAAAAAAAGAAAAAAAAGAACAACTTGCTTCTTGAGTTCTTTTTAAAAAACATTTATGTTAAATATGTTTTGGGACAACAGTCAAGAGGCATGCAATTATAAGAAATAATAGAGACTTTATATGTTTCCAATTTCCCTCAATGGTAACCTCTTGCAAAACTATGATATAATATCACAACCAGGATATTGACACAGATACAGTCAAGATTTACAGCATTTCCGTCACCATAAGGATGCCCAAAGTTGCCCTTTTAAGCCACACCTACTTTTCTCCCACTCAACCCTTCAGTTCCTGGAAACCACAGATCTGTTCTCCACTTTTTATAATTTTATTTTTTCAAGAATATTACAAAAACATGGTATAGTAGTGCATGCCTGCAATCCCAGCATTTCTGAAGCCTGAGACTGGAAGATTGCAAGTTCAAGACCAGCCTGGGCAACTGAGTCAGAACCTGTATCAGAAATAAGATAAAATAAAATAAAATAAAATAAAGGCCTAGGATGTTGCTCAGTGGTAGAGTGCTCTGGGTTCATTCCCCTGTATTGAAGAAAGAAAAAAAAAAGAAAATTTTAACTATATGGCACGTATGATTATTGGGATTGACTTTCTTTATTCAGCATAATTCTCTGGAGATTCCTTCAAGTTCTTACATTTGTCAATAATTCATTCCTTTTTATTGGTGAGTAATATTTCATGGTATGACATACCACACTTTCCTCCACCACTTATGTATGTAAGGATACCTGAGTTGTTTTCAGTTTGAGGCTATATTGATTTACAAATAGAGCGACTATGGACATTTGTGTACAGGGTTTTATGGGAACGTAAGTTTTCACTCCTGGAAAAACACCCTGAAATGAAATTGGTAGGTCACATGATAGTTGCATGTTTAGTTTTTTAAGAAACTAATAGATGTTTTCCAGAATGACTATGCGTTTTCACATTCCCATCAGCCAAGTGTGTGCAATCCAGTTTTTCTGCATCCTTGCTAGTATTCAGTGTTGTCACTATTTTTGTTTTAGACATTCTGATAGGTTAGGATTTAATTCATTGTGGTTTTAATTTCTGTTTCCATAATGACTAATAACATTGAATGTCTTTTCACATTGTTGTTAGTTCTAAGCGTTATTTACATATTCTAGGTACCAATTCTTTATGGAATATGTGTTTTGCAAATATTTTATCCTTTTCTGTAGCTTCCCTTTCCATCTTTTTCCTTTTTTCAGTTAGGGGTGGAACCAAGGTCCTCATATACGTTAGGCAAGTGCTCTACTACTGAGCTACATCCTCAGCCCATCTTTGCATTTTCTTAACAGTGTTTCAATAAGTAAAACTTTTTTTATTTTGTTATGGTCCAATTTATCAATTTTTCTTTTTATAGATCATGTTTTTGGTTTCATCTAAGATTCTTTGCCAAAAGAATCCTTCACCAAAAACCAAAGCTTTTCTCCTATATTTTCTGAAGTTCTATAGTATTATACTGTATATTTAAGTCAGCTATTCATTTAAAGTTAATCTTTATGTAAGATATGGGGTTTAGGTCAAGGTTTTTCTTTTCTTTGCCCATGGATGTCCAGTTGCTCCAATGTCATTTGTTGAAATGCTATCCTTCCTCCTGGAATGATCTTTGCACCTTAATACCTATGGTACATGCTTTTCTGGGTCTATATTTGGAAACTCTATTCTGTTCCACAGAGATATGTGTTTATCCCTCTGCCAGTATCATCCATGTTTGATAAAGTAGTTATATAATTAGTCTTGAAATTAGTCTTAGATGTACTGATTCCTCTAACTTTATTCTTTTTCAAAATTGTTTTAGCTGTTGTAGCTTCTTAACCTTTTTACATAGATTTTACAATAACATCATCTGTATCCACAAAAAAATCCTGCTGAGATTTTGATGGAAACTCTGCTAAATTTGTATATCAATTTGAGGAGAACCAATATTTTCACTATGTTGACTCTTCCAAAGAGTGAGCATGGTGTATTTCTCCATTTACTCATATCTTCTGAGATTTCTTTCATTTGTGTTTTGTTTTGGCATACAAGTTCTATATGTTATTTTGCAAGATTTACACTGAAATACTTAATTTCTTTTGAATGATTATAATTGGCATTGTATTTTTAATTTTAATGTCCATGTGTTTGCCACTAGCATACAGAAATATAATTGATTTTTATGTTTTTTTTTAAATATTTATTTATTTATTTTAGTTTAGGTAGACAGAATATCTTTATTTTATTTTTTATGTGGTGCTGAGGATCGAACCCAGTGCCTCATGCGTACTAGGTGAGCACGCTACCACTGCGCCATAACCCCAGCCCTGATTTTTATGTTTATCTTGTATCTTGTGACCTTGCTGAATTTGTTTATTAATTCTAGGAGGCTTTGTTATTTTGTCATTTTCTTGTTTTTGTAGATTCTTTAGGAATTTCTATGAACTAATCATGTTACATGAAGATAATGCCAATTTTATTTTTTCCTTTCTGACCTGAAAGCCTTTTATTCCCTTTTCTTGCCTTATTACACTGGACAGAACTTCCAGTATTATGTAGAGTAGCAGTAGTGAGAGTAGATATTTTTGTCTTATTCCTGATCTTTAGGAGAAGTATACCTTCTTTTGCCTTTAAATATGATATTAGCCATAGATTTATTTTTGTAGATGCTTTTTATGAAATTGAGGAAGCTCCCTTCTATTCTTAGTTTCCTAGGAGATTTTATCATGAATGAATGTTGAATTTTGCCAAATGTTTTTTTCTATGACAGTTAATATGTTCATGTGATTCTTCTTTTTTAGTCTGTTAATATGGTAAACTATATCAATTGTTTTTAGGTATTAAAACAGCCTTTCATCCTTGAAAAAAACTCCACTTGAACATCATGTATGATTATTTTTATATTTGCTTAGTTCTGTTTGCTAATGTATTGTTCAGTATTTTTGCATCTATATTTATGAGGGACATTGGTCTATAGTTGCTTTGTTTTTTGTACTATGTTAATTTTGTTTTGGCATTAGGGTAATAGTAAGTTCATAAACTAATTGGGAAGTGTTCCCTTCTCTTATATTATCTAGAAGACAATGTGCAGATATGGTGTTAATTTTCCTTTAAATGTTTGGTAGAGTTTTTTGGTGAAAGTCATTTGGGCCTGGAGATACATTTTTGGAGAGTTTTAAACTGACAAATTCAATTCTTTAACAGTTATAGAGGTCCAATAGTATATCTCAGTGGTAGAGTGCTTGCCAATATGCATAGGGCCCTGGGTTCATTCCCCAGCAACCCCCCCTCCCACACACACACACAAATGCATTATCTGTTTCTTATTTAGTGCATAGTAGAAGTTTATAGTTTTCAAAAGGTTATAGCTTTCAAGGATTGGTTCATTTCATCTGAGTTATCAGATTTTTTTGTGTGTAAAATTGTTCATAGTATTATTTACTTTTGGTATCTATAAGATATAAAGGGATATCCTCCTTCCCATTCCTGATATAGGTAATTCATCTCTCCCTCCCCTTGCCCATCTTCTTCATCTCTCTCATTGGTCTTGCTAGAAATCTGATTGGTCTCTAAAAGAATCAAATTTATTTTATTTTTATTGATTTTCTTTCTTTTTTTCTTTTTTCTCTTTTCAATTATTTCCTTTCTCCTGCTTCCTTGGGGTTTTCCTGCTCTTCTTTTTCTAGATTCTTACATTATTGATTTGAGACATTTCCTCTTTTCTAAGTAAACATTAAGTACTATAAATTTCCTTTGCATTAATATTTTAGCTCTATCTCACAAATATTGATATGGTATATTTTGATTTTCATTCATTTCAGTGTATTTTTAAAATTTCCCTTAAATCTTCCCCTTTGACTGACAGATTATTGAAGTGTATTGTTCTGTTTCTAAATGTTAAACATTTTTCAGTTTTTTAATTTCTACTTTGCTTCCACTATGATCAGAAACAAACACATTTTGTATTATTTAAATCATTTTTAATTTTCTGAGGTGATTTTATGGCCCTAGAGGTAGTTTCTCAGCCTATATTTCATGGGTTCTTAAAAATAACACGCATTCTGCTGTCATTGAGCAAGTGTTCTATAAATGTCAAGTAGATCCTGTCAATTGATGGTGGTGTTGAGTTCTATGTCCTTACTGAATTTCTGTCTAGTTGTTCTATCAATTGTCAACAGAGGAGTGTTGAAGTCTCCAACTACAATACTGGATTTATCTATTTCTTCTTTTAATTCTGTTAGTTTTTGCTTCACACATTTGTGATGTTTTCTGGCACATATGCACTTAGGATTCTTATGTCTTCTTTATGGATTTACCCTTTATTTTAAAGTATTGTCCCTTTATGACTGATACATTTCTTTATTCTGAAGTTTATCTGCTGTTAATATAGTGATTCCTGTTTTCTTCTGATTAATGTTTGCATGATATATCTTTTTTCTTCTTTTTACTTACAACAAACTATATAATTGTATTTGATGGGAGTTTCTTATTACCAGCATAGAGCTGAGTAATGTTTTAATATATTCTGCCAATATTTGTTTTAATTTGTATATTTAGGTCATTTACACTTAATGCAATTATATTTATATGTGAGGGCTAAACTCTGACATTTAAATTTTTGTTTTTGTTTTCTTATTTTTTTTAATTGGGGATTGAACCCAGGATACTTAACCACTGAGTCACATCCCCAGCTTTTTTTGTATTTTATTTAGAGACAGGGTCTCACTGAGTTGCTTATGGCCTCACTAAGTTTCTGAGGCTGGCTTTGAACTCGCAATCCTCCTGCCTCATCCTCAGGAAATACTGGGATTACAGGTATGCACTCTGGCGCCCTGCTTTGTTTTCTTTTTCATGCCTCCTGTGGGTTATGTAAACATTTTTTAGAAGTCTACTTTGATTCATTTATGGTGGTTTTTTTTAGTGTTATCTGTTCATGTAACAGCTTTTTCTAGCAGTTTCTATAAGTAACACATCATATATGTCTTATTTAATCTATTGGTGTTTAAATTTACCAGTCTAGTGAATACAGAAAACTTACTACCTTTTATATCCTTTTATTCTCCCTGTTTTAGTTGTCTTAAGTAATTCCTTTACATACATTTAACAACATATTAGCCTTGTTACAATTTTTGCTTCATCTTTGACATAATTTCTCAGTTTTACTCTTTCCATTATTCTTTCTGCTTTCTTGATATTCCAGTGTTCCTCTTTTTATCATTGCCTTCCTTCTTAAGAAACTTCCTCTAGCCATTCTTTTAGTATAAATCTGCTTGGATTAAATGCTCTTTGTTGTTGTTGTTATTATTATTGTTTGTTCATGGTGCTGGAGATTGAGCCCAAAGCTTCACAACTGCTAAAGCAAGTGCTCAACCACTGAACCACTGAGCAACACCCCAGGCCTGCTTGGTAGTAGGGTTGTTTTCCACATGAGAATGTTTTGATTTCTTCCTCCTTCTTTTTTTTTCTTTTTTCTTTTTGGTACTAGGGATTGAACCCAGGGATGCTTAACTACTGAGACACATCCCCAGCGCTTTTCATATTTTATTTAGAGACAGGGTCTTGCAGAGTTGCTCAGAGTCTCAGTAAGTTGCTGAGGCTGGCTCTGAACTGGTGATCCTCCTGCCTCAACCTCCTGAGCCGCTGGGATTAGTGCCACTGCATCCAACCTTCTTCCTTCATTTCTGAAAGATATTTTACCTGGATTTAGAATTCTGTGTTGACAGTTATTTCCTTTCAGAACTTAAAATGTGTGCCACTTCCTTCTAGCCTCTAATAAGAAATCTGCTGTCATTCCAATTGCTTTTCTCCAATTGCATTCCAAGTGTCATTTCTCTGTCACTGCTTTCAAAATTTTTCTTTGTCTTTGGTTTTCAAGAAGTTTGACTATGATATGTATTAGAATAGGGATATCTTTCAATTTATCCTGTTTAGGTTATGGCAGTTTCTTGAATCTTCAGGTTTATATCTTTTGACAATTTGGGAGATTTTTGCCATTGTTTCTCTGTGCACTTTTCTGCTCTGTTCTTTCTCTTCTCTTTCTGGGAATTTGATGACATGACTGCTAGATCTTGTGTGTCAGAATTTCCTTAGGCCTTTTTATTTATCTATTTATTTATTTCAGTTTCCTAATCTATTTCTTTTGTTGTTTAGATTGGTTAATTTCCATTGTGCCATATTCAACTTCGCTGTTTTCTTCTTCACCCGCTGAATTCTGCTCTTGAGTCTATCCACTGAGCTTCTTATATTGATTATAATATTTTTCATTTCTATTGGATTCTTTTTATCTTCTCCTCCACCTCTGCTGAGATTTATAATGCATTCCTGAGACTTTATGATTCTTTTCATATGTTTCAATTTTCTTCAGAATTGCTTGACACATTTTTATGTTTATTGGTTTAAAAATGTTTGTCACATAGTCCTAACATACCTGCCATCTCAGTGTTGGCATCTATTGGTTTTTTTTTTATTCAAATTGAGGTTTTCCTAATTCTTTGTATGATGTGTGATTTCCTGTTGAAATGTGGATGCATTGTGTTATGGAACTCTGGATCTTATTGAAACCTACTCTTAAAGCTGGTTTACTCTGACACTGCTGCAGCAGGTGAAGGTAGAAATCCAGGCTCTTCACTTGGGCTCTATCAATACTCTGGAGCAAGTAATTCTTATTACTGCCGAGTGGAGATTCCTGCTCCCTACATGGTCTCTGTTGATGCTAGCAGGACAGGGTCCAGGGGACCAATTACTTACAATAGAGATGAAGTCTATTTCCTTATGAGATATGCCTTCTCTGATAGCCCCAGAGGTTGAGATGCCTCATGTGGACCAGTGATGGTAGAAATCTAGGCTCCCCACTGGCTTCTGCTGGCAGCAAAGGGTGGAGGATGGGAGTTTGAGGTGTGGGCGTGTGTGGAGAATGACAGTTTTTCCTGTGATATTTGGCTAAAGAAGAATAGCTATTGTCTAAAAGTCTTATGTCTTTCCAGGTTGCTCTTTTTTTTTTTTCTGATTCTTTGGAGCAAGTCTTGTTGAGGTTTTTGTTGTTGTTGTTGTTTGTTTGTTTGTTTTTTCCCGCATTTTGTTTTCTATACCTACTTAAGATTTTCTGTTGCTGGCTTTACCTGTTCCAAGTGTGGAATATTTTAGGGGAAAAAAAATACCCAGCATGTTTGTGTGTTCGGGCTGCCATCAAAAAATACCACAGACTGTGTGGTTTAAACAACAGAAATGCATTTCTTACAGTTCTGGAGGTTGAGAGTTCAAGATCAAGGCACTGGCAGGGTTGGTATCTCCTGGGGCCTCTGTCCTTGGGTCGCTATCTTTTCACTGTGTCCTCACAGGGCCCTTTCTCTGTGCACCATCTTTGGTGTCTCTCCTTTTCCTTACAGACACCAGTTCTATTGGATTAGAGCCCCACCCTTATGATCTCATGTAACTTGAATTACCACTCTGAAGGTCCTACCTCGAAGTACACTCACATTGGAGATCAGGGCTTCAATATGTGAATTTGCTGAAGACGCGATTCAGTCCATTACATCCATGGACCTGTCTCCATACTGTTTTTAGGTCCTGAGGTCCCTGGCTGGTCTGTTCTCCTCCTTCTTTCTTTCAGAGTCTTCTTATGTTTGTTTTAAATGTAACATCCAGGGTTTGCAGTGGGAAGAATAGAGAAAAGCCTACTCCATCTTCCTAGAAGCTAAAGACTCTCCTTCTTGAACTTTTTCAAGGAGGCTTTTATAACTTAAGTCAACACAGTTCTAATTTGCAAGAACCATTTGCAATGGGCAAGAAATAATTTTGTTGGATTCTCAGTTTCTGGGGATTGGGAACATAAAAATCACCCTCCAGGCCATGGAACAGGGAAGGATATGGGATGTGTGAGGATAGATTTACCTCCCAAAAGGAGATGCAGTTCCTTCACCAAGGGAAGAAAGCTATTCAGATGGGATTGGCAAGGGATCAGAAGCTTTATGCCTTTGAGGAGATCAGTACCTCCATCTCCCTGACTGTGTGATGGAGGACAGGCAGCATAGTGGAAATCTGACTTGTGTCCATTTTCCTGGTGACAGATCAAGGAAGACAAGTGTCGTAGAGAGGGCTGTGTGTGTCCTTGCATGCTCATGCACAGGTGTGCATATTAAAAAGCAGTAACACGGAGTCTTGCCACCCTCCACAGACAGAGGTACTAGATGTGCCCTTTGTCTTTGCTCACCTGAGTCAGTCTTAAAGCTTTCCACCTTGAACAGAAGCCTCAAGGCTCCCCAAGGCCTCCTAGCCTCTGGAATTTCCGCACCATCAAAGCTGACAACACCCCGAGTGTGGGTGTCAGGGCAAGCTCTTCTTATTACTCAACTCACATGCCTCACTATTAAGCAGGGCCTCCTTGAAAAAGATTGATTTACCCCATTAAGTGAGCCCCGATGTGCTCCATGAGGATGCCACAAGACAAACGGCTCCTGCCGTGTGCCTCCAGCCCACCGCCCTGTGTTTCCATTACATTTGGGCCAGAGTCATGGTGGATGAGTTTGGGTGTAGTTCATTTTCTGCCTTACACGATAAACTTGTCAGCATTTGAACGATCAGCACTTGTATGCAGGGAGTTCATTTGCAAGGCCACCTGGCTTCCCAGCTCTGCTGTCCTGCTCCCATTTCACTCTGTCTAATGATCCAGGACCTGGCAGCACTGAGCTGCTGGGCCATGCACAGCCTGCACATGATGGCAAGGCCTCAGCCACTCCTCAGGCATCCTCCTCTCCTGCCTGGAGGAGGCTGGGGCACTGATGCCTAAAAGACAGTCCTTTCTTGCTGCCAGCCTTATAATTCCCAGAAAGTCTTCACTCTCCTTTCCAGGGTTGTATCAGGTCTCCTCCAGACTCTTAGCGGGTCAGGCTTGCTGTGGGCTTCCTAAGGAGATGCAGCTAGCTTGTTCACCCCACACTGATCTTAGGGTTGTTTCTAAGAAAACTTGGGTGAGGACAGATACCAAGCAGGCTCTTGCAAGGTGTGCAGCTTTCAAGTTGCTTATGGCCACCATATTCACTAACATATTAGGTTGATGCTGGCACATAGGTGCTCAACAGAGGTTGGACAATAGCCTCACATCATTATGTTAATCCAGTCACCTCTAAATCCACCGGCCTCCATCCATAAGCTGGAGGCCAAGCTGCCCACACACAAGTTCCACCTACAAACCAAGGGTCTGCTCCCAGTCCCCCAAGCCTTTCCCCATGCTGTTATCTCCCTCTTGACACATCACTCTCTTCCTCTTTGCATATCTGAATCTGAATCAGGCCTGTCCAACACCTTCCAATGCTCTGAAGGCTGTGGCTAGCCTGCAATCCCAACAGGATGCCTGGCACAGAGCCTGGTGCAGGGCTGACTGAGCACAGCCATCTGCAGAGATGCCTACTGGAGGGGAGGGAGGCAGGGTGCAGAGAACCTTGCAGAGGAGAGGGAATCATTACCATGTTTCCAGCCTCATCCCCACCTCTACTCCTCCATCATCCATGATGTTTGATGTCCCAAATGTAGTGTTTTCCTGCTCTTAGAGGAACCTTTGGGCCTTTCTCTCATGGGCCTTTCTCGTTAGCCAGCAGAGTTCCTCCAGGACCCTCTCTGAGCTGGGTTCACAGATCCTGGCCCCACCCAGGCCAGACCAACAGAAGCACACTGAAGTCTATTACCAACCAAGGACACTTTCCTGTGCCCAACTTTGTGTGGAGGCCCAGGCCTCACCCTTGGTGAACTCATAGACATGGGGAGGGCACCAGATCAGGGTTCATGGGGCTGCATGTGCTGGACAGCAGTGGCTGCCTAAAGCATGGGCCTGGGGCAGTGGCAGGGTCACACACCATGTAGTAGGAGGCAGTGGGCATAGAGAGGGGTGGTCCAGCCCTGGGCTCAGGTGCTGCGGGAGTCCAACCTGGCTGGTAGAGTGAAGCCTTCATGTCTACACTGAGCAGGCTGCAGAGCCAGTGTGTTCTGAGTGTCAGGAGTCCTTGAGGCCATGGCCAGCATTGCTAGGGGATCAGGGAGCTCAAAAGGGTTTAACCAGCAGGGTTTCATAGGCAGAATGGGAGAAGGGCCCTGGTAAGGAAATGGAATATACACAGGTGACCAAGGAGTACAGGTGGTTGGCAGTGAGGTCCACAAAGTGTATAGTGGAGCAAGGGAGACAGGAAGTAGGAATGGATGAATGGATGTCCCAAGGGTGGGCTGGTTTCCCAGAGTGGAAGGCCAGCTGTGGGATACGTGTTGTTCCCCAAAGGTTTGCAAACAGAGTAAAAGAATGAGTGGGGACTGGAGACACCTTTCATTCAAGGACATCTGTGGACACCTCTCATGAACCTGGAGAAATCATCTGGGCAGAGCAGGGATCAGCACCAGCACCAGGTGGCCATGTATCCAGCAGGCATTGAGAAGATCCATGACAAGGAATTAGGACTGAGCAGCCATCCAGCCACTACACGTGGGTTCCAAGCAGCAGGAGGGAGGAAAGTAGGGAGAAGGGCAAAGAGCATGAGTTCGTTACCTTTAAGGGGATTTCCTGGAAGCTGTAACATAGTGTTTCTAGGTCTTGTTGGCAGAATTTAGACACTTGGTTGCCCCTAGTTGTAAAGGAGTCTGGGAAATGTAGCTTTAATTGGTAGTTTCTATGCCAAGCTAAGCACCAGGGGTCCTAGGAGTAAGGAGAGAAAGGAGGCCTGGCATGCAGCTACCAATCTCTGCCACATAATGGCCATTTGTTTCCAAATACCATGCACTCTGTCTTCCTGTGGGTCGAGCACTCTCAGCCCCTCCCTGGGGCTGCGGAAGTGGGTATCCCTGCACCTGATCCTATCACTGTGTCCAACCCCAAGTTCAAGATCTTGGGAGATATGCAGCCCTCTCCTTTGGGTCTTGATGTGGCTCCTTAGCATTTTAAACTAAAATATTAAACTTTGGGTTTAGTGGACTTCAAACCAAAAGATAGGTTATCTGTCTCCACACTCACTCATGGTGATGGTAGAGAAAGCACTCCATCTACACAATAGAGACTTCAGTTTGGAAGCAAACTGCAACTTCCCACACTTCCAACAGCAGCAGCTGCTAGTGCCCGTGGTCAGGCCCCACCAGGAGATTTAAAAAACCTCCTATGTTTGGTGGAAGAATCACAGGGCAGCCCCTCTGGCTGGCCTGGCTCCACTTTCCAGGAAGAACCTTGTGCGTAGTGCCTTCTGTGGAGAAGTCAAGCCCCCTGTACTTGACACCCCCTCCTGAAGAGCCATCCTTGTCTAAGTTCCTCTAATGTCACTGTGGTGGTGGTGGGGTACCATTTGGAGGCCTGCATGGCTTTCAAAGCCCGCTTCCTGTAAGATAATGTCCAGGAGCCTGAGAATTTTTTAAAGCAAGCTGTAGACCAGGCTTGGGGCTCCCAAGTGACATGTTTCCTGCACACCTAGTGGCTTTTAGTTTATTTGTCTTGATGAGTTAGTTCCACATGCTTGAAATGGCCCCAAATGATCATCCAGATGCAGGTTCAGAAGCAGCCTGGCCCTCTGTCTACAATTCTGACTCCAAATCATGAACTGGAGAGAGGGGGCAAGCAGTACACTTCCTTTAGATTTTTGCATGAAATTATTGCCTAATTTTAAAATTTCAACCACTAATTTAATTAAATATTTGAAAATCATAGTTCAAGACAAATAAACATGCCTATACATAGGTATGGCTCAAGGGTGCCTGAGTGGAAGATAAAGAAATGGGGCTTCTCCCCAACACAGGCTGAACTGAGGGTCCAAGTATCTCTATCCCCTTTCACCCTGATAGGGAGGACCAATATACACACGCTGGAGGCAGAACTGGCCACAGCTGAAGGCCAGAACTCTCATAGGGACCACTTGGGTAGGATAAAGGCTCAGGATAATCTAGCTGACCTCACTGCCCTCCTAAAGTTGTAAAGGCTGCCCTGCAGTATGTGTGGGGCTCTGGGAGGGGACCCTAGGCCTGGGCAGGACAGGTGCTGAGGCCATGCTTGTCTGTCCTACAGACTCCACCAATCGGGACTCGCTGGACATGATCGAGCGCTGCATCTGCCTGGTGTGCCTGGATGCTCCAGGTGGTGGGGAACTCAGTGACACCAACAGAGCACTCCAACTCCTTCATGGGGGAGGCTGCAGCAAGAATGGGGCAAACCGCTGGTACGACAAGTCCCTGCAGGTAAGAGCCCCATTCTGCATAGCCATGTCCAACACTGTCAGCCAGCACATGCATCCACTGGCCTCTGCAACCAGGGTGCTGGATTTGGTGGGGCTGGAGCAGCTGAAGGGTCCTGAGATGTGCTACTGACGTTACCTCTGGGTTGGCCATAACTCTTCAGGAGTAAGTGGATGAGCCCAGCTGAAAATCCTACCCCTCCTGCAGCTTGCGCCAGGAAGATCTGGGTCACACCTGGGTCTCAGCCCACTCCCATCACACACTACAAGGAGAGGACATAATAGTGACGGGAAAGTGCCACAGTTCTACCAGACAAATCCTCAATACATTCAGCCAGAATCATGTCACCTTTTTCTAATGTC
This sequence comes from Xerus rutilus, assembly GCA_028644305.1. Classification (NCBI taxonomy): domain Eukaryota; kingdom Metazoa; phylum Chordata; class Mammalia; order Rodentia; family Sciuridae; genus Xerus; species Xerus rutilus. The sequence continues at coordinate 65,094,021 of CM053404.1, read as the reverse complement.
TACCACTTGATTTCAAAATACTTTTTTAATCCTTTAGGAAAAGGGTGGCCTAGCATCCATGCAGAAGAGAAGTCTTACAATGAAATCAAATAATTCATGTTTTTTCATTCCCATGACATCATCCTAGAACACATTTACTTCCACCTAGAAGAAAACACCCATGCACACGGGGACGAAGAGGAGCTCGGGCCATTCATTCCTGTTCTCCATCTTTTCTTCCCTCAACATTGCCAATCCCAAATGTGCTCGTGTTTAATTTTAAAGCCACCATACTCTCATGATGACCACTTACAAGAGCAGGCAAATCATGGCTCCTCTTCAGCTTGTTGTGGCTCAACTTGGTGAGCATTTCTTAGCAGCATCTCATTTTCCAACCTCTGTCCCTCTGTTACCCTTTTTGTTGGTTTGTGTTGTCAGTTCCATTGTTTCTAATGAGTTCTCCTACCACTGTGCTGGCTGTTTCAGCTGTCACAGTGTTGCTAACTGCTTGTAATCTTTCATGGAGCAGCTGTGGGAAGGAAATGATAGAATGGACGCACAGGATGAGGAACATAGTAAGCCTTGGGAGCAGTTTTTTGTTTCTGTTTTGTTTTGTTTTCATTTCTGGGGATTGAACCCAGGGGCACTTTACCACTGAGCTACATCCCCAACCCCCTCCCCCTCCCTTTTTTTTTGGTACCAGGGATTGAACTCAGGGGTACTCGATCACTGAGCCACATCCCCAGGTCTCACTGAGTTGCTTAGCACCTCACCATTGCTGAGGCTGGCTTTGAACTCATGATTCTCCTGTCTCAGCTTCCCTAAGTGCTGGGATTATAGGAGTGCACCACTGAGCTCGGCCCCAGCCCTTTTTTATTTTGAGACAGAATCTTGCTACATTGCTGAAGTTGGTCTCTGAAGTTGTGATCCTCTTGCCTCAACCTCCTGAGAGGCTGGTTGCAGGCATGCCCCACCTCACCCAGCAATGGGCAGTTTTTAAAAGATGCTGTTTTCCTCCCTTCCTGTGAGTGGTAGGAACAGAGAGGCACTGATGTGAGAGTGGGCACAGCCTCCTTGCTCCTCATTCCCGTGAGTAAGTCTGTGCTGGCTTCCAGGTGGCTTTCATAGGCAGACAGATGATCAGATGAGCCAGCAAGTCCAGAGAGGCTCCATCAACCTGAATTTGGGATGAAGGATGGGTCTCAGCACAGAAAGGCAGGGGGTGGTAGGAGAAAGAAAGAGAGGAGTCAGCAAGTTAGTGAGTTAGTTAATTCACTTTTTCATTTGTAGAATGGTAAAAAAAGATTCCAGCATGTGACACACAATAGGAAAGATTGGGAAAGACATGGAAAGAGGCCCTCGAGTGTGTGTGATATGTTCTAGTCCCCTGAAAGAGATTTCAAGAGCTTATTGGTTTTCTTTCCTTCTTTTCTTTTTTCTTTCTTTCTTTCTTTCTTTCTTTCTTTCTTTCTTTCTTTCTTTCTTTCTTTCTTTCTCTCTCTCTCTCTCTCTCTTTCTTTCTTTCTTTCTTTTTTTTCTGTAACAGGGATTGAACCCAGGCACTTAAGCACAGAGCCAGACCCCTCAGCCCTTTTTATGCATTTAATTTTTTTAATATCTTTTTTATTATTTATTGCTTTTATGTGGTACTGAGGATCGAACCCACTGCCTCACATGTGTGAGGCAAGTGCTCTGCCACAACCAGCCCCTTATGTATTTAATTTTGAGAAAGGATCTCACTAAGTTGCTGAGGCTGGCTTTGAATTTGCAATCCTCCTGCCTTAGCCTCCTGAGCTGCTGGGATTACAGGTGTGTGCCACCACACCCAGTGAGCTTTTATTTGTTTGTTTGTTCATTTATGATGAAGGACAGATATCTCCTGAGTGTGATGGGCCACAAGCCAGCCCCACTTTATTTGAGTTAAACTTTAAGAACCAAAGTTTATCTTTCTTGTCATCTCCTCCTATACCTTTGTACACTATGTTCCTTTCACAAGTAAGATAAATATAGTTTTCTAAGTCATCAAAAAAAAAAAAGTCAGGTAATCTTTATGGTATCAATGGATCCCTCATACACCTTCTCTCTAATCCTCATCTCAATCTGGGGAGCTGGGTGGAGCTGGGCCTGTATTAAATGAAGCAACCTGAAATCCAAAGACCCAAAGCATCTTGCTGAAGCTCTCCCCACTCTCCATGGCAGCAGGAGAACTGAGACCTGTGTTCCTGGCAGCGATCAGTAGAGCATCCTCAGAATACCTCACCTTCACTCCTGTCAAGGGGTATTTGATTTCTCCCTAGGAATTTGCTTACCATCCAAATCAGATCATTATCTTTCATTTACTTGTTCTTTGTGATAATCCAGCATCTACTCTGGGGTGAACACTGGTATAGATCCTGGGAATAAAATCAATGGTGGCCAAAACAAACAGGGTTCATCAGGCAAATGATCACAGAAAGGATGGTGTCTGTGATGTGTGTGATGAAGGGGAAACAAGGCTGGGAAGCCCAAGGATGCCTAAGGCCAGTGGTGCCCACAGATTCCATGTGAGCATGCAAGGAATCCCTGGACTGCCTAGGTGTGGGGGAACATGGGGATCCCCTTTACGTCTAGCTTTTGTAGTAAGGAGATCACCCAGTGTAGAGCTGTCTGAGACTCAAGTTCTCAGGCCACTACAATCATATGCAGTGTTCTCTTTAGGAAATAAAGTACCTTGGCGTCCTTAGAGGAGAGGTACCCCAAGACACGAGGGGAACCCAATGTGGAGCCAAGGGGCTGGTGTGAAATGCTGCTTCCCAGAGGCTTACTTCTTTCTTCCCTGTTGCAGTTTGTGGTGGGCCGAGACGGCACCTGCGGCGTGGTGTGTGAACACTCCCCATTCGACGGCATCGTTCTGGTGCAGTGCACGGAGCATCTGCTCAAGCACATGTGAGTCCAGGGGCAGAACACAGGAAGATCACCCAGAGCTGCCACACCAGGCCAGGACAGACTAGGGTGGCACCAGAGAGGGGCTCTGTGTCCGTCTGGAAAGTGGCTTAGTAAAAGATGATCTGGGGAAAAGCAGCTTAAATGTCGCCCAGATGGAAGTTGCAGATTGGACAAGAGATGTAGGGCGGTCAGGGAGAGAGAGGCACGGCAAAGAATCCTCAGGGACGTCCTCTTTGGTTCAGGAAGCTCAGACCAATACCTGCTGTTTGTCCTGCGTCAGGACTGGGCCAACTAATGACCCAGCACAAGGGTGGTCTCTGAATGATAACCCCTCCCTCCTCAGGTTGGGTCCTCCCCAGCTTCTGAACTGACCCTGCTTCTCTATCCCCTGAACACAGTGCATTTTCTCCTTCTTTCAGATTTGATCGTTTTCTTCAAGCACCTTCTCCCTGCATCTAAATTCTCAATCTCTTCCACAGGATTCTTTGGGATCACTAAAACCTAAGCCAACCCTTTAAAATAGAACAACAGCTTGTTCCTATATTTCTCTCCAAGTTTTATGTAAATGTTATTGGTATAACATGGTCCAACAGGAAACAAATAAAAATGTATTTTGGAGTCAGGCAGAACTGAAAGAATCATGCTCTGCCTCTTACTAATTTTGGTGGCCTCTCTGAATCTCAGTTTATTCATCTGTGCAGTGGTTTGTTACAGAGCAAGGACCTGCCACAAAACCAAGGAGCCAAGACAGCCATAGCAGTGCTCTCTCACGAATTATTGCGATCACACCAGAAAGATTTCAGACATGACACTTAGTGTGGCAGGCATAAGTTCATTAGAAAGAATAGGGAAAGGGAAAAGGGGACACTCTCAAGGGAGAGAGTGGGTCCTCTCAGAGATAAGAAGGAAGGCACGCCCCCTGTTGCCCTCCAGCTTTATTGGGGATCCCAAGGATATTTCTAGAAAGTCCCACCCAGGTCCATCTCTTGACTTTGGACTGACAGCAGGATTGCATCAAACTTCCAAGTCCCCACTGTGTATGGTAATGGTCCAGGGCAACTCTAGGTCACTTTGGCCCATGCTGACAGGTTCTAATTGGAACTTGTTCTGACAGATTTTATGGTTGGGAGAATTATTCTTATCTCTCTGAGTTCCCTATTTAAGGTCCCAAAACTCCTCCATTTAAGACAACTTGTGGTCTTCTCATTGGTATTTCAGGCCTGCATTTCTCTTGCAGATAATAGGTTGTTTACTGACTTAAGCCTGGCAGGGCTTCAGGTAAATTGGTTTTTAACAGAAAGCATGTGGGGGTCAGCACAATAGGCCCAGTTTATAAGATTATCCCATTAACTTCAAGCTTCCACCACTCACATCTGTCTGTTACCTATTAGTTTGGGGCAGCTCATACCCCCTGAAACTCTAAGGCTGCACCATACAACAGTGAAGGTGATTGCAAAGGGCAGAGGGACAATGCTGTCCTGCAGCCTTCCAAGTCGCAGGACCTCAGGAGGTTACCCCTTTGTCCCACAGGATGAAGAACAGCAAGAAGCTGGTCCGAGCAGACTCTGTCAGTGAGCTCCCAGCTCCCAGGAGGCTGAGGTGGAAATGTTCTCCAGAAATTCAAGGCCACCTAGCCTCCTCGGCTGAAAAACTTCAACGGTAAGAGGAAACCAAAATCTGCTCCAGGGTCCTCCCCCAGGGGTGGCCCAGAGATGCCCCTCCCCCAGCTGCTGAGGCACCCCGGCGGTTTCCAAAGACCCCAGCAACTCTGCTTTCCCTCCAGGGCCCACCACACCCCCACCCCTCATGCAAATGTAGTCAAACTAAAAAGGAGTTATAACTCTTGGGAAATAACCTTGCTGAAGTATCTGTCATTTCCATAAAATGCAAACGTGGAGCTATTTTTTTCTGCAGGTTTCACCTGACTGAGCAGAGTCAAGGCCAGGAAATCATCCCCTGCTTTGGGAGAGTAATAAACAACTGGTTTGAATAGGTCATTTGAATCCAAGCTATTCAATTTGCTTGAGTTTACACTGCAACTTGACAAGGGGGCCTTTCTCTCCAAGGAGGGGGGGGGGTCACGCCCTAACGGGACCCAGGCAGGAGGGAGTCAGGCAGGAGGGCCAGAGACAGGTGTGGGTGGGCCATGACCAAGGACAACAGCAATGTATGGTGGGAGCTGGGGGCTGGCAACCAGATCTGGACAACTGTGGTTGTTCATTTCTTCATTCAGTAAGTGAGTATGAATGTAGGAATTCATTCAACTCACTCATTCATTCATCAAACATGTGCAGAGCTCTAGTTTGTGCCAGACCTATGGTAATGCTCTGAGAACACAGAAATTAATGTGCCATGAAGCCTATACTCCATAATTTTAGTGAAGGAAGCAGGTCCCTGGACCAAATGTGTAAAGTAGTAAGGTAAGTGCCCAGATGAAAGAGAGGCCTGTAGACCTGAATCCACAGAGACAGAAAGTGAACTGTGCCCAGACAGTGAGCAAGGGCTTTGCAGAGGTGGGCCTCAAAGGACCAATAGGAGTTCCAAGAATAGAAAGATAGCGAAGAGGCAGAAGGGAAGATTGTTTGAGCTTGTACCAGTTCATAAAGATCCAGGCTGGTCTGGAGACAAACAAGTGGAAAATGGCCAGAGTTAGGGCACAAAAGGGAAAGAGGGGCCACACCGTGAAGAGCTTTACTGTCCTCATATTATGGGCTCTGAGCTTGCCCTGCTGGAAGTGATGAGCCCCTGGAGGATTTTGTGTGGGAAACTTGCAGGAGCCAGCAAGGAGACTGTGGGAATAGCGACAGGTGAGAAGGACAAGGTGTGGCCAGGCTGGGAAGCCCAAAGATGGAGGTGATTGTTCCACTGAGAGCTGCTACGGAGGCTGCCTGGCTTTAGCAGGGCAGAACAGCGGCCTCAGGTTTTCTGTAGAATTAGAATGATCCTGACATCTCAATTTCACAGGTGGGTCAGGGCATAAGTGGGTTGCCAGAGGAATAAGTTGGTGGGCCTATGAGTCCTGGGGGAAGAAGGAGCCTGCTCACTTTCAGGCCCCATGTGCTCGCAAGGTCCCCAGCTCCTCTTTCTAGAGGCCAAGGTAAGGTCGTTGGGTGGGGAAGCAGGAGGACCCCTGAGGGTCCTGAGCAGCCCCAGGAAGGGGGATGAGGTCTGAATGGGCAGAGCCTGGGGAGGAGGTTTCCAAGTGGCTATGGTGACAGAGCTCAGTCTGTCCAAAGAGTTTGTCAAAGGCCAGGCTGAGGAGCAAACACTGAGAAAACTGGTCCCCCTCTGAGTCTCCTTGTGTCCCTAGCACCTGATGAGGTCCCTCGAGAGCTGAGCTCTTGTGAGGCAGGGCTAATTCAAGGAGGCGCAGGCAGGGCACACTTCCAAGGGAAGGTGTGAGCATGGGTTGGGCTGCATCCCCAGGGTGCTCAGACAAGGGTAGGGGTAGAAGGTGTGGACCTTGATGGATGTTGCTCCTGCCCGGACTCATGAAGGAGGAGATTGGTCTATTTAGGGGTGGCTGGGGCTCAAGGGTCTCCATGTAGACTTGGAGAAGTTTCCTGTTACTCTGACAATGACAAAGACTCAGGCATGTCATGGGATACCCAGCAGCAGTTTTTGGATAAAATAGGTTTTTCGCCATGGTAAAGCTCCAGATGAGTAACCCTTGCTGAGGTGACTGTGACAAGCAGCCAGGTAGGCCTCAGACCCTTCTTCCCCACAGGACAGCGAGGATGAGTCTTGGTGAGGTCACACTGCTGGCAGCCAGCTAAGAAATGAGCTCTGCTAGAATAGCCAGAGATGAGTCCACAGTGATGCTGGCCACGCCTTCTTACATGGGTCAAATGAATGGCCTCTTTAGGCCTACTTTGTGGGCAGCAGGCTGCTTGGATTTGGTTAGTGGGCAGCAGTGGCCCTGCCCATGCAAATATCTCTAATTCCCCATGCTTCTCCCTGCCTCGTACTGCAACTAGGACCACCTCCCTGCCAGAACAGAGCTACCCCCTGTCAGGCTGAGCTCATCTGCCCAGAGCAGCCCTAGCCCTGCACACCTTCTCCACTTGTATAGGTCAAGGCATGTGTTTGACACCCCAGCATATTCCTGGAGGACAGGGACTGTGTTCTCGTCGTCTGGAGCACTAGGATGTGAGCCAGGATCGAGAAACTTGGGTAGGCTCTGTGGTGTATGCATTTTATTTTACATGCAATAAAAGTATCTTTTCTTTTTTTTTCCCTACAGAATAGTAAAGAATCTTGACTTCATTGTCTATAAGTTTGACAACTATGGGAAAACATTCATTAAGAAGCAGAAATGCAGCCCTGATGCCTTCATCCAGGTGGCCCTACAGCTGGCCTTCTACAGGTAAGCAAAGATGAGATGGACTTGTGTCCAAGTGGGTTGATGGACAAGGTGCTTCTAGAGTCTAGAGGGAGAGTTGGCTTTCTGGGGTCCCAGCGGGCTGGGGATGACCAAAGCAAGCTGCATAGAGGAAGTGCCACCTGAACTGGGTTTTGAGTAAAAATCCAACCTCAGGAAAGAAAAAGAAGGGTATCACAGTCAAGGAACTATCTGAGCCATGACACAGAGCTCAAAGGGCCTGGCGTGCAGAGTCAAGGAGAGCCAGGCAGGCAAGAGGGACCACAAAGTTATGGATATGGCTCTGCATCTCAGTTTTATCCAGCCCACCTGTGTTCCTGTAGGGGCAATCTGCTCCTCCCCAGCACTCCAAACTTGATAAAGAAATGGGACCAACAGTCCCCTAGCTGGTCCAAAGATTCTGGACTAATTCTTGATTCGTCCCTTTCTTTCATCCTCCACCTCCCCGCTCTTCCACTTCTTCATGTCTCTCAAACCTGTCCTCTACCCTCCACGGCCACTGCCATGAGCTCCTCCCAAGCCACATTCATCCCTTGCGTGGCCCATTGCACTCCCTAGGGCTTTCTATTCCCCTTCTCATTCCCTGTAACCCTGACTTCATGAATTATGAACTACGAAATACACAAACCCAACTACATCACTTACCCCCTTGAAACTTCCTGGTGGCTTCCTACCATGCTTGAGACCCTCCTGCAAGCTCTCTCACCTCTAGAACTTTGCCCTGCCTGTGCCTCTGCTCTCCCACCCCAGGCGTCAGGTGTCAGCCCTCAGAGGTCTATCTGGACTCCCTTACCTAAAGCACTCACCTTGGGCTCCCTTGTCACCCAGTTCTGTCATGTCTCATTGTCCCCTCTAAGTCTACCAGTGTAGGAGGGCTAAGACACAGAGGCATGACTTGCTTGTGTGACTAGGCTATTACTACCACTTCTGAGCTCTTTATCTTTTATCCTTTCTCACTCTTAACAGCAAGGATGTTACTGACTAGTAGGAAAGGGAGTGTGCCAGCCAAGTGTGCAAACCTGGGGATCCTCACCTGGTTCACACACACAAGGAAAGAGGTGTCTCTTGACTGTTGTGGGGAGTAGCCACTGTTACTCTGGTCACTATCATGAGCTCTACTGGGATAACCAGGTTGCCAAAATAATCCATAGAGATGCCAGACACACCTTCCTATGCAGGTCAAGTAAACAACCTTTTTCAGGTCTGCTTTGTGAAGAAAGGAGAGGCATAGCCATGGTGCCACAGATCTGGCTGCCCTGAGAGGGTGGCCTGAGTAGCAGTTTATCTCACTATCACTGAGATCCCTCCCTGCCTTGATGCAGAGGCCATGGCTGAATTGTTTTAAATAAAACAGAATTCCCTCACGAGTGTAAATGATTAATTGTGCAATTATTCCATTCCGTGTTATTAATCACTCACTTATAAGGTCTTACCGAAAATTCCAGGTTTTCCAGCAGACTGGAAATTCATTAAGAAGCAACCAGTCATCTCTTATTTTATATCAACACAGAATTTCCAATGTATAAAAATGTACACAGCTCTTCCTATTAGAGACACCCTAGCATTCATCTTCAGGAATTCTCCTCTAGAATTCTATTAACATTAAAATGAAATAGTATGCCAAGTCAAGTCAAGACTGTAAAAATAAAGCCTGCTAAGGCTATTTTTCTTTCAATGTTTATGATTCTTTGAGAATAAATTACCATTTGCCATTCATCCTTTATCTTATGCAGGCTCCACCAGAGGCTGGTACCCACCTATGAGAGTGCATCCATTCGTCGGTTCCGGGAGGGGCGAGTGGACAACATCAGATCGGCCACCCCACAGGCATTAACTTTTGTGAGAGCCATGACTGACCACAAGGCTGCCATTCCAGTAAGTTTCACAACATCCTAAGGAGATACAAGGAGACAGCGAGGCCACTGTGAGCTGCCTGTCCACTCCGCTCCTGGACACTAGCTCCTTAAAGCCTGTGTGCTGACCCTGTGTTCTGTTGACAGGCTTCTGAGAAACTGCTGCTTTTAAAGGATGCCATCCGAGCCCAGACAGAGTACACAGTCATGGTGAGTGGTGCCTCCTCGTGATCAAAGGCTGTGCCCAGAGCCAGAGCTGTGCCAAGATTGGGGCCATGGCATAAGACCCTGGGTGAGAGCAGCATCACCAACTGCCAGTGGTTTAGCCACCTCCCTCTCAGAGTTTCCTTTTCTTATTTTTAGAACGTAGGTAGCACAATGTTCCTTATTTTCCACAGATTTTACAAGACTAGTGAGTGGTATTAGGAATCCTTTGAAACAACCATCGTGTTAATAATAATATATAATATACATAGAACTTTACAGTTTATACAAAAGAGGTCAAATGTGAGGGAATGGGTTTCTGGGCTGGAAATGGCAGCAGCTTGTACGCCTTTCACAACTGCACTTGCACTTGTGGGGGAGGCAGTATTTATTCCCACCTGGGTTTGATTTTTGCTTCTAATATTCCATGTGTTTATTTATGCTACCTGTACTGAAAATTAATAGTGAAATCAACAGTATAAGGGAACTGTTCCCCTAGCTTAGGGAAATAATGAAAAGTTTGACCAAATTTTACTCTATATACTTGAAAACAACTATAATGCATTTCTGAGGTTGGGGGGGAGAGGTACTAGGGATTGAATTCAGGGGCACTCGACCACTGAGCCACATCCCCAGCCCTATTTTGTATTTTATTTAGAAACAGGGTCTCACTGAGTTGTTTAGCGCCTTTCTTTTGCTGAGACTGGCTTTGGACTCATGATCCTCCTACCTCAGCTTCCCAAGCCGCTGGGATTACAGGTGTGCACCACCATGCCTGGCTCTGGGTTTTAGAACTAGCCAATGTAAACTTTCTTCTTCTAACTCAGTTGCTATGTCCCTATTTATCTGAAGAGTTATATGTTTGTTTTGTGTGGGAAAAAATAAGCACTTATATTAGTCAGCTTTCTATTATTATAACAAAATGCCTAAGATAATAAACTTAGAAAGACAAAATATTTGTTTGGGCTCATAGTTTCAGAGGTTTCAGTCCATGGTCAGTTGGCTCCATGACTTTTGGGCCTTTGGGGACAGTACAACATTATGGAAAGCCCATAGTGGAGCAAAGACATGGGGTGGGGGGCGACATCCTCATGGTGGCGATGCAAAAGAGAGAGAGGAGGAGGAGGGATTTGATTCCCACTATCCCTGGTAAGGGCACCCCCCCCCCCCCAGTGAACAGAAGACCCCCCATGAAGCCTACCTCTGAAAATTTCCACCACCGAATAGTGCCAACCTGGGGACGAAGCCTTTAACACAGGAACTTTTGGGAGACATTTCAGATCCAAACTATAGCAAGTTTGTATTTTGTATACAGTGGATATTTTGCTGCTGTTGCATTTTCCTGCTGTATGCCAGGCAATGTGCTAGGTGCTAGGAAACGAAGCGTGAAGCCTATAAACCCTGTCCTTGCGGAGCTTAGCATATAGTTGGAGGAGAGGCCTTTCAAAGTCAAGTCCAATCCCACATGAAAAGAGCCCTCAGGAAGTAATAGCAAGCTCTTTCCTCTGCTTGGAAAATCCAAAAAGACCTCCCAGAAGAAGTGGCACTTCACATGAAACTTGAGGGATGAAGAGAGGAGAGGATGACCCAAGAAGGGAACATCAGGTGCAAAGGCAGAGTCTTAGGAGAATAAGACACAGCTGAAGAAAAAGAGTAGCTTTGTGTGTGCAGCTTACAAGGGACTGGAGAGCAGGAGATGTTGGTTTCCTGTTAAAAGCTTACCCCAGTATGAGGTTTACAAAGGACCAGTGGGATTGGTAGGTGGTGCGCCAAGAGGCAGAGATGCTAATTAGGAAACTCTGTGACACTGAAGGAGAATTGATTAAGGACTTCCATTGGGCAAGGGCGGGGGTTAAAGAGGAAAACACAGACTTTTGATTTAACGTGCCGAACAGGAGGGTTTATGGCACTCACTCTGAAATTCTCTAAAAAGACAGCCTAGGTCTCACTGAGTACCAAAAAAAAAAAAAAAAAGACAGCCTAGGAATTTTTTAACCCATAAATACAGTAGGGCAAAGAGAATGGGAAAGAAGGGAACATCAAAGTGTCCAAGCTGGAAAGTAGAACAGACAGCAACTAACTTAGCAAACAAGGAGAGAAGCCAGGGTCCGTAATGAACTTCACTGCAGACCCTTGGGGTGGCTCAGGCATTGTGGACATCCACCAAAACGGGAGTGTGGGGGTTGAAAAAAAGAGGGTTGGTTGATGTGTTTAGTCAGTGTTAACTGCTATGACAGAATTCCTTAGACTGGATAACAGAGGGACAACATGGTTTAGGTCCCCTCTCACAGACTCTTCTATCACCTTATACATTTCCTTCTCATCTCTTTTTTCATTTATGATGATGTGTGTTTTGGTGCTTGGTGGCTATATGTTCCCCCTCCCCCCTGGCACCGTAAGCTCCATGAGGGCTCAGACTTTGACTCCTCTGTTCTCCATTATTGCTGCTATACCTAGTAGCATCACGCATATGGTAGGCACTCAGAATTTCCCTGAATGAGAGACTGAACCATGAGTCATTTTACTCATAACTATTCTTGGTTATAATGTAAACATCCTGTTAACTCAGCTCTTCTTGCTATAGTTGATACAGAGTTGGTGAAAGCAGGGGTGGATCATCTGCTCTAGAGAGCGGCTGCTTCTGTGGACCAACACAAATAGAGCTTAAATAGAGGTAGCCAGAGAAATGAAAAGAGCCATCTACTTTATGGATGGGTTCATAGTTCTTCCTGTCTGTCCTAATAGGGCATATCTAAGGTGAGATGTGGGGCTGGGGGTGTTGCTCAGGTAGAGTGCTTGCCAAGCATGCATGAGGTCCTGGATTCAATCCCCAGCACTGCAAAATAAACAAATAGGTAAATAAATAAATAAAACATATAGTGAGCTGTGGTTTGTATACCTTGTCTTTTCAGACTGTTAACTAGGTGCCTTTAGAGAGCCTAGAGCCTCTGAAGATTATGAATCTAGATTAAGTGAATTGATCTGGAGCCCACAAAGTAGCCAAGATTTAGCAAAGACCTTATGCATCATCTTTATGCATTCATTCTCATCTGAAAGAAAATAGCTGTCAAATCCTAAAACGTGCTTGTAAACCTAAGCAAAGTTTACAGGGAAGGGAGTTTTCCTCCTGTGAGGGCTCTAGCAATTAAATGGCCAATTTACGAACTATGAAACCCCCAAAGTTACACTTACCCTGACATTAAGTTTATTGCTATAGGCAAGGGACAGCACTCCCTGCCAATATTCATAGTCCCCCAAATTGCCCCCAAGTAAACATATAATAATAATAACAACAGTATGCAAATAAAGTGGGGCCAGTACTAATTCCCTGGTCCTACTTCCAGAAACACCACCAGCCTAAGTCCCTCCTGCATTAAAATTCTGAAGCCCTAGCTCTATTATCCTAGGATTTGATAAGAGCTTATCTTTGTGATTTAAAGAGAGAGAGAGAGAGAGAGAGAGAGAAAATGTCTCATTATTCAAGTAGCTCTTTCCCCTTGAAAATGTCAGCAGAGCCTCTCCTAAGATATCTAGCTCCTGACTCAAAATGATTTCTTCGATTATAAATCTAGATAAAGTGAATTGATCTGGGATCCACAAAGTGGCCAATATTTAGCAACAGACCCTTTGCTCTCTGGCCCTCCTGCCTTAGTCTCCTGCTGGAGGATGAAGCATTGGTTGGTTGTGATGAGAGGCTGCCCCCTGACAGCCAGAGACACCCTTCCCAATGCTTGAATGGGGCCAGGTCAACCCCATTCTTCCATTAGAGCACCATGTAGATATGAGTGTACAGTGGATGCTTGCTGACCTTTAACATCCTCAGGGCACAGCCCAACCTGCTCTGGACACATCCTGTACATGCAGAAATGTGCAGGGCCCAGGGGGCAGAGGTAAAGTGGTGAGTCCTAAGTGGCCACTTACATACACTGGTGGCAGCAAGCACTGGCTAAGCACGAGCCATGACTATTGGAGTCACCATTAGTGTTGTGGAGTAGAGAGGAAGGGAAGAGGATGCACAGAGGAGTCCATGTCTCATCTCTTGTTCTTTGTCCCTAACTACTCAGGCCATAACAGGAATGGCTATCGACAACCACCTGCTAGCACTACGGGAGCTGGCCCGGGATCTGTGCAAGGAGCTACCTGAGATGTTTACAGATGAAACATATCTGATGAGCAACCGATTTGTCCTCTCCACCAGCCAGGTACAGCCCCTGTATGCACAGTCATTACCCAGGAGGTACCATGGTGTAAGCAGTGAGCTTTCTAGAGGGCTCAGTAGTTGAGAGCCTGCTGGCTGGAGTCAGGCAAGTTCTGATTCTACTTCTGCTTCTTTCAAAAATTTTTTAATTTTAATTGACATATAGTAGTTATACATATTTACAGGGTATAGTGTGATATTGCAGTATTTATATACAATGTGTAATGGTCAGATCAGGAGAATTAGCATATCTATCACCTCAGACATTTATCATTTCTTTGTGTTGGGAACATTCAAAATCCTTTCTGCTAGCCATTTTGAAATATTTCATTAATTGTTGTCAACCAGTTACCCCACTGTTCTATAGAATATTAGAACTGATCCCTCCTATCCAACCGCACCCCTGTAACCATTAAGCATTCTCTCCATCCCTCCCTCCTTGCCTGGCTCTGCTTCTTACAAGTTATGTCACCTTTGGCAAAATAATCTAAATGCTTGACTCCACTTTAGCCAAGGTAGAAACAGACCCATGCTAGGAACACACCCATGTTGGTGCTCGAACCGTTATGCAGCCCTACCTTCAACCTTTTACCTGAGAGGTCGTGTCCCACCATGGGGACCAAAGACTCTGAAGCCCAAAAGCCTTGAATGGGGCCCTCCAAACAGGGCACAGGCATTATTATAAAGGGTCATGCCACCAATAGCAGAAGGTGAGTGACCAGCCCAACATCTTCTAACCAGTGCTACAGACAGGCCCTTTCTGTTAGAGGACCACCGTCACAAAGACAGAATGAAATCCATTAGCGGAGGCAGCAGTTGATAGGAGGAAATATCCCCACACTTGTCAATTTACTAAAACTCCACCTCATCTGTGAACACTGGACATGGGCAATAAAAGGGGCTGATAAAGCTGTGTTTGAAGATAAAAGCCCACTCAGTAATTTGATTTTGTCATTATGGCAGTGAGCTTGCAGACATGAATAAACGAGGACAGAACATAACAACATAAATTCTTCAGGAAACCATCCATGGGCAAAAAGCGCTCTGGAATGGCTTTCTGGCCTTCGGCTATTGCACGGCAAATTTATCTGACAATGCGGTGACTCTATTAGTAAGACTAATGGTTTGTTCTGCCCCATTAAAATGGCCAGCATCACTAAAGAAGGCCAGAGAACACAGCACCAGAAACCTGTGGGTTTAAAACAAACTCTGTCCCACACCTAGCTTAGAATCCTTTCTATTTGTTCCCTAGGGACAGCTAATTAAATTAATTAATTAATTAGGATGTGGGTTTTTTGGTGGTTGTTTTCCCACTGGAAAGTAGCATTTATGACTTGAATGCCTTTTGAAACACACTTACTGTATTTGTGATCCAGATTACAAAATCTTAGCACTCTGACTTTAAAACATATCAGGCATAAAACTAAAACTCCAGCTGATGGCAACCTTTGAAAAGCTCAATTCTGGGTAATTGTGCATGGCTAGGCTGTGGAGAGAAAATCAGACCAGCCAGGCAATAATACTGACAGTAATTAAGGATTGGGGGAAATCAACAGAGAAGATGGGCCAGATTTCCTCCAGTTCATAAATTACTCCCTGTGGGAAGCCATCTAACAGTTGGGTGCCACCAGGGTGCCATTTAGTAAATTACCCTGATTGCCACTATGCCTTAAATGGCCCCCAGGTGAAGAAGAGACTCAGCCCAAGCCCCAGCACCAAGTCACCCTGGGAGCCTCCAATTCCACAAGTAGAGCAGATTGTACACTGGGGAGTGGGCTTAGGGTCCCCCTCTCTCTGAAATCGTGCAGTTAGATGCGTTTGTTTTTATGACCCTGGCTGTGGCCATCCATGCTGAAGCAATCAGTTGATTTGGTTAATTCAGTCAAACTCCAGGAGTGGAAAATAGGGAAGCAAATACCCAGCAGAGGCCCTGGGTTCTAGCAGGTTTACAGGTTGTATTTCAGAACAAGCCACTGCTGACCTGTGCTCTTCTCCAGGTGCCCACAACCATGGAAATGTTTTGCTGCTATGGTCCTGTGGTCCCCAATGGCTACGGTGCCTGCTACAACCCCCAGCCTGAGACCATCCTCTTCTGCATCTCCAGTTTTCACAACTGCAAGGAAACCTCTTCTACAGAGTTTGCAAAAGCTGTGGGAGCAAGCCTTACCGACATGAGAGACCTCTGCAGTCCGCTGCAGCCAGCTGATGGCAAGTCATTCACAACAAAGGAAAAAGCCATAAGGCCCAGCCAGGGGCACCAGCCTTGACTCCTGCCACTTGGTTTCAGGTCCTTGAGCCCAGCCTTCCGAGGCTGCCAGACCCTGCCAAATCCCTGCTCCCATCTCTCACCCTAGCTTTCTGTAGCTCCCCTGACCTCAGGACCCAACTCACAGGTCACCTAGAGGCATCACACAAGGCTGCAGTGTAAGAAAGTGTCCCTCATTACACATGAGAATTATCACTATTTATCAAGGTGCCCTCTGGTCTGTGCTCTGGGAAAGGAAACCAGACTGGGTTGGAGGTGGCCTGGATGAAGTGGAGGATCCACATCAAGGTCTTCCTTCCATAGTCCTCAGAAGCTTAATGTTCATGTTTCCCTCCCCAGCAGGACCTAGCATGTCCAGGTAATGTTTCTGCCCAGTGAAAGAATGTGTCACTCAATTACATGGAGTCTATCTAAATGGATCATGAAGGCAGAGGCTAGCTCTGGGTCATTACCTCTTTTCTTTTGGGGAGGAAAGGAGGCTTTGTTTTCAGATTTAAAGCATCTGATCTTGGCATTCACAGCATCTCCATCGAGCCATACAGTCCTGCAAGCCCCTGCTCTACCCTCCACACACACACACACACACACACACACACACACACACACACACACCAAGTTCATTTAAAATACAGGGACCTGTGCCCCAATCACATTTCTCCTTTCACTCCCTGGGAGAAACCTTCTGTTGCATTCAGAAAATCTTATCCAGCTATTCTAAAAGAAAAAAATTTTTGTCTTCATTGACCCTGTGACTTGTGACTCTCTGCTTCTCAGGCAGCATCAGGGACAGTTCAAATTGACCAAGCCATGCAGCCCTGAGCAGGCAGTGTGAACACGTGCAGGACAGGTTCACTTCCTAAGGTCATGTCTTCTGCATTTTTTTCCTATTCGTTTCACACCTTGCTTCTAGCTAAACAGGCCCAATATGTGATTGGTGCCAGTAGGTGGAGGACGAAGAGGGTTACTTTGGGTTTTTCTATTGTTGTTATTGTTTATCTTTTGTTTTAAATTTTTTAATTTAAAAACATATTTTTGTGGTACTGGGGATTGAACCTAGGGCTGTTGAGCTCTACTACTGAATTCATCCCCAGCCTTCTAAAATTTTTATTTATTTTGAAATAGAGTTTCCCTAACCTGCCAAGGCTAGCCTTGAATTTGTAATCCTCCTGCCTCAGCCTCTCAAAAGAGTCCCTGGGATTATAGGCACATGCCACTGCACCTTACACTTTTCTGTTTGTTTTCAAGACAGAAGTTTTTAAGAAACCCATTCCAGCCAGGCTTGGCAGTGCATACCTGTAATCCCAGCAACTTGGGAGGCTGAGGCAAGAAGATCATAAATTTGAGGCCAGCCTTGGCAACTTAGTGAGATCCTGTGTCAAAATAAAAAAATAAAAAGGACAAGATGTAGCTTAGTGGTATAGCACCCCTGGTTTTAATCCCCAGTACCAAAAATGAAAGAGGAGGGAGGGGAGAAAGGAAAAAGAAAATCAATCTGACATTAATTTCAGAAAATGACCTCAGTGGCTAAAGCGGGACACCCTGAAGTGACTGGGCTTCTTTATTTGAAAGATGCCCTTCAGGGATTCTGGAGGAGCCCAACACAAGGCTCTCCTCTGGCCTTCAAGACTGAGGGGACAGAGAGCCAGACAGAGAGGTGAGGTTAAGATTGTCCTGAGGGGCTGTGATTGCACAGGAGGTATGAGAGGCACTTAATGTTGGGACACATTTTTTAATTTCAAAAAATTCTTTAATTACTTTTAAGTTACAGATAATAATTGTATTTACTATGGCATACAATGTGATGTGTCAATACATGTATACATATGTGTTGATCAAATAGGGTAATTAGCAGATCTAGCGCATCAAGCATCTCTAACGTCTTTGTGGTATGAACATTCAAAATCCTCTCTTCTAGTTATTTTGAAATATACCACACAGCACTATTGACTCCTGTCACCTTCCTGTGCAATAGAACACCAGAACTCACCCCTCCTGTCTAACTGTAACCATGGACCTGTTGACTGGCCTCTGCCATTTTTTTCTCCCACTCTCCTCTACGTCTAGGAATCATCATTCTACTCTCAGCTTCTATGAATCAGATCAAATTTTTAATGGGACGTCTAAATGGCAGGGGAAGTGAAATGGGAAAGCAAAACATCTAAAGTGCAGGGAGCAGACAGAGCCCACCCCTTATTATGCTGTTCTGCCCTCCTTGTGGGGTTCCTAGAAAAGCCCCCATCCAGCACTTAGGGAGGCTAAGACAGGAGAATCGCGAGTTCAAAGCCAGCCTCAGCAACGGCGAGGCGCTAAGCAACTCAATGAGACCCTGTCTCTACATAAAACACAAAATAGGGCTGAGGATGTGGCTCAGTGGTCAAGTGCCCCTAAGTTCAATACTCAGTATCAAAAAAAAAAAAGAAAAGAAAAGCCCCATCCCCAATCCTGGTGAGCTCTGTGTCATTCTAAGTGCTCCATCCACTCTGACCCAGGGATACAGCAAGAGTCCCTTCTCTGGGTCACTGTGAAAGCTGTCCGCACCTTGCTTTGGGTTGCTGCAGGTGCGCTACAGTAGGGCAGGCATTTGACCTTGCTCAGCTATTTGAGAACACAAGCAACTTAAAGGATAGAAGTCCTTGAGACCCTGGTTTTAGGAAGAGGATCTCCTACTGGGTGATGTGGGAGATTTGACCACTGGCTTCTAATGTGCAAACTTAGATCAATGGTCTGTATGTCCCTGTAGTTTCCTCTGATGCTTACCTTCCAGTTCTTCTTGGCAACTTGCAGCCCAAAGACTCTGAGGGTTTCTGGGGACCTACAGTCTACCTTCTGAATGCCAGCCACCTGTCTGATCTCACTCAGTGACCCCAGTGCCAGATCTGAGTTCTCTTCTAGTTTCCCTCAGTGGATTTTTGTGCAGACAAAAATCTCTGACTCTAGAGTCAGCCCCACTGAACATGGCCAAGTGATTTAAATGCCCAGAGACTCAATTCTCTCCATTGTCAAATAAGGACATCAGTCTCCCCACCTTGCCAGGCTATGAGGGATGGAGACCATGTGCATAAAGGTCTTGTGTGGCAGGTGGGCAATAATGCCCACCTTCAGAATGACTTTTCCTAACAGGCATTGTTTGAATGATTTTCTTGAAACTATTCACACTGCTCTGACATAGGGAAAGGGAACTCACTCTATATATTCAGATATTAAACCATTCACTGTGAAGGCTTTGAGAATCGTGCATGACAGACACTTGGCTGGAGGGAACACCTCTTCTCTCTGAGGAAGGGGCAGGAAGCTGGTCTTCCCCCTCCAAGAACAGATGGGTCCACTAAGTCTTTATGCAAAGGCAACACTGAGCCATGGCCATGGGCATTTCTGTGGAGACTCTGGGAAAGGAGATTGTTCCATGTGTCCCCAAAGAGATGGAACATGAGACAGTCATTTGGAACAGTGATGCATAATAAATGTGGCCACCTTACAAAACTGCTAAGCTGCCAAAATATATAAAGTTAATATTTAAGTTCTATTTTTATAAAATAGTTCTAGATTTATGGCAATATGTACATGTGTATTTATAGCCTTTCCATCTTAATTTATAGTTTTGTGCTTTAAAGAAATATATGTATGATTAAAGAACTGTATATTGAAAGCATCCTATTCAACTTATTTAAAAGACCATAACTCTGTATTCAATAAAATGTAATGCCAAGAAAGATGACATTGGCCATTGTTTCTACTGACAAATGCTATAAAATATAACGCTGTAAATTCTGTGAACTGAATCAACAATTCTTTGATCTTTGCCTGGGCTCTGCCAGCAACAAATGGCAAATGTCTAAAAGATACAGGGAAGCTGGGTACAGTGGCACACACTTGTAGTCACAGCTACTTGAGAGGTTGAGGCAGGAGTATCTCTGGAGTCCAGGAATTTGAGGATAACCAAGCAATGTAGTGAGAACTTATCTCTAAAAAAATAATAAAATAAAAATAAAGGCTACAAGGGTCAAAAGAGAAAAGGGGCCAGGCACGGTGGCACATGCCTGTAATCCCAGTGGCTCCACATTCAGAATAAACTAAAGGATGTTCAAAGCACAACAGTAATCAGAAGCTAAAGGTGCATCAAACCAGACACTGACTCCAGTGGGGCTGATCAGGTTTACCATTGCTGCCAGTTGAAAGTCCATGATAGCCCATGGAATGTGGGAAAGCAGCAGAACTCCCTGCACAAAACCAGGACCTCCTAGAGGTATTCCAACTCTATGGAAAAGCCTAGAACAACTCTTCCCATTAGCTCAGGGGAACAGTGAAGAAATCTGCCATGTACTTGGGGCTGTAGAAGAGGGGGAAACACAATCATGAGAAATCAAAACCACAAACTTGTGCCACATGAGGATGAGAACTTTGAATTAATACAACTTCTATGTAAAGTAGGACCTCTAAGACTATAATTTTAAAGAACCAATTGGGCCCAGCACAGTGATAACATACCTATAATCTCAGCAGCTTGGGAAACTGATACAGGAGGATCATAAGTTCAAAGCCAGACTCAGCAGCTTAGCAAGACCCTGTCTCAAAATAAAAAAGGGCCGGGGATGTAGTTCAGTGGTTAAGCACCCCAGGTTTAATCCTTGGTACAAAAAAAAAAGACCAAATTTGTCTGGGTTGCTAAGACCCAAAGGCTGCAGCAGAATCAAATACAGAACCACTTTTCAGCCTGGACACACCAAACACACACAGGGGGAAAACACCATGTTGTAGATGAGTTCACAGTCAGAAAACACAAACACAAGAAATGACTCACATTGAGAGAAAGCAGCAGATAAAGTCAATAGGAGAATTAAGATCACAAAGACTTCAGATAATCAAAATGCATTCAACAGTCATGTATAACTAATTAGAATAAAAAAATAAATTGGGTAAAAAAGATTTCAGATAATAGATATTTAACAGTAGGAAACTGTTAAATAAATATGTTTGATATGATTAAAGAAATACAAGGAAAATAGAATAAGGAGTTTCAGCATACATGTGGGTATTCCAGAAGATGAAATTCGAGAGAATGAGGAGAAAGCACTTTTCACAGAGAGTAGACAAGAATATTCCAGAATTGAAGAAATACACAATTCTAAAATTCATTAGCTAAAGCTGAGATCCTTAATAGAAATTTGAAAATACTTGGAATGATAAAGATACTTCATATCAAAACCTTTGGATACAGTAAAAGTAATGATGGAAAATGTATTGCTTGCAGTGCTTCAGAAAAGAGGAAACACTAAAAATTGATGAGCTGAGTGTAACCTTATAAGTAAGAAAAAGAACCCAACAACAAACTCAAAAAAATAGAAGGTAGAATATTAAAGATAAGACAGCTATCAATGAAAGAGAAAACTAAGAACAATAGAGTAGCTAAACAAAGCAAAAATGGGTTGTTTGAAAAGACTGATAAAATAGACTAGTCTGGTAAAACCAATGAATAGGAAGTCTTCAGAAAGATGTCTATTTGTCCAAATTGCTCTCTAAATTCATGCAATTCCAGTCAAACATTCAACAAGGAAATTTCTGCTTTTGATAGTGGTTGACTAGTTGATTCAGACTGTTTCCCACACAAAATATCTGGACAATCTGGCATACATATTTTTAAATATTTTTAAAGTATAAAAGAGCTTACTGGATCAAAATCAAGGAAAGGACAAGAATAAGTGAACATAGCCCTGGGGCTGCTTCTGTCCCAGTGGGGGCCGGGAGGATGAGCTGCAGTTTCTTGATCCTTGCCGAGCAAGGGGTACAAAATCTTGAAGGCCCAAGAGGGAACTGTGGGAAGCATCACTCTCATGGTGCTTGGATCCCAAAAGATGAAGATCATCCATAGGAAGGTGAATAAAATATAAATAAGCCAATCTCCACATGGACTGCAGCCCAATTTCAAGTCATCTGGATGGCACAGGGCTAAAATCTCAAAGGCTTAATCTGTCTGAGGACAACCTGGGTTGCTAATGGAACCAAAACAACAGCAAGTAAATTTAAAAATCTATAGAAGAGGATAATATTATCCTAGACCTCCAACTGTTTCTACAAATAATTTTTCTAATACAATGTTCAGGACACATTTAAAGTGCCTGTCACTCTAGGAAATAAAAGAAAAAAATGAACAGAAAGCAGCAAAAATGAGCAACAGAAACTGAAATACAAGGTCTCCACATAATGGAATTCTCAAACACAAACTGTAAAATAACTATGAAGCAAATTAAGCCAAACCTAGAAAACTTGGCAAGAAACTGAAAACTATACGAAGTGACACAGAAGATTTGAAAAAGAACAAACTAAAATTCTAGAATTGGAAAATAACAAGTTGATGACTTTCACACAGCTGAAAATAAAATTAGTAAACTGGGTTGTATGTAAAAATGAATAGTTGCACATATGTAGTGCACATGCATACATACAATCTAGATAAAAAGCAGGAAAAGGAGTAAAAGAGAAAAATACAGAAGAGACATAAAGAATAAGGTAAAAAGGATTAACATATATATAAATAGAGTCCCTGAAGTGTGAAAATGGAACAGAAGCAGCCTGTGAAGAACTAATGGCTCAACCAGTCATGGCGGTGCAAACCTGTAATCCCAGGGACTCAGGAGGCTGAGGCAGGAGGATCACAGGTCGAGGACAGCCTCAGCAACTTAGTGAGGACCTACACAACTTAGTGAGACTGTCTCAAAATAAAAAATAAAAAGGGCTGGGGAGGGAGCTCAGTGGTAATGCACTCCTGGGTTCGATCACCAATACCAAATGGGGAAGAAAAAAGAAATGTCTCAAACTTTTCCAAAAACTAATGAAGGACATTAATTTAGTTTCAAGAATCTCCACAAATCTCAAGCAGAATAAATAAAAAGCAATTTACACATAGGCTCCTGACAGTAAAACTGTAGAAAGCAAATGATAAACATGAAAACAGAACAACAGCCAAAAAATCAATAATGATACTTCTAAAATTTTTAGCAAAGTTAATGCTACAAAGTTAAATCTCTAATAAATAAAAATATTACAAAGAAATGAGGATTTTGCCTCTTAAAAAGTGCACAAAGCTTAAAGAGAACCAGACAATATAAATCCCTCTAAGACAGGACACCTGGCCATATTGAGCCAGCAGGAAGATTAATGATGTCACTACAGTTCCACGTTTCTCCCCAGTTTACTGTATTCAACTCTGTTGGTGAGTTCAGTTGCTGTCATTTGATGGTGAAAACAATGTGCTAGGGGAAATTATTTATGACCCCCCTAATTCAGAATTCTACTGGCATCATCTCTCTATTTACCAATCATGTATAAACTAATTTTTATCAAAGAAATATGTGTCATAGTAGAACAGATTGTACCCACAAAGAGAATTAAAACACAGAAATAAGAGCATATGCTGGGAGAAGAATTAATGGTAAAGGGTTTTTAAATCCTTGCACTATTCAAAAGGAGGATAAAAATAACAGCTACCATTAACTTTTAGAAGCTAAAGATATATGTTGTAATTGCAAGGATGTAATTATTAGGTTTGGCTAATCGTTATAATAAACAACTTTGAAATCTCAGTGGCCACAGAATAAATGCTTCCTTCTTGCTCCTGTCACAGACTGATGCAGATTTGTGGGGCTTTATTCAGTGCAGATATTCAGAGATCCAGGTGCCTCTCATGTTTTGGGTCCTTCAATCCCTGGGACCTCCAGGTCTTCCTGGCATCCTCTGTGTTTGGTTGACAATGAGAGAGCCAGCAGGAGTGCAGAAGAGGTTTTAGAGGCCAGGGCTACAAGAAGTGGATGTCTTTTAGGTCTGCATCCCAACCAGCAGCAAATGAATAGAAATCTGGCGAACCTATAGTTTCGTCTCCACCAAATAGGTTTCCACTGCTTAGAAGAGAGGGGGAAAACATGAGCCGTGGGCCCACTGTTCTGTTCCTTTACTACAGAAAAGAAATACCTTTCAAACGAGGAGAAATTGAATGATTAAAAAACATACTGAATCAATCCAAAAGCAGGCAAGAAAGAAGAAATGCAAAAATTTTCTAAACCATTCTAAACCAAACCCCTGCTTGGCTTGGGAAGGTTGCTTGGCCTGTCACTTTTTTGAAAATAAAAAAAAAATACAAAATGCAACTTACTTCAGAGGGATAATATCATGATTAAATTAGACAAATCACGCCTGTAATCCCAGCACTTAGGGAGGCTGAGACAGGAGAATCTCGAGTTCAAAGCCAGCCTCAGCAACGGCGAGGTGCTAAGCAACTCAGTGAGACCCTGTCTCTACATAAAACACAAAATAGTGCTGGGGATGTGGCTCAGTGGTCGAGTGACCCTGAGTTCAATCCCTGGTACACCTCCCCACCCCCCACCACCACCAAAAAAAAATCCGTAAAGTGAATAGCACTGTAGCCTGATACTTCCTATAACCGGACCATAAATGTCGGTTATTGTTATTCATCCTTAACACTTGCCTCGCAAGGTAGAAACTGCCGTGGTTTGCCTGCCGCTAAGGGTGAGGAGAGGGAAGCCGGCCCTGGGCTGGAGGCCTAGGGCCTGGGAATCCCCGAGTCCCGCCTTAGTCCCGCCCACTCTAGACCACGCCCAGTCCTCAGGGAGAGCGGTTACCTAGCAACGCGTGTTGTTCTGTATCCTGGGCTGCAGCCCCAGGCGTCAGAGAGCGCCATGCCGGAGAAAGCTGTGGTCATCTTGCGCTACGGGCCATACAGCGCGGTGGGACTGTCAGTGGAGCACCGAACCTTCCGCCTGGAGGGCATGCAAGGTGGGCCACCCACTGCTTGTCTTTCTGTGAGCTGCAGCCTCCGAGCAGCCGTGTGCAGGGTGTGCCCTAACCAAGTGTCACCTCCCCCAGTAAGTCTTCCCAGAGCCCACACTACCCAGGATGATTAAACAGCTTCCTCTGGCTTCCGTTGTTTGGACCTAAGAGTAGACACAAACACAAGCCAGAGGCCCATCTTGAAATAATAATAATAATAATAATAATAGTAGTAGTAATAAATATTTTTAAAAATTAAATAACCTCACTTTATGAATGAGGAAACAGAGTCAGGAATATTAAGCAACTTTCCCAAGTCAAATGGATGGAAAGTGGCAGTGCTGAGATTCTTTATCTTGATCATTTATGCACCAAATATTTACTGAACATCTAGTATGTGTGGGACATTCTTCCAGGTACATAGGACATGCTGTTGAACAATGCTATATGTCCTTAAAGCGATCTTCTCATTGTTGACTGTTTGACAGGTGTGTCAAAGCACAAAAGTGGAGGGTGTCATGGAAGCCTACCTATAGTGGGACCTGTCACTGGCCACAATTGGAGGGGAAAGGATGGAGGAAAAGGCTCGTTTGAGGAAATTACATTTGAGTTGAGATTTACAGAATGAGTAGAAGCAGGTCGTGATGGTGCATGCCTGTAGTCCCAGCAACTCAGGAGGTTGAGGCAAGAGGATGGTAAGTTTGAGGCCAGGCAACTTAGTGAGACCTTGTCTCAAAATAAAAAAAATTAAAAGGGATTGAGGATGTAGCTCAGTAGCAAAGTGTGCCTTTGCTTCAATTCCCAGCACCCCCCCCCCAAAAAAAAAGAATGAGTAAAGACCATCAAGAACAATCCCGGGGCCTAGGGGTATAGCTTAGTGGTGAAGTGCTTGCCTATCATGCATAAGTCCCTGTGTTCAAACATCACCACTACCAGTGGGTAGGGAGAGGCAATCCAGGCAGAAGGACTGATATCTGCAAAAGCTGGAGGCATAAAAAAATGATGGAATTGTTGAACTGACACAGGGATGAATCTGGATAGATAGGGGCCAGATCCTCCAGAGTCACGGAAATGAAACCATAGATGATCTGAGAACTGTTTAGAGAGGTCAAATTAGAGGAGTCAAATATGGAAGAAAAGACAAGTCGAGGTGGTCCAGGGTTGAGATGAGAGTAGCTTGGACTAGGATGGCTACAATGGGGATAATGGATCAAAGTAAAAGCAATGCTGCTGCCTGAGAGGGTGGATGTGGGAGGCAAGGGTAAAGAGGATGCCAGCTGTATCTAGTTAGTGCCTGTATCAGGTGTTGATGAATGGCAGTGTTATTCACTAAAATTGAAAATATCAAAGATGTTTGGAGGAACATTTTGGACATATTAAATTTTATGTGCTTTCAGCTTCCTAGATTAAAGTAGTAAGTTACATCTGCAGTTCTGGAGTCCAGAGAAAAAGTCCAAGCTGGAAATGGAAAGGAATGAGCCAGTGATTTGGAGAGAACATTCAGAATGAAAGGGAACCCAAGACTGAAACCTTGACCCAAAGTAAGGATCTTCCAGGAAAGATGTTATGGGAGTCCAGTGGACACAAATATCAGTCTTGGTCCATCAATCAGGGAAGACTTCTTAGAAGAGATGCCTTTGGTTCAAGTGTGATAGACAGACAAAGAGAATTTCAATTGATAGAGAAAGTTACTTGCTCTGAGATAACAGTTGATGGAGACATTTCTGTTGTAAATGGTCATTGTGTGTATTAGTCTCCTTGGGTTGCTATAACAAAATGCCACATACTTGTGGGTTAACAACAGAAGTGTTATTTTCTCAGTCTGGAGGCTGGAAATCCCTGATCCAGTTAGGTTGCTTTCTGGTGAAGGCTCCTTTTCTGGTTTGATGACAGCCACCTTCTCTCTTGACCTCCCATGGTGGAGAGACTGGTGTTTCTTTTTAAAAGGACTCTAATTCTATCAGATTAGGATTCATTTAACCTTGGTTACCTCCTTAAAGGTCCCATCTCCAAATACAGTCATAGGGAAGCTGGGACTTCAACACACATATTAGCGGGGAGTACAGTTCAGTCCACAGCACTGATACATGGTGATGCTTAAAATGTTTTGTAGTCTTGGCTAAGGACACAACCTATATAATTGACTTCTCTTCCTGTCCCTCTAATAAGCTCCCCCCCACCCCTTACCTTGCAACCACCTCTAGCTTAAAAGTCTACAAAATGATAAGACTGAGAGCTACACTGCTTCTCTAAAAATAGCAGGGATCTCAGACTGCTGAAAAAGAATTCAAGAGATCGCTACCCCTTTTTGCTTTCTCCTTGTGTCTGCAGACTCTTGACTTCTGCAGAACTGTTTCTTCTTTGCCCCAGTTCTAGGTATGCAAGCTCGCCCTCCATATCTGACAGTTCAGCTATTTCTTTTCTTTCCCATTTTTTTTTTTGTGGGGGTTATCAGGGATTGAGCTCAGGGGCACTCGACCACTGAGCCACATCCCCAGCCCTATTTTGTATTTTATTTAGAGACAGGGTCTCACTGAGTTGTTTAGCACCTTGCTTTTGCTGAGTCTGGCTTTGAACTCACGATCCTCCTGCCTCAGCCTTCCAAGTCACTGGGATTACAGGAGTGGCCACTGTGCCCAGCTCTTCCCTATTTTTTACTGTGGTAAAATATATATAACAAAATTTGCCACTTTAACCATTTCAAGTTTTAACTCAGTGACACAAATTCCATTCACAGTGTAATAGAACCATCACTTAGTTGTTTTCAAACATTTTCAACAATCCAAATAGAAACTCTGTACCTAGTAAGTAATAACTCTATCTCCCATTCTCAGTCTCTGAAATATTCTAATGTATTTCTTGTCTCTATGCATTTGCCCATTCTAGGTATTTAGCATAAGTAAAATCACATAATATGTGTTGTTTTGTTTCTGGATTATTTTAATTTAGCATCCATGTTGTAGCATGTATTTCTATTTCATTTTATGACTGAATAATATTCCATGTTATGTATATACCAGATTTTGCTCATTCTTATCTATTGATGGACATGTGGGCTATTTCCACATGTTGGTTATTGCCAACAGAGATGCTATGAACCTTATAAAGAGTCTGATTGAGTCCCTTTGTTCAAAGGAATAGAACTGCTCAGTCATAGGCTAACTCTACATTTAACCTTTTGAAGAACTTTCAAACTGTTTTCCAAAGCAGCTATACCATTTTACACTCCTACCAGCAATGCATGAGGCTTCCAATTTCTCCACATTCTCCCTCAACACTTGTTATTTTTTTGTTTGTTTTGTTTTTTTATTATAGCCAATCTTAGTAGGTGTGAATTGGTTCCGCATGGTTTTGACTTCTGTTTCCCTGATAACTAATGATGTTGGGCCTTTTCATGTGCTTAATGGTCATTTGTGTGTCTTCTTTGTAGAAATGTCTGTGTGGATCCTTTGTCCACTTTTAAATTGGGCTGACCTTTTTTTGTTTTTGAATTGGAAGAGCTTTTTATGTATTTTGGATACTAGATCCTTATCAAACCTGATTTACAAAAATCTTTTTTTTAAATTTTAGTTATGGTTTATTACTATTAATTTATTATTATTTACTATTACTTATTATTATTAATCAGCCAAGGGAAGAGAAACACAGGGCAAAGTTCAGGAGAGTTCCAAGTGTGAAGCTTCCACTTTTCTTCTCACAGTGGAATCATTAAGTGGTGTTCATTTTTCCTGGCAACAATGTGTGATAGCACACACAGAATATTGCCAACAAGGTTAAGTTTGCCTGAGCCTTGAATCCAGAGTTTTTATTGAGGCTCAGTGACATAAAGATAGTTGACTGCTGAAACATGGCTTATCTTTTTTTCTTTCTCTTTCTCTCTTTTTCTTCCTTCCTTCCTTCCTTCCTTCCTTCCTTCCTTCCTTCCTTCCTTCCTTCCTTCCTTCCTCTCTCTCTCTCTCTTTCTCTCTCTCTCTCTTTCTTTCTGTACTCAGGATTGAACCTAAGGGTGCTTAAATACTGAGCCACAACCCTAACGGTTTTCATTTTTCATTTTGAGACAGGGTCTTGCTAAGTTGCTGAGACTGGCTTTGAACTTGCCATCCTCCTGCCTCAGTCTCCCAGGTTTCTGGGAATACAGGTGTGCACCACCGTGCCTGGCTCACTTTCTTGATACTGTCTCTGAATGAACAAAATTTTTAGCTTTAATGAAGTTCAATTTATCTGTAGTTTTCTCCTATTATATGTGCTCTGGTGTTTATGATAACGTTGCCAAATCTAAGGTCTTGGAGATTTCCCCTATGTCTTATTCTAAGAGTTTTTAAATTTCCAAATTTAGATCTTTGATCCATTTTGACTGAATTTTTGGGTATGGTATAATGATCCAACTTCATTCAAAAGGTATTCATGAGGGTATCCAATATTACCAACACTATTTGCTAAAGAGACTATTTACCCATTGTATGATCTTGGCCCCCATTTCAAAAATCAATTGTCCAGTCATTAACCTCAGTCAATGGGAAGGTTTATTTCTAAGCTCTCAATTCTGTTCCACTGTTTTATGTGTCTATCTTTGTGCCAGTACCACACTGTTTTGATTACTGTAGCTTTGTAGTAAGTTTTGAAATCAAGAAATAATGAGTCCCAGTTTTATTATGGCTGTTCTTAGTCCTTTGAAATTCTCTATAAATTTTCCACTTCTGCAAAAAAATACCATGGGATTTTGATGGGGATGTCATTGAATCTGTACAATGTTTTGGGTAGTATCATCATCTTAACAATACTGAGTCTTTTAATCTCTAAACACAGGATGTATTTTCATCCATTTAGGTCTTCTTTAATTTTCTTTAGCAATTGTTGTAGTTTTCAGTGTACAAGACATGCACCTTTTTGCTTAAATCTATTTCTAGACATTTTGTTCTTTAGGATGCTATCTTAAATGGAATTGTTTTATTAATTTCCTTTTCAAATTGTTCATTATTACTGCATAGAATAAAACTGCTTTTATGTGTTATTTTGTATCCTTCAACTTTGCTAATTTCATTTATTAGCAGTAAGTTGATTTGTTTAATTAAAGAGTTTAATTTACTTACATTTAAAGTAATTATTAATAAGGAAGGACTTACTTTTGCCAGTTAACTATTTTCTGTATGTTTTACATGATTTTTGTTACTCATTTCCTCCATTATTATTTTTCTATGTTGATTTTTGTAATGTACCACTTTGATCCCCCTCTTTTTTACTTTTCAGTATATTTTTTAGGATTTTTTTAGTGACTAACTCGGGGATTACAGTTAATATCCTAAACTTTTTGAAGACTGTGTTTAAATAATGCCAATTTATTTTTATTAGTATACAAATATTTTAATTAGTATACAAATACATCTTTATCCCCCCTTCTCTCTCTCTCTCTCTCTCTCTCTCTCTGTGGTGTGTGTGTGTGGTGTGTGTGTGTGTGTGTGTGTGTGTGTGTGTGTGTGTGTGTTACTGGGAATAGAGAATGCAACTCAGGGGCATTTTACCACTAAGCTATATACACAGGCTTTTTTTTTTTTTGAGACAGGGTCTTACTAAGTTGCTGAGGCTGGACTCAAACTTGCTATCTTCCTTCCCCAACCTCCCAAATCTCTGGGATTACAGGTATGTGCTACCACGCCTGGTATCCCCCTTCCTTTACATTGTTATTGTCACAGATTCAATCTTTACACATTATGTGCCCACTAACATAGATTTATAATTACTCTGTTGTTCATTTGCTTTTTAAATCACTTAGCAAAAAAAGAGATGTTATGAACAAAAAGTGAAGTGATACTTGCTCTTCTATGTACCTATATTGCTGCCTTTACCAGTCCTGTCTGTTTCTTTTTTTGGCTTCATGTTACTTTCCAGTGTCCTGTCATTCATCCTGAAGGGCTTCCTTTAGCAGTTTTTCTAGCATAGTTCTACTGATGACAAACACCTTCAGGTTTCTTATTCATTTTTCCCCACATTTTTTATTGGTGTATTATGGTGTACATGCTGATGGGATTTGTTGTTACATGTTTCTACATGCACACAATGCACAATATAACAATATGATTTATCCAATATCATTCCCCAGTACTTTTTCCCCTTTTCATTCATTCTTGCAGGATAGTTTTGTTAGATATAGAATTCTTGGCTGACAGTTGTAATACTTCATTTTCAACTTGGTCTATGATGCCCAATTGTTTGGTCAAACCATAGTCTACATGTTGCTTTGAAGGATTTTTTAAGATGTGATTATTATTTATAATCATTAGGCTTTAAGCAGATTATCCTTCATAATGTGAGTGGGCCTCTTCCAATCAGTTGAGGGCCTCAAGAGAACAAAGATTGAGGTTTTCTGAAGAAGAAAATGTTTTCCTCAAGACTGTAACATAGAAACTATGCCTATGCCTTCAGCCTGGCCTCTGAGCCAATTCCTTAAAACTCCTCTCCATTGATAGTCTCCAGTCTATAATGATTAGGCTTACAACTTTTTGATTTTACAATAGTGTGAAAGTAACATGCATTCTGTAGAAACTGTTTCAAATTTTGAACTTTGATCTTTTCTTTGATTCTTTTTCTTTCCCTGGGCTAGTGATATATATAGTATGATACTCCTTTGCAATGCTAGACAGTAGCAGCTTCCAGTCAGCTACATGGTCATGAAGGGAAACTACTGGTACTCTATAGTGCACTGCCTTGCTAAGCTATAATATTTGGCAGGTTGGGTGTATTATGTGCCTGTGTGACTTAAATATTTTCAACTTATGATGAGTTTATTAGGATGTAGCCCCATCATAAGCATCCTATTAATTCTCTTGCCCTGGAGAACTGACCAATGCACCAGGTTTATTTTTTTCTTCTGGCACTTTAATTGTGTCTTCCTGTGAGCGTCTTGCCTCCCTGACTTCTGATGAGCAATTGGCTAGTAATCTTCTTAAGAACATCTTATATGTGATAAGTTACTTCTCTCTCACTGCTTGTCTTCGTCTTTTGGAAGTTTGTATTATGTCTTAGTATGGATCTCTTAGAGTTTATCCTGCTGGGAGTTAGTCAAGCTTCTTGGATATGTATTTGCATGACTTTCATTAAATTTGGAAACTTTTCAGTCATTATTTATTCAAATATCCTTTCTGTCCCTTTCCCTCTCCTCTCCTTCTGAGACTTCCATTATGTATATGTTGTTATACTTGAAGGTGTCCCACAGTTGTCCAAGGCTCTGTTCATTTTTCTTTGTTCTTTTTTTCTTTTCTGCTCCTCACTTATCCTGTCTTCAGATTTTCTGATTCTTTCTTCTACTTACTCAAATCTGCTTTCAAAACTGTCTAGTGGATTTCTCACTTCAATTATTGTATTTTCAATTCCAGAACTTCTGTTTGGCTCTGTTTTTTTTTTTTTTAGAATTCTTATCTATTTTTTAATATTCTTATTTTGTTCATACATCATTTTTCTTGTTTCTTTTAGTTTGTGTTTATAGTTTCCTTTGGTTCCTCGAGAATATTAAGATAATTTATTTAAAGTAGGTTTAATGCTTTTTATTCCTCAGCAACAGTTTCTACCAATTGTTTTATTTCCTATTTCTGTGTATGCTTTGTTATTGCTATTGCTTTTGTTGAAAATTACACATCCAAAAATTATAATATGTTGTGGTAGAGTGCTTGCCTAGCATGCATGAGACCCAGATTCATCTTCAGCAACACACACACACACACACACCCCAAAGAGCAAATATTTTATTTTATTCCCCCTGGAAATGAGGTTTTCCTCTTTCCCCAGAGTAATTTTTGAAGGTTTGGCCTATATTTAGCAAATGTTTTGACAAAGATTTCCTTGAATTACAGGAGCTTTAAAATTAAACAAAAATCTTTCTGTTTCTTGTGTAGTTGCTCTGTTGAGACACTCTTTTTTATTTTTTACTTTTTTGGTACCAGGAATTGAACTCAGGGGCACTCAACCACTGAGCTGAGCCATATTCCCAGCCCTATTTTGTATTTTATTTATAGACAGCGTCTCACTGTTGTTAAGCACCTTGCCATTGCGGAGGCTGGCTTTGAACTTGTGATCCTCCTGCCTCAGCCTCCCAAGCTGCTGGGATTACAGGCGCCCAGCTGTTGAGACTCGTTAGCACTTATCCAGGCTGTCTATGATTCTGCCTCAGCCTTTACTTCCAGCTTTCACTGAGCCTGTAGATCAGTGGTGAAAGCTGGGGTCCTCAGTTTCTGAGCATGCATCCCTTTCTGGGCATGCACTCTGCTTTCTAAACTGTATATGTGAATGCTTTTGAAAGCCCTACCCTACTTTCTCAAAGAAACTGCCCCCCACCCCGACTTTTCCTCTTGGACTTTACGACTTGTATGTCTTTTACCCAGGCAACTGTGGGTATTTCACTTGCCTCACAATGTTTTTGAACCCTGTTCATGGCTTTCCTACCCTGTGTGAATTCTAAGTTAGACAAACAAACAAGTGCCTTGTGTCAGTCCTTCAGGAAGCCCCCAAATGGGTTAGAACACACAAACACAAGACTCTGCCAATAAGATCTGCTCTGCTCTCTCTGGAATGAAGGATGAGGGTCCATACTGGGAACATGGGCTACGGTCTTCAAGATGACACCAAGTCGGGAAGGAAGCGGGCAAGGACAAGTAAAAATGCCACAAAGCTTACCTACCGTCTTCAGCTTGCCTTTTTCTTGATTAGTGCTCACTTTATTGCTGTAGACCTTTGACTGTTTTCTAGAATTATGACAAAGTTGGTTCTCACAGTTCCAGGGAGGGGGAAGGACTGTTTGTCTATTTCTATGTTTCTGCAGAGGTCTGAGAGTTTGGGGCGTCTACTCCGCCATTTTGCTGATGTCGGCAAGCACTTTTAATTATGTGTCTTACTGCTTCCATAATTGGCATAATCATACAAATTCAATTAGATCACTTACATGCCAAAAACCATTAAAGCAGAATACATAAATGTACATTTTGTTATAATATACAACTTATAAACATTGAAGGGAAAATCCCTCTTCCAGTTTGTCCACAAATCCTGTCACTGTTACCTGTCACCTCTCCCTGGTCACTTACCTCCTGTCTAGACTCTTGGGCCTATTGGCAGGGAGACAGTATGAGCAAAGGCAAAGCACAGAGGCTCTGAAGTCCAACCAATCTAGTTTTGAACTCATCCCATTAAATGAGTAGCTTTGTGGACAAAGCCAAAGTCATTCAACCTTCATGAGCCTCCATTTACTTGTTGGTAAAGAGGAATGTGAATCCTCACCTGACAGATGGGAAATTCTTCTGAGAAATGTGGGTAGAGTAATGAACTACACATAGTAAGTGCTCAACAAGTGTCATTTCTTATTATTCTGGGAGAGGGGGTCGGCTTGGGGAAAGGGAGGAGGGGACAGCTTGGGTCATGTTTAGGGAACGGCAAGCAGTTGGGTCTGATGGATGATTGTGTCCAGCAAGAGAATCTGGTCTGTTTTGCCCACACCAATGGAGAGCCAGCAAAGGTTCTTGAACTGAAGATGGATGTCCTTTAAGAGGCCAATTCTGAAAGGGAAGATTCGGGTGAGAGAAGTGGGGGAAAATAAACCATTAAAAAATATTTAGGGCTGAGGAGGTAGCTCAGCAGTAGAGCAGTTGCCTAGCAGGTGTGAGGCTCTGGGTTTGCTTCCTGCTTCCTTCCCAGCAGGAAGGAAAGAAGAGAGGGACAGAGGGAAAGATTAAGCTTCGGTTAGAAATTATGTTCTGGAATTCAGAAGAAAAATGAAGGAA
The DNA here is from genome assembly GCA_028644305.1 of Xerus rutilus. Lineage (NCBI taxonomy): Eukaryota > Metazoa > Chordata > Mammalia > Rodentia > Sciuridae > Xerus > Xerus rutilus. The sequence continues at coordinate 65,059,673 of CM053404.1, read as the reverse complement.
GGAGATTTGAGTTAAGAGTAAGGGACTTTAAATGACATCTACAGGCTGATGACTCCCTGATTTATAACTTTAATCAGGAGCTGTCCTTGCCAGAATGTTGAGAAGGCACCTCAGACTCTGTGTGTCCATGGTTTCCAGACTGGACTCCTAATACTCACCTCAGCATCTCCTGGGTGCTTCCCCATCTCGTTCATGACAGCGGCACTCATTCAGTTACTCAGGCCAAAAACTTTGCAGTCATCTTTCCCTGCCCCTTCCCTCGCCCTCCCTGCTGAGTTGTCAGCCCATCCTGTCAGCTCTGTCCCAAGGTGTGTCCACAACCCAGCCCTTCTTACCTCCCTCCTCTACCTTTTTGTTCAGCTGCCATCATCTGCTGCCTGGATTACTGCCCTGGCCTCTTGACTGGGCTTCTGTGACCACACTTGTACCCCTTGCAGTCTGTTCTCAGTATCAAAGCCAGGTGACACTGTTAAGCCCAAGTCAGAGCCTGACCTTTGCCTCTGAGAACATCCAGCAGCTCCCAACTGACTCAGAGTAGAAGCCAGGAACTTGCAACAGCTGCCAGATTCCTCATGGCCTTTCTGACCTGCTCTCTCCCACCACTGCTTACCCTGTCGCTACAGCCACACCCACTGCCAGCACAAAAAGACTGGGAAGAATGCAGACTTCACAGATCATTTCAGCTTTTATTCAGGAACAGGACTACACCCATGGGGATGGACCCACTTTCCCAGAAAATGAGCCACCGAACAAAGAAAGAGACTGGGCTTATAGAGGTTATCCTGGGAGGTGGTCTGGTGAACGTATCAGTTTTCCTGGACACTTAGGAATTCGGAGTTTGTTTCATCAATCAATGAAATGATCACTTTTTGTGCTCAGGAATGTGAGCTCTTGGGTGTGGGGTCTTGTGTTTTTGCAGGTCAATGCCTGCCAAAGGTGATCACCCCGGTGTGGTGAGACACCCCTTCCTGCCTACGATTAGCACCAGGAAAACATTAGTCAGGGGAGGTGAAAGCTGTCAGTGCATGGCTTTTCTTTTCCCTTTCCTCAGGCTACATTATTTTCATTTCCCACACTTATTACCCACCTCCTCGAGGACCCCCGAGGATTCCTTGCAAACTTCTACTCGACTCCTGGCAGTTGCTCCATGTGGAAAGCTCCTTCCAACACCCTCTTCACTTCTCACTCTCTCAGGTTTTGGATCTTTTTCAAAAACCACCTTTGTGGGCAGGCCGTCTTTGTGTATCCCCACCTAAATCTCAATTCTTCCTTCTCTCCTCTCTTCTCTCCTCCTTTATTTCGGCTCATAACTATCTGAAACCACATATATTTCACCTGTTTACCTCATTATCCTTCTTGCTCACGTGGATGTGTGCTTCAGGGGAGCAGGGGTTCTTGTCTGTTCTATTCTCTTCTAGGTCCCAGTGTCTAGAACTGTGCCAGGCATGTCATAAGGAGCAATACAGATCAGTTAAGTAAGTCAACAGCATGAGGCCAAATGCTGGAATCTCAGGAGGCGAAGGAGAATGAAGCAATGAAAGACAGAACCAAGCAGACAGCAGCATGTTGGAGGGAGTTGCTCTGAGGGCAGAGTGTTAAGAGAAGCCAGAGAAGGAATAGGGACTGGAGGCCCAAGGAGGCAGGTGAGACAGGGATTTCAAGAAGAGAGTGTGGCCAGTGAACACCAAACTGTTGAGCAGAAGTTGTCTTGAGAGATAAAGGAACTTATGGCTGAGAAAAGGACTTAGAAAATGAGTGTTTTCATACTCTCTCAGTGGGAAGGAAAATTGGACAGTGACCTTAGAGGTAAACTCGGCAGTGTTTATAAAATACTATCCATACTGTAGAATCCAGCTGTTCCATCTCTAACTTCTTGCTTTAAAAAAAATGCACATAAATAAGGAGGCATGTCCATGAATGTTTTCTGTAACATACATGGAGAGAGTGAACACTGGAAAAAAAAACCCAGAAACTGGAATGGCTAAATAAATTGCAGCACATCCAGCCTGCGAAGTACAATGCAGCAGTGAAAAATAATGTAACTGACCTGCGTATATTGACAGGGTTTGGTCCCCATGACATAGTGTTAAGGTCATAAAGCATGCTCCTAAATTCTATGTATACCACCACCCCACTTCCATTGAAAAAGACCGAGAAAAGAGGGGGGCAGAATTGTGAGTGATTTTTAAAATTTTGTCCATTTCTATAATTTTAAGTTCTGTTTTAAAAACCATGAATCTGCATTACTTTTATAATCTGATAGAATTTTAGAGGTTAAGGACAATTTTTTCCCAGCACAAGTGTTTTTAAGAAGCAAGAAAGGAAAATGGTCAGAGAAGAGTGAGGGGGAACTGGGTGAGCCACTGAATGTGTGAATGTTTTCCTGACCTCTAGGGACATTCTGCAGAAGATAAGAGTCAGTGGAGCTAAAGCAAAGACCCAGATCACAAGCACAGACTGCTCCTCTCTCAGTAGGGGAGGGGAAGGAGAGTTTTGAGATCCAAAGGAGCATTTTTATGGTTGAAGGAGATTTGAGGATTGTGAGGTATCAGCAGGTGGTTGATTTATAAAGTAAGCTCTGTGTACCCATGCATGATAACTCATCTAATACTGGCTGCCAACAAGTCACCACAGGTGACAAGAGCCAGAGTGTTAATAGCAGCAAAGGAGGGGGCATATGCTCTCCCCAACACCACCACTTTAGGCCAAAAGCTAAACATCACAGCAAGCAGATCTATTTGCAAGTCCTCTTCTATAAAATCTGCATCTGAATTCTCTATTACTTTAAAAAACTCACAACCCTTTATCATTTCCTGAAGCCCTGCTGCTTTGGAAATATGCCCAATCTTTTCTGAACTTACCATGGCTTAAACAATCTGAAAAGGTTTGTTTTTTCTTTATTATCCATGAATTATAATAGCTCAGCAAAAATGTCTCCACTCTAGCCTCAATACTGATGTTTAACAATGGGTTTTAAGTAATTGTCCTGGCCAGGGTTGCTCCCTGCCTGCTGCACTTAAGTCTGCAAATAACCCACTCAAAACAATTGGGAGGAATTGAAACTGACCCTTAAAATTAGTTAGAACCACCCTCATTTAGCTAAGCCACCTTAAGCACTATTCTTTTGTCCCTAGCTGCACTTTAGCTGCACTAATTAATGGCCTTTCTCATTGCATCTGTTGAGGAAAGAACCACACCTGTCTGTATGCCTTGACCTCCTATCCAGCAGCATTTAAATCATCCAGTGATGGTACAAGAGAACAGAGCTTTTCCTGTATCCTCTCACTTTATCCAGATCCCTCTTGAAGAATGTGGTGCCACTTCAAAGAAGTGGGCTTTCTGCGGGTGGCCTTACAGCTTCTGGTTGATTTATGCTGGAGTTTAGCCACTGCCTTTGCACAGACTTTGGTTCAGGAAGTATGTTTATCTGACCTTTCTTTGAATAGACAACAGCACAGTAGCTCAGGAAAAAATGGGTCCTCCACATAGAGCGGTGGCATTTGAGTGAGCTGCTGGAATTCTGGGGATTCTTCTTCTTTGATCCCTGAAGCTTGCCCTGGCCACCCTACAGCTGGGTGGGTACACATCACATCCTGGACTGATGGGAAGGGTCCGACTGAACTGAGGCTGAATATATGATGTAGACCCTGCTGCAGTTATCACTCCAATACTGAGGTCCCTTGATCCACAAGAATTGGTGATGGTATCCAGAGTCTTTTTTTTTTTAAATATTTTTTTAGTTGTAGATGGACACAATGTCTTTATTTTATTGCTTTGTATGTGGTGCTGAGGATCGAACCCAGAGCTTCATGCATGCGAGGCAAGCGCTCTACCACTGAGCCACAACCCCAGCCCCCAGAATCATTCTTTTTGTTTACTCAGGGAGACTGTGTTAACACCAGGCACCTGGAGGAGGGGCAGGGAAGGGATTGTGGTCCGTGAGGGAGACACATGCTCTTAAAGATCCTGAGAGCCTTTCCTGGCAACCCCATGGAAGCAGGGCGAGAGGGGCTGTTCTCCTAAGACGCTTCTTCCTATGGGTTTCATTTACTCACAGATAAGGTGGACCCCCAGTAGTCAGCACGACCCCTCAACTCCATATGGTGGGTTATTTGGTGAATCAAATTCTGTTTCTTTGCTATATTGTGCCGTGTAAGAGTGACACTATCCCCATAAAACAAACTCCAAACCCATATGCAACATGAGGCTAGAGGCTGAGTCAGCTGGGCCCTGCAGGGAAGGGAATATGGGCAGGTTGCAGGGTGCTCATCGTCCCTACACTCCTCCCCTGAGTTTCTTCACCCACATTCTCTCCAGAATTCGCAAACTTTGGAGAGCTGGCCTTGGGTGTTACTAGCATAGTGGCAGCATCTTGCTCCCAAAACATAGGGAGCCGTTTTGCTCCTGATGCCTTCCTGTCAGATTGAAGTCCATTCCCCAGCACTGTTTTCAGACAATGCAAGGCCAACAAACATGGAGGCCACACTGTACCTCCCCACTGACACATGCTCCTTCCTCAGCGGGTGCTGCTTGGGGAACTGCAAGCCCAAAAACCTGGAACTGCCTGCAGGTCCCCCTAGATAATCAAAGGTAGATAATCAACTACCATTCAACACCAGTGGGACTGCTTCATTTAAACAAGTCATTGGTCCAAGCTGAGTGCCTTCTTCAAAGATGTTTAATAACGAGACACTTAAACAGGATACAATAACATAAATATGCCAAAGAAAATGACATGGCATTCTGTAGAGAGAGGCATTAGCTGACGCAGGTCAATTAGGGTCGCCATCGGGGGCCCAAGCAGCGTTATCTTGTTAATAGAGATTCTCACTGAGTCTTTCTGAAGTTTCTTTCCACAAGTGAAATTAAAATCACGCAATTAAAATGCTCACAGTTGGGGCTGGATGTTCTTGAACTGATTGAAAGATGAAGAAGTGGACACGCCAACATTTTGAAACAGCAATTGTCTCTGTAATTAAATGCAATTAACTGGCGTAAATGTCTGCTTTTCTCCTCCGAATACTGATTGAAATGCTAAGATTTAAAAGAAAACATGTCCCCATCTGATTTCTCTTTCCATCCCAACTCACCACAGAGAGATAACCACTGGGTATTTTTCTTCTTTCTTACATACATATTTTAATTAATATTGGGCATGTATTTTTAATATGGACTATACATATTTATTGCCTGGTTTTTGTTTATATCACGAGTGTTATTCTTGCTATTTAAAAAGTTCACAAAGGATGAATAGGTAAAGAAAATGTGGTATACATACACAACGGAGTTTTACTCAGCCATAAGAAAAATGAAATTATGGCATTTGCAGGAAAATGGGTGGAACTTAGAAGGTTAAGGACTGTATGTTTTCTCTCATATGTGGAAGCTAGAGAGGAAAAAGGAAAACAGGTGGGGGTGAATCTCCTAAAAGTCAAAGGGAGATCAGTAGAGGACAGGGACCAAGGGAGGACAGGTGGAGTGGGGGGGGGGGAGAATGCTGGGAAGTGATAGTAGCCAAACTATATTGCTATATTGTATGCATGTGCAAATATATAACAACAAACAAATTCCATCATTATGCACAACTATAATGCACCAATAAAAAGTGTGGGGAAAAAAATTCACACATTTTAAACATCCAAATAAAATCTCAGCAAATGAACATATCACAGTTTACCTGACCATTCTCTTATTCATAGACTTCTGCTATTATAGTAATATGGAAAGAACATTTTGTTGCCAAAATCTGCCTGTATTTCTAATATTTTTCCTTTATACAGCTTTCTTTTAAGTGCAATTTCCTGGGCCAAAGACTTTTGGAATTGCTTCTCAAAGCTTTTGGTTTGTACTGTTAATTTCCATCCAGATAGGCTACCAATTTATATTTCTTCAGTAGGAAAAGAAGCTGCTTAATCCCAAGTCCCCTTTGACATTGAGCATCATCTTTACGAGATTAAACCTGTGGAAAGGCCAATAGCCCTTTCCTAGAGAAAGGCTACTGCCCAACAGATCCTCTGGGTCTGGAGTAATTTGTAACCAAGATCTGAATTTTTCATATCTAGCTGTGCTTCCCAGCCAAGGTGAGTACACATGAGGTCAGTCCATGTATGTGCCCACTGTTTGGTTAATTTACAGCCATAAGCAGTCAGACAAACTTGTAATGCATGAGGACAACTACCTATCAGGTTAGTCTAGTGTCTATCACCATGTACCCATGTCATTCTCCATTTTCCAGCCGTGTTGACCAATGATGGACATGATGTTTTCCTAGAGCAGATAGAAGACTGGAATGTGGTAGAACTCATGGTGAATGAAGAAATTGTCTTCCGTTGCAACATTAAGGACTTGGAGTTTGGTAAGCCCTCCAGCAAGGCTTCCAACCAACCCTTTGCCTCTTAAGTCCAGTTATGACACATTGACTATTTCAACTAGAAACTGAAGCCCCTCAGTTTCTAGTTGAAATAGTCAATGTGTCATAACTGGACTTAAATTGGGGTTCTTTCTGAGTTTTTGATTCAAACTAAGAGCCCCACACCCTGTAGCACATGAAGGACAGCATCCCAACCACACACAGTAAAGTGCTTGTGACTGAACTTCTTTCCAGAACACTGAAACAGAAAAGAAAATGAATGAACTGAAGCCCTGTGCTTTCAAATATATGATGGAATTTAAAGATAATAGCTTTTTCTACTCTTTAACAAGGTGTGTTTTATTATTATTTGCTTTTAAAGTGATTTCTGTTCCATTTGTTTGTTCTATCTAAACTTGCTAAGACAATTAAAGTCAATATGCTTGTAGTATATGACATTATCAGCAATATTCTAGGGATTTCTTTGCCCTGGAGGGCTTCTGGCCTGGAAGGCTGGCACTATGGATGCATCCTTGTGCTCAGAAGTAAGAGTTTTTACAATCTACTAACTCTGTTAAAGCCTAGTTAACATTTCAAATGCCTCTGGCCTTTGAAAATGCACTCCTGGTGGAAGCCCTAGGTGTATTTAATATAATATCAAATTGGATGTAAAGGTGGCCAAAAGAAAATGATCTCTCTTTCCCTAGGAGGTGATGGTAAGCTAGACCCACTGTGCGAAGAGGCCAGGATAGCCGTGCTAAATGCTGACTGATCCCTTCGTGGAATAGACAATATCAGCTGCCTCTGGCCATTCTGTGTTACCAGCAAAGTGACCTTCCAGTACATGGACATTGAGCTCTACCAATCAGAACAAGGTGATGCTGGCCTGTCCTTCAGCCTACACAGCCTCAGGTTTCCCATATGGCTGCACAGGGGCCACAAAAATAATAAAACCACATCATTTACAGCATCTCTCAATCTTGACCCATAGGGATAGCCCTCCAATATCAGGTACATACTGAGCTGAAGGAAATAATAAAATGCAATCTAATAAAAAAAGCACCATCCCTTACTAATAACACATTGTTGCCAGAAGCATTTGAGATTCCACTCTATGGTAAATAAAGAGCTAGGAACAGATAAAATTAAAGAGGTGGGGGGAAATGAGGTTGGGGTTGGGGGTGGGGGCAGGAATTTAGGCCTTTGGAAGTCTTAACAAAAAGTCAATTTCAGTACAGTATTTGGAAACAAGGTTATTCCTACAGATTAATTTCCTGTTCCCACTGGAATTAATATTTTAAATTGCTAATATACAATTAACAAAATCAAATGTTCAATTATCCTTTTTTAAAATAAGTAGCTAGGCGCGGTGGCACAAGTCTGTAATCCCAGCACTTTGGGAGGCTGAGACAGGAAAATTGAGTGTTCAAAGCCAGCCTCAGCAATTGTGAAGTGCTAAGCAACTCAGTGAGACCCTGTCTCTAAATAAAAAACACAAAATAGGGCTGGGGATGTGGCTCAGTGGTCGAGTACCCCTGAGTTCAATCCCCTGGTACCAAAAAAAAAAAAAAAAAAGAAGGAAAAGTATCTGCCTTCTCTTATATTAGCCAGTCCAACAGATTGCTCTGCATAGTGTAGCAAAGAGTCCTGAGCAGAAGCAGGAAGTGGCAACCCACCCCTTTGGAGGAGAACACAGCCCTGTAGCTATGGTCAGGGTAAAAATAAGTCATGTCAAAATTATATTCTTTTTGCTACCAGGTCCTATGCACAAACTATAGGATAAATTCTTAGTTAGAGTAAAGAAGAAGAGAGAAATGTAGACACCCATCTAATGACATTAAACTTGAAGTCCTGGTAAGAAGGCCTCAGACAGGTAGATTCCCCCACAGAAGACTGGAGCCTGTGTTGAAGGAGCAGGACTTTGAGAGCCCGTGGAGAACCCACACACCCAGGAAGCAAGCCTTCTCATGAACTCGGGCAGCCTCAAACCCTCCCACATCCTGAACTCCAAAGGCCAACAGACACTCCATGAAACCCCTTGTACAGGTTTTTTTTTTTCTCTCATATGTGGTGAAACAGAAGATATAATTTTAAAACTCTGAGTCAAGCATCACTTACCAGAGCCGACCCAGAGATTACCAATCACTTAGAACTCTTTGGACATATTTAATCATTGCCTTAGTAAGAAACAGGCTCAAAAAATTATTTTCTCTCAGTGTTTGTGTTTATTTTCACATCTTTATTGACCCTAGATTTTTTCCAATAGACCAATTTCAGTTCCTATAAATGTGAGAGTCTATGTTTGTTTGAATATAAACATTTTAAGATAAGAAAAATACATTTTCATTAAAGAAGAGGGGAAATACACATAATGAGAAAAAATTTAATAACATTTTAATATATTTCACTTTGGGTTTCTTCTATTTATTGTCTGAATGTTCATAGAGACAGGCATGTACAGACACCAATTTTACCCATTTGGAATCACATTATCTGTACACAATTTTGTATCTTTTTTTTAACTTTACATTTTATGTTGAGCTCCTTCCTGTATGACTGAGCATTTGCTGACTATAAAGGCATTGAGTCAGGAAAATTCTTCCTCCTTAAGCAATGATTCCCAATTTCACTGCCAAAACTCTTTCTGCTGAGAACTAAAATTACAAGTGTTCCCCCATCTGCCCTGGGAATGGTAATGAGAGCTCCGAGCACTGTGGAATCCCATGTCCCCTCTGGGGGTCTGTAACCCCAATGTTGAACTTGTACCAGGTGCTCCATGGCAGCCTCCTCGTTCCCTTCCCTCCATGACCAGAACTGAAGGGCAGAAAAGGAGAGACTGCATGCAAATTATAAGAAAATCCAGAGTGCAAAAAGCTTCTGGGAGATGCTTGTGCCCAGGGCTCTGTGCTCCAGTTGAGATCAGAGGCAAATGATGTTTGATCCAACATTACTTGGAAAAGTCACAGAGGTTACCTCTGAGTGGTAGGATTGAAAAGGTGAGTGGGATGGGGAAGAGAGGGGAAGCCTATAATTCCTTCCACATTATAAATGTTTTCAGTGGCAGGATTGATTTTCCTTGTTCATGAGTATTTGTAAGGGGTCATTTTCATCTACTTTGGTTTGCTATAACAAAATACCTGACACTGGATAATATAAAAGAAAAGACAGCCTCAGCAATGGCGAGGCGCTAAGCAACTCAGTGAGACCCTGTCTCTACATAAAACACAAAAAAAATAGGGCTGAGGATGTGGCTCAGTGGTCGAGCGCCCCTGAGTTCAATCTCCGGTATCAAAAAAAAAAAAAAAAGAGGTTTGTTTGCCTCAAAATTCTGTGTCTGGAAAATTCAAACAGCATGATATCAGAGTCTGGTGATGGCCACTGGCTATATCACATGGCAGATGGCATCACATGTGCAAAAGGAAGCAAGAGACAAAGTTCACTCTTCATAACAACCCACTCTTGAGGAAACCAATCCACTCCTGAAAGACCCAACCAACTCAGAAAGGCCTTCATTAATCTCTTTATGTCATTAAGAAGGACTTTCTTTGGAAACATCTGAAGAATATTGCCTTCTTCTATCTTCTGTCTTCTTGAACATACCTACCTGCAGGTAGTCAGAAAACACAGCTTGCTCCCTATCAAGGGAAAAGAGACCTGTGCTTAATAAGCTAGACAGATGCATTCAACGCTTTTAAAACATCACTTAATTAAATCACATTTTAAGTTTTATAAAATGTCAAATAAATGTCACTATTAGCAGAACATATAAAGAAAGTGACTTTTTAGAATAAAATTAGAAACATCGCCCTGTCTCACTAGTTTTTAAAAGATATTTGGAATTGCTCCGTTTCTTTCTTCTGGCTTTTAACAGTTAAGAAGAATAGATGTTCAAGGGGTCTTCCAGGACTGCTGCCTGGGGCCTCACTGACGAGACCTGCTCTCTTCCTTAGGTTTATCCATTAAAATCTTAACAAATAAATGTATAGAATCTTAAAACAAATAAATGTATAAAATCTTGATACTGGAAAAAGCCATATAGAAGAGAACTGTGTTAAAAATCAGTTCCCAGTGGGGCACAGCACCGCATGCCTATAATCTCAACTGCTTGAGAGGCTGAGGCAGGAGGATCACACATTCAAGGCCAGGCTGGGCAATTTTGTAAGGTTCTATTCCCAAGATAAGTTGCAGAATATTTCAGGCAGTAGGAAGATGGAGGGAGAAATCAAAATGACCCTCAAACATTCAGTGGCAAAGGCTGCTCCATTTGATACATCTCCTGGACAATGTAATAGTAAAATGTGATACTCCTTCAGATATTTACCTCCGGCTAGTGACATTTACCTCCAGCTAGCAGGTATTACAGGGTTTCAGGGAAAGAACATCCCAGATGACAGTGTGTGTACACCTTGTGGATGCCAAGTTTCCAGGAGAAACACATCAGCTGGCCAAATCCAGGTAAAAGACAAGAAACTACCAGCCCAGGTATCTGACATAGAACATAGAGAGATATTCTTGCCAAACTGTGTGAACATTTAAAAAGGAATCATGGAAAAGAATATAGTAGACTATGGTGTAACCAGGCACTCTAGGCCTAGCTGTGAATCACTATTCTGAGCCCACGTGTCCTAAGGATTACAGAGTCCAGGTAGCAGGCTGAGTGCTGAGCTAGGATAAGAAAACCAGGGTAACAGCATAGTGAGTGCCCATGAATACCACCTCATGTGGGGACTGTGAGGAGGAGGGGGAGTGGGATGAACTAGTAGAACAGGTGCCTAGGCTTAGAGGAGTGTCCCCCCACAGTCCAATACCACTATTTTCTGTGCAGGAGGAAACAGATCTGGTGGTATCAATCTTCTGGATTTTTCCAGAAAGGCTAGGATTTCTATTTCAAACTTCATTTTTTGTGTGCTGGGGATCCAACCCAGGACCACATGCAAGCTAAGAATCTATCACTGAGCTATACCTCCAGTCCCTCAAAGTTTTGATTTTAAAGTGTTGGCTCATTTCTTAAAAAAATGTAATGCCAACTGAAAAACAAAAACAAGCGCATTTGTGGATGATTCCCTTTCCTGTTTGCCTGGGACCTCTCTAATATACTTCTTTGGTCTAGGCATCATTTTCTTTTTTTCTTTTAATTTTTATTTATTTTTTTAGATGTACATGACAATAGAGTGAATTTTGACATGTTATACATACATGGAGTATAATTTATTCTAATTAGGATCTCATTCTTGTAGTTGTACATGATGTGGAGTTATACTGATTGTGTATTCACATATGAACATAGGAAAGTTATGTCTGATTCATTCCGTTGTCTTTCCTATTCCCATCCCTTTTCCCTTCCCTTCATTTTCCGTTGATTAATCCAATGAACTTCTATTCTCCTCCTTATTGTATGATCATCATTCGTCATATGTATGATGAATTTTATGGTCACTCTTCAATGTCTACAGGTTTCTGTAACCTGGTAGCCTTCTTGTCTACAACCGTGATGCGTGTGAACACCTTTTTGTTTCAATGAAACCACTTGACCCAACCATTTGGTTATGCAAATAAAAAAGCAAAGACTACAGATCTCTTAAATAACACCTGAAAAGCTGAGGCTCTGAAAGCCTTATTGTTCCTATAATCAAGTTGGGGGGAGGACATTTTCTCTTGGCTGCCATTTCCGGATGGGGAAGGTCTCTAGTGAAGTGTTAGGCTACATCTGCATACACACTCACAGATCTCAGTGAAAACATGTGTTCTTATTTGAGTGGTCCTTTAGAGATCAAGAACTGAGACCCCGAAGACTGAAGAAGAATGGTAAGTCCCAGCCCCCGCTTTACATGAGAGCAACAAGTTAGGTGGAACACAGTCCAAACTGTACTATTGATGTCCCCAGTATGTAACTTTTAAGACTCAAACTTCTAACTTTAAGGAGTGCACTGGCTTTACAGTCTCCTGTAGGCAGATTCTAAGTCCCATTCCTGTGTTCTGATTTAATAGGTTTAGGATGGGACCCAGGAATCTGCATTTGTAACACATGCTTTAGATGATTCTGCTGCTCATAATTTGTGTTCTGATATAATTGGTATTAGGTCAGGTCAGGGTCTAGGACGTCTAATTAGGGGGACCGGTCAGCAGCTGCGGGAGCCGCCAGCGAGACTCTGAGGGAACCAGTAGATACACCTCCTGTCAATCAGCTGGTTTTCCTGACCTATCCAGGAAGGACTCTGGCCTTCTCTTCCTGCCCCCAAGCCCTCCCCTTCCTGACCTGGCTTTCTTGAAATTCTTTGTGCACCGGAGCCCTAGCGCCATTCTCCCGGACACACTCTGATGGACGGCGGGGATTTGGCCCGAGAACATGTATTCCAATAAAGTCTTGCCAAGGGGCTTAATTCATCTCCTCCTGGTCATCTAGTCTTTACATAATGGTGCGCGAAACCCGGGAGGGTTTTGAACCTCCCCCGGACCGGGGTCGAGGCAAGCCCTCCGGACCGAGAGAACACCTGAGCCGCTCTCTGTCTTCCTCACTCGGACCGACAAGAGTGAGGTACGCTGCCCCGCCATTTCCTCTGACTCCTCAGTTTCCCCCCCACCGTCCACTCCAGCGGCCCATTCGATAAGTCGCATGTGTGCGTGGGCTCTCTGTCTGCTCGAGGCCCTGTGGACTGGGAAGACGTTCCCAATCCCAGTGTTAGCCATTCGTGGCCGCCATCTGGGCCCCAGAAAGTTCAAGGGATGCCTCAATTTTCCGCCTGGCCCTCTTGTTCTCCCGTGGGTGCAAACATTTTTTGGGACGCCTTTTATGTTCCTGCCCACTCCCCAGGACCGCTGAGAAGTCACAAGGAACCCCAACTCCTCTCTAGACCCCCAAACTCCACTGTACTATGGCTTAGATAACGGACCAAAATGGCCTCCAGGGGAACTTTTGATTTTCAAATCCTCACTGATTTGGCTAATTTTTGTCACCGGATGGGGAAATGGACAGAAATTCCTTTCATTGAGGCTTTGTTGGAAAATGCGCTGTTGCCCCTCCCTTCTTTCCCATCTGGTCTGTCCTCTCAAGTTCTTCTTGCTAAAAGCCCCCTTTACCATTTGCTCTTCTATGTCCTTCCTCATGTGGCCGTGCTCACAGACGCTGGGCTGCCTGCCTTGCAGCAGCCCCTCCCCCCAGGCTTGCCGCTGGGTGTTTGTGGGCTGCCTGCCATGCAGGGACCCCTTTCCTCACTCTTGGCTCCCCGGAGCTGCAGTGCCGCCTTCCCGGGAGGCGGAGCTGGCCTCGATCCCAGCGCCTAACGGCACAGACAGCGCTAGGCAGGGCGCCCACCCTGCGTTCCTGCGTCTCTTGCGTCTCCCGCTCCATCCGCGCACCGCTGGGGCAGACTGGCACGGCTGCCACAGACCAGCGGAGCTCTCTCTCGCTCCTCTATGGGCTGCCGGACAAACCACCCTCCATTTTTATTTTTGCGGCCGCCTCATTTTTCTTCTAAGACTCCTTCTTTTCTTAACTTCTATGTACATAGTATCAAAAATTGGCACAGATAATGAGCGCTCATCAATTAAACCTAAAAAAACGGATCCAAATATTTTTAATTCACATTTAAAGGTTCAATTTAATTTGAGTAAACACAAAGGTTTATAAATTCCTATATGAAGTTTTAAAGGTTTCTACTGTTGCCTAAGTTCAAAAAATTACAAGAATTGCTTTAGGATATGAACAGAAGGAATTAAAGATTCTAAATATGGTACTTATTGGAAGGAAAGAAAATATTTCTGATCAAAATGTTTACAACTGTGATTAAACAAAAAGTTAAAATCTAAAACAATGTTCTGCTCTTAATAAGATAAATTTCTTACATCTGTCAGGTTTTATCACTTAGAGAAACTAACTTTTAAAAATTAACGTTTATATAACTATGGTTAAACAATATCAATGCAATTATGGTGCTACCAGTTCTATTTTTATTTTTTTTTATTTTTTTTTTTTTTAAATATTTTTTTAGTTATAGATGGACACAATGTCTTTATTTTATTGCTTTGTATGTGGTGCTGAGGATCGAACCCAGGGCCTCACGCATGCGAGGCAAGCGCTCTACCACTGAGCTACAATCCCAGCCCCCAGTTCTATTTTTATATTAAATGTGTTCATTTCTTTAAACTTTAAAGTAGAAGGTTTTAAAAGAGCATTATACCAACCTGATGTTCTCCAAACTGAACTTGTATGGTATCCATTTATATCATTTAATGTTTTATAAATGAACCTATCATCAATAAGATAAGGCTTTAAGTTATTTTACACCAGAGTTTCTTTAAATAAATGAGGACCTAATCTATTTAATATTCTGCTAACATTTTGCAAGGAGCCCTGTCTTACCTAAGATAGTTCTGTCTCCCAGCTTACTACAATGGCTTCAATGTAGATGAGACTCCAGTTCATTTAAAGATATATTCAAAGGATTAATTTTGTTGTAAAAATCATTAGGATTTCAAACAGGGATATAATATGTAACTCAGCCAAAATGTGAGAAAGCTGTTACACAAACTAAATATGTTTTTACTATTGTTAATTTTATTTCGTATTTTCCTTAAACTCTAACTATTGCCTGTTAATGTTTTACAGAGGTACTACTTTGAGAACAACCAACCCAGATTATTTTAAGATACATCAGCCACCACCTATAGGATAGACCTTAAAGTTAAAGCCCAGTACCCTTACTTTATAACTGATGAGATTGGTTTGCTGAGTGTTTAAGATCAAAACTTAAAAACTAAAAAAAACAGTATTTGGCTTTTGCCCTTTGAGTCAACCTGAATCCAAGGAATGAGGAAACTTCTCTGAAGCGCAATACACCTCTGGGCCACAGGACCTCCTGATCAGGGAGATTTCTGAGACCATTAGAGAATTAAAGAGCCAATCAAATGCCATACAATGAACAGGAAGTTCACCAAAAAGGGAACTGTCCCTCAGGCTTCCCGGGGAAGCCACATCAGCACCAGACCTCGACCTATCCTAACGCAGATGGCACTAGCAGAGCTAACAAGCTGCTCTCAAGTTCCTCAAGGATGCCTCCCAGGAGAACAAAAGGTGACTCTTAACAATAGATAAGAACAAAAGTCAGTTTGACTTGCTTCATCTTAAACACCTAGCAAAACCAAGAACACAGCCGTTCCTAGGCATTTAAAATAGTTTAAAGATAGACATCTGTGACATTAAAAACTAAATGCTATGTTTACATGCCTTGTCCTCTCCAGCCTTGTTATGGGGACTTATCTGTACAATAAGGCTGAATTATCATGACTTGTTACCACCTCCCTTTCTAGGGCAAAAAGGGCTCTCGGCCCCCATTCACTGCCTCTGGGCTGGGGCAAGAGGACTTGATGATGCAGTAATCGCTACTTAAAAACTTGAACAAATTTCATTACAGAATAGACCAGCCTTGGACTGGTCCATCACACTGGACTCCCACCAAACTAAAAATTTCTCAGCAGCCCCCTTCTTTTTCTGCTAATCAGTAATCTCTCCCAAGCCTCTGTTCCTACCCACAGGTGATGTTTCTACATTTAAGCAACATGACTGACAACCAGAGGCTCCCACACCTGTGTCTGCCTCCCTGCCTGACTGACACCCAAGCCATCTCCCCATCTCGACGCCCCCAATCCTGCACGAAGTAGCCAGACAGAATCCTATATCATCAAAAAGGCTGGAATGTTAGGTCGGCTCAGGGTCCAAGATGTCCAATTAGGGGGACCGGTCAGCAGCTGCGGGAGCCGCCAGCCAGACGCTGAGGGCACCAGTAGATACGCCTCCTGTCAATCAGCAGGTTTTCCTGACCTATCCAGGAAGGACTCTGGCCTTCTCTTCCTGCCCCCAAGCCCTCCCCTTCCTGACCGGGATTTCTTGAAATTCTTTGTGCACTGGAGCCCCAGCGCCATTCTCCCGGACACACTCTGATGGACGGGGGGATTAGGCCCTAGAGCGTGTATTCCAATAAAGTCTTGCCGAGCAGCTTAATTCATCTCCTTCTGGTCATCTAGTCTTTACAGTTGGCATTGGGCAAGACCACATCCTACAGATAGAGATGGGCACTTGACCCAAGGAAAATGGAGCTGCCCTATATCAATCAGCCTAAGAAAGTATAGGAAGGCTAGCCCTAGACAGGTGAAATGGGCTATTTCTTCCCTCTTGGCATCAGTTCTTCAGCCTGAATTTCAGGTAACCTAGAAGGGCTTGGAAATACTGCTGTGGGGTGAGAAAAGCTGCTTCCAGAGCTTGGAGGTAGGTTGGTGTTAGGCTGGGAAGCATCCTGTGTACAGTGCCCCTGGATCATGATCAATTATCCCTGAGCCTCCAGCCAGCTCTTGCTAACAGTTACAGCAACAGCTGAGCTATGACGTGGAGAGATGTATTCTTCTGCAAAGGCTGTATCTACTCTTTGGGTGGAGGCAAGGCCCAGCAGGAAGGGTACTCCCAACATGAGCACAGCAGCAGTGAGGGCCTCAGAAGCCAGTGGCCCTGGAACACGTTGGAGGTGAGTTTTGAAATGTGGAGGCCTCCCAGAGTGTAGGAGCACACAGCCCTACCACTTCTGTCCAGAGAATGAGCAACTTGGAGGATATGGACTTGTCCTTCTACCATGCGGAAGGACACTTCTGAGCAAACTTGGAGTTTTATGGATAAATCTTTCACTCGTAACCATAATCCAAGAAGAACAAGGAAGCATTTGGGTTATATATATATATAAATTATTTACCTTTCTATACGTATCTACTTGTTAAAATACACACTTATATTAGTGGGTTTTTTACTTTTACTGGAGATTGAATTCAGGGGCGCTCATCCACCGAGCCACATTGTCAGCTCTATTTTGTATTTTATTTAGAGATGGGGTTTCAATGAGTTGCTTAGTGCCTCACCGTTGCTGAGGCTGACTTTGAACTCGCGATCCTCCTGCTTCAGCCTCCCAATTACAGGCATGTACCACCACACCTGGCTAGGTTTTTTACTTTTGATAAAAAGCAATACAGACCCGTATTGTGAAGGGCACTATGGACCTGTGATTCCTGAGGCAAGGAGTGGAGTTAAGAGGGAGGGCACTTTCCCTAAGGACTATCAGATTTCAGCTTATTCAATCTGCAGACACTTCTGATGGAGACCGACATGATATATCCAGGGCATGAACATGCAGCTCAGTCAACCTTTATTACTGATGTAATCATACATTGAATGGGGAAATCTAGGTTAAGAACCACAGCTACAAATTTTGTATAAAGCACTTCTTTTTCCATTAACTTTTATTTTAAGCTTCGGAATATGTTCTGAACTGCTGTAATATTGTACCACAAGTTGTTCCTCAAATACATTATATTTTTTCAGGACCTTTAAGTCCTACCACTGACCTAGACCTTATCCTATATACATACTATCTTGTTACCCCAAGCTTTTCATAATTCCTCCAAGTAAGCCATAGATTTTACTCTTTCCTGCCTTCTCCTACTTCTGCTTCCTCCTGGAATACCTGTGCTGTGTTCTCTGGCTGGCAGAATCTGGCTCAGCCTTCAGATCCCTAGGGGGCTCATCTATCAAACCCTCCTTGTAGCTCTCCCTGCCCCCACTCGACCCTCACCTATAGCAGCAGGTACAACCTTGCAGGTACTTCCAGCTACAAGCTGAGGATGCTGGCTTGCTGGTGCCCCTGCCACTTCTTCAGGACAAGCTCAGCAACGAGGCACTCTCTTCTCTCCACCTATTTGCTCTGGAAGAGTAGAATCAAGTTCAGCAGCCTGTTGAGGAAACATCCAAAATAACAGTGGTCGAAACCAGTTAGCAATGAGAAGTTGTGAGCGTTAATCTTATGAGTCAACTTGACCAGGACACGGAGTGCCTGGGTATTTGATCAAACACTGTTCTGAGTATGTCTGTGAGGGTGTTTCTGAATGAGATTAACACTCAAATCAGTGGACTCAGTAAAGTAGCCTTCCTCCTCATCGGTGTTAGTGAGCCTCATCTGATTCATTGTAGACTTGAATAGAACAAGAAGAGAGAGGAGAATTTGCTTTCTCTGCCAAGTGTTTTCAGGCTGCATCACTAGTCTTCTACACTTGAACTTATAGCACCAGCATTCCTGGTCTCAGGCCTTCATGTTCAGACTGAAACTACACCACTGACTCTCCTGGTTCTGTTTGCAGATAGCAGATAATGGAACTATCTCTGTCTTCATAACTCTGTAAGCCAATTCCACATCAATATAGTTATAAAGATGGACACAGATAATGATATAAATATCTTATCAGTTTGTGTCACTCAAGAACACTGATCGATACGGAAGTCTAGAATTCCTCAGTCCCCAGAGACCCTGAGTCCATCTGCCTGTCTGCTCTGGCATCTCGGCTTGGAGCCCTCTGGTCCATCATGGACACTGAGTTTCAGCCATCAGGTATGTGTTGCAGGCAGCTGGGAAGAGGAAGGGACAAGAAAGGCTTGAAGGGCTTGTCCCTCTTTTTTTTTTTTTTTTTTTTTTTGAGGACAGGGTTTCACAGTGTTGCCCAGGCTGGGCTTGGATTCACAATCCTTCAGCCTCAACCTCCTGGGTGGCTGAGATTACAGGTGTGCACCACCTTGCCTAGCTTACCCACTCCATTTTAAGAATTCTCAGAAGCCCCACTTGATCCTCCCCTTACATGGCTAAACCTACCTACAAAGGGATTGGAAGTTAGAGATTTTCAGCCAAGCAGCAGCACTGCTAAAATACTTTGTTATTAAAGTAGCTGGGCAGGGTGGCAAATGGCAGGAGGGCAGCAGCCTCTGCCATTTACAGGCACCAGTAGGTGCTCACAGGTTGTCTACTCTTGTATTAAGGGGAACTTGGTCATCACTGAGGGCTCATGATGCCTGGTCTTAGGACAAGCTGAATGGTTTAGGTCTGGGAACATTTCTAGATAGTTCTACAACCCTTCTCAATCTTATCTCCCTCATCCTGATGGATACTATAGGCAGATAAATCGCCTTAAGTAAATCTGTGAATTTGATGTTATCCCAGTAAAAATACCAACAGGGCTTTTTGAAAATAAAACAAAGTGATTATAAAGTTTATATTGAAATATAGATAAGTAATAATAGCCAAAAATAGAGTAGAAATCCAAAACTTGATACACAGAGGAACATAACTTATGATAAAGGGTGAATCACTAGGAAAGAATATTTTTTCTAAATATTGTTAGAAAAATTGGACAGCTATCTGTAGGAAAGCTGGATTTATATTTATGCTCGATTACATCAGTCAGCAGGGAAATGCAAACCAAAACCACAATGACATACCTTCTCCTGGAATAAATTTTAGGTGAGTCAAATATTTAAATGTAATAAAATTACAAACTTGAAATTTTTATACACTTGGAATAAAGAAGGCCCTCTAATTATGGTCAAAAACCAAAGATATAATAGAATAAATGGATAAATTCAATTCCATAAGAATAAATATGGTCCAGGCACAGTGGCGCATACCTGTAATCTCAACACTTGGGGAAGCTGAGACAGGAGAATCATGAGTTCAAAGCCAGCCTCAGCAACAGCGAGGTGCTAAGCAACTCAATGAGACACTATTTCTAATTAAAACACAAAATAGGGCTAGGGATATGGCTCAGTGGTCAAGTACCCCTGAGTTGAATCCCTGGTACCAAAAAAAAAAAGAAAAAGAAATATGATTTTGTGGGTTTTTTTTTTAAAGAGCAAGTAGCATCAAAAATTAAAATGCCTATGAGAAAAAGTATTTCCAACTCATATGTTTAATCAATATAGAACTCCCACAAATCGATAAGAAGACTAACAGCCAACAGAAGTGAAAAAGAAAAGCAAAGGAAATAAAGAGACCATTCACAGAAAAGAATACACAAATGGATCTTAAACACAGGAAAAAATGTTTAACCTCACTTATAATCAGATCAATGCAAATAGAAACTGAAATACTAAATCAAAAAGTGATAATACTCTATGTTGGTGAGGATGTGGGAAAGAGGCATTCCTGCATCAATAGGAGTGGTATAAATTGATAAAATGTTTGCAGAGCCATCTAGCATTATTCACCAAAAAATTTAAAGCATGTATCTCTTGATTCAGTATTATTCCCCTTAAGCAATTTATCCTAAAGGTGTACATCTACACATACATATTTACATGGGAAAAAAGAAACTCTTTAGAGCCTGGTTTGTAATAACGAAAGATTGGAAGCTGCCCTGTATCCACGAAAAAGAGACCAATTAAATAAACTCTCCTTCATGCAGTGAAGTCAAACATGTCCAGTCAAAAGAATAAGAGACCTTTGGAGTATTGTTATGGAGAGATCTCCAAGGTACATTGTTTTAAGTCAAAAAACTATACATAGCAAAGTATATATGTTATGTTATAATTTATGCAAAAATGAGAAAGAACATGTGTATATACATTGACTCTCTATAAAATATCCAAAAAATAGGAAGTAACTACCTCCAGAGAGAGAGACCTGGGGTGGCTGTAGGACAGCAATGAGAGACCTTTCACTCTACACCCTTTTTATCTTTTAAGTTTGTGTTTAAATTTAAAATTATACGTATTGTATTACTATTCAAAAATAATGTGAAAAAATTAAGCAGCTGGGGTTAGCTTGAGAGAGAAACCAGATTCTAGCATAGCAGAAGGTCATGAAGACATGAAGACCAAGAAGCAATTGAAAGAGTGTCGGACTAAAGAGAGAATTCAGTATTTGAAAAAAAAAATTCAAAAGTCATATGGCTCACAGGGCACACACCTGTAATCCCAGTGGCTCAAGAGGGTGAGAGGATGATCGTGGTGAGCCAGCCTCAGCAACAGCAAGGTGCTAAGCAACTTAGTAAGACCCTGTCTCTAAATAAAATACAAAATAGGGCTGGGGATGTGGCTCAGTGGTCGAGTGCCCCTGAGTTCAATTCCCAGTACGGCCCTCCCCCGCAAAAAGTCACTTATCTCAAGAAATGATGCTAGTTGTATAGTCACATGCAAAAGAATGAAGGTGGACTCCTACCTCATACCATATACAAAAATCAACTCAAAGTGGATGAAAGACCTAAATGTATAAGCCCAAATCATAAAACTCCTTAGAGAAATCTTAGGGGTAAATCTTTATAACCTGCTATTTGGCCATAGTTTTTTAGATATGACACCAAAAGCATAAGCAATAAAAATAAAAATAGATATATTAGACTTTATCAAAAGGAAAAAATTAAAAATTTGTCCTTCAAAGGACACCATCAAGAAAGTAAAAACTCACAAAATGTGAGAAACTTTCTGCAAATCATATTATCTGATTATCTATTTGTATCTAGAATATAAAAAGAACTTTTATAACAATAACAAAAAGATAAAACACGCTTTTTAAATGGAAAACAGATCTGAATAAGTATTTCTTCAAAAAAATATACAAATAGTCAACAGGACCCATGAAAAGAGGCTCAACTACATTAGTCAGCAGGGAAATGCAAACCAAAACCACAGTCCATTTCATACCCATTAGGATGACTTTTACCAAAACAAAGTCAATGCTTTGGTTTGGTATGGTCTGAGTGACTCCCAAGGATCCATTATGATTGAAGACTTGGTGTCCAGGGTGATGCTATTGGGAAGTGCTCTATAGAACCTTTGATAAGTAGGGTCTACTGGGAAGTCCTGAGATCATTTGTTTGCACTCAGAAGGCACTCCTTGGTAGTTCTTTCATGAGGATTGTTAGAAATCTTGAGTTTTTCCCCAACTGCCCTTTCTCTGCTCCTGGATAGAGATGTAATTGCTTGCTACTGACACACATTCCTGCCATTGCCATACCATGCGCCATAGGGTGATGCCATCAGAAGGTGGCCCTTGCAAAACCTGGGCTATGCTGTTTGAATTTTTAACCTCCAAAACTTGGGCTAAGTAAACTTTTTCTCTAAGTATATTGGTTATGTCAAGTATATCATTGTAGTAATGCAAAGCTGACTAATACAGTCAACAAGTGTTGTTGAGTATACAAAGAAATAAGAACTCTATACACTCACTGCTGGTGTGACTATGAAATGGGCAGCCATTTGGGAAATCAGTTTGCCAGTTCCTATAAAAGGAATATATACAATTACCATATGACCCAGCAATTCTATTCCTAGTTATATGCCCAAGAGAAAAGAAAACACATTGATACAAAATGTTGTTCACTCTGATGTCTATCAATTACCAACCCTTGGCTATATACATAAGCTGATCTGACTTCCTGATGTGGCTAATGTCATTGAATCCTTTTGAGAGCCTTACACAGCCCTATGCAATGTTTTCTTCATATAGCAGATGGAGAAACTGAGGTTTAGTGGAGGTGAAGTATTTACCCAGGCTGGCACACTTAGGTAAAAAGTGGCCAAGCCTGGGGATAGAGTACATGTCCAAGCTTAGGACCTCAATCCTAAATTTTCTTGCTCTATCCCCTTTTGTTGTTAGAATGGGACTAAAGCTATTTTTGTAAATTTCCCCAATACTAAACTTCTGGGGGTCTCCTTCAATAACAATGAACATAATCCAGCTATAGTACCCACATAAAATAAACCAGGTCCATGCAACAAATTTCAAATATCACCAAAATTTAAGCAAGAGCCTAAGTAACACCAAAAGAGGCTCAGAGCAACTCCAAGAGTGGATCAATTCTTGTCTTTAAAATGTGCCACTCTCCCAAATTATGGTTTTATATTGTGTGCATGTGCAAATATGTAACAGCAAATCCCATCAATATGTACAACCATAATGAACCAATAAAAATGTGGGGAAAAAATAAAATGTGCTAGTCTCAGGGGGCTGAGACTGGAGGACTATGAGTTCAAAGTCAGCCTCAGCAATTTAGCTAGGCCCTAAGCAACTCAGTGAGACGCTGTCTCAAAATAAAATATAAAAAGGGATGGGGATATGCCTCGGTTGTTAAATTCAATCCCCAGTACCCGCCCCCTCTCATGTGCCAGTTATTTAAATATTCACTGGGGATTCATCATCACAGGGAGAATGGGTTAAGTGAGTTAAATGCCTCAATTCACATTGGAAAAATATCCAAACAACTTGTTGATTGCTGTACTTTCTGAAGAAAGCAGCAGAGAAGCACTAAATCCAGGCAGCACAGTGGCAATTTGAGTAGAGGTATTCTAGAAACTATCCTTGAAGAGCCATCTACTTTCTCATTTTCTGTAAAATGCTGCCAAAACATCCAATAGAATCTTACTGTTTTTAACTGTATTAATGTTTCTCTCAATTTGCTACGAATACTAGCACTTCATAAGAAGTTTCTAGGACTTTATAAGAAGGTTCCAAGCTGGGTACAATGGCGCACACCTGTAACCCCAGCACTTTGGGAGGCTAAGACAGGAGAATTACGAGTTCAAAGCCAGCCTCAGGGGCTGGGGTTGTGGCTCAGTGGCAGAGTGCTCACCTAGCACATGTGAGATACTGGGTTTGATCCTCGGCACCACATAAAATAAATAAAATAAAGGTATTGTGTCCATCTACAACTAAAAAAAAATTTTTTTTTAAAGCCAGTCTCAGCAATGGTGAGGTGCTAAGCACCTCAGTGAGACCCTGTCTCTATATAAAACACAAAATAGGGCTGGGGATGTAGCTCAGTGGTCAAGTACCACTGAGTTCAATCCCCAGTACCAAAAAAAAACAAAAAAAAACAAAACAAAAAGAAGAAGAAGAAAAAGAAGAAGAAGAAGAAGAAGAAGAAGAAGAAGAAGAAGAAGAAGAAGAAGAAGAAGGTTCCAGTGCTTTGAAATTAGAGATGTTTCTGGATGTATTTCCCAAATATTGGCCCATCTTGTGGTTCTGCCCACAACCACCTTCTCCCCCCTACCCCACACACCCTGAGATCACACCCACAGTTTCAGCTCTAACATCCCAAGATCTTTTTCCAGCCCTGATTTGTTAAGCACATGATTTCAAATCTCAATTGCCAAGTCAGGAAATTTTCCTCTTCAAATGGGTTAGGTCAACTGCAATTGGCTTCAAGAAATAGGAAACATATTGGTTAGTATAACTGAAAAGTCCAGCTTCAAGCATAATTGAACACAAGAGATTAATAAGCAATAGCAGGGCTCCGGCTCCCCTGCTTGCCTGCTTTCCTCAGCATTGACTTTGTTCTCAGGCAAGCTCACCCCAAGTAGTGACAAGACAGCCACCAGCAGGCCTAAGCTGACATTTCACTGGCAGAGAAACCCTAATAGAAGAACATTTTTTCTTCCCAAGAGTGCCAACAAAAGAACAGCCTGACTTTTATCAGCTCAGATTGGGTCAGTCATGTGTCCATTTAAGACCAATCTGTGACCTGAGTTGGCCAGGCCTGAGCCGCATGTTTACTTCTGGGGTACAGAGGATGGAAACCAAACCAACAGAATTGATAGAGGGAAAAGGGATTAGTTTCTCAGAAGAAAATGGTGGATCTGTTTCTAGAGTAAGAAAGAAGAGATGGTAAGTAGCCAAAAACAACGGTTGTCTCACAGACAATCCATAGTAAAACCAACACATCTTCTTCCCAGTGCTCTTTCTCCAACTACAACCCCCACATTAATTAAAGTTATAATCAATGACCTACCTAATTTGGAAACTTGGGGACAGCCATAATTACTCCTTCACCATATTATTTCTCTAGAAAGATCACCAATCTGCCCTTTCCTCAGTGTTTTAGCCAGCTTTCCATCACTATATCAAATAGGCAAGCTAATCAGCTCACAAAGAGAAAGGGTTTATTTTGGCTCATAGTTTTGGTGCTTTAGTCTGTGATCAGTTGGTCCCATGGCTTTTGGGCCTGTGGCAAGGCAGCACACCATGGTGAGGGTGAGTGGCAGAGCCAATCACTCATCTCATGGCCAGGGAAGAAAAGAAAGGATGAGGAGGGGGCTGTGGTCCTACATCCCCAATGACTAGAACATTTGCCACTAAGCCCCACGTTTTAAAGTTTTAATTAAGTTAAATATTCTATATCTTCCAGTAACAACTCTATGGGGTCCAAGCCCTTAATACATGGACCTTTAGAAGGCACTTAAGATCCAGACTACAGCACTTGACAATACCAGTGCTTCTGCACTAGGTTGGAATTGCAACATCTCCTACCTGAACTATTGCACTTGATTCCTATCTTGTGTTTCAGTCTCCATGGTCTCTTGTGAACTACTCTCCAAAGGATTTCTGAAATAATCCTTTTTGGCTTCCTGTCCTCATGTTATATGTGGGGACCTCCTCACATTATGCATCTCAGAAGAAGCATATTCTTGAGTGACAGGAGCAAGTGGTCCACTTGGTCAGTTGGATGCACCTATCCTACACCTTGACTCTGAGACTTGTGGCATGAGGATGGTGAAAGAATGGATGAAGCATTCTGTGATTCCAGCAGTGACAGTAATGTCTGGTTTCTGAGTGTAGCCTGGGAAAGCACACCAAGCAGGCATGCTATGACCTTGACATCCCATCATGGTACATGGTGCAAGCTGCAGTGTTTGACCTTGATAGTCATGTGTGTGGGCTCCTCCCAGGCCTGACTTAGTGGTGTGACTTGGGCTGTCCCTCTGGCTTCAAAGCTTCTCTTCGTCCCTGTCTTTTTTTTTTTTTTTGGTACCGGAGATTGAACTCAGGGGCACTCGACCACTGAGCCACATCCCCAGCCCTATTTTGTGTTTTATGTAGAGACAGAGTCTCACTGAGTTGCTTAGCACCTCGCCAGTTGCTGAGGCTGGCCTGTCTTTTATTCAGCTTGTTTCTCCAGACTTCTTGGCAATTATTTGATTTTCCTTGTTTCCTTTCAGACAACTCCCTTTTGACTTGTCTCAACCAGAGTCAACTATATTGTCCTACAATGATAAACCTTGACCAAGTCACCCCTAAGTGGCTTTCAGAATCAAGTCCAAACTCTTCAATTGGCTATAAAAGACCCTTTATGATCTGTGTTTCACTGGCCCACTGCCCACTCCACAGCTCTAAGAGACCAGAAGCTTCTAAGAGGCCTAAGCATGTACAGGTCTTTGCCTTCTCAGCATCCCAGCTTCACCTGGTAAGATGCTGCCCAGCTCAACTCCTGTAGGTGTCATCCTGTTTCCCTCAACAGAATGGTGGGCTCCTCCTCTGGCCTTCTGCAGCCCTCATGCTACATAGTCTGAATAAAAGCCTAGCACTTTGCATCAGTGTGTCTGTCCCCTGAGAGGGTCAGAGAGCACCTCAAAGCAGCATCCAAGTCATCTTTTACATCCTTGTACCTCCTACCCTCGAGCCTATCACACCATGTGTTGCCTATCAATTCTCCAGGATCAAATGGATCAACACCTGAAGGCAATCAACATTCCCCCCTGCTGGCTTGAACAGACACCCTACGCTTGCTTGAGGGGCAGCAGGCATTCTTGTTTTGTAAAGCATGTTGGGAAGTGTCAAAATGCCTTAGGGAAGAGTGCATAGTGCAAATTATTGCTGACGGCTTCTTAGCATCTTTCTTGGGGATCTGATGACCCGCTGGAGGAAACTGTCCCTCTTGCATCGTAGAGGCTGGAAAAATCCCTGTGACTGTGGAATGGGGAAGACTTGGTTCTATCCTTTGACTACTGTAGTGGGCAGGAGCTGTTTTCCTGGCTTTTTTTACCTTTCTTCCACTGTTTTATAGTACCAGTTCTCTTTTAAAGACCCACCTCACCCTGACTCAGTGTACATGCTCTACTGGGACTCCATACCCAGCCCTGCTGCTGCTGAAACTCATGTCTGGCCAATCAGAGCGCCGCATCCCCCAGGCCATAACTTAGGTTAGCATGAATTAAATTTCCTATTACTTGGAACCAAAATGTTTTTCACTAGATCCACCACTAAACACAACAGTGGGTGCTCAGCAAGATGAAATCATCTATTTCCCAGAGCAAGGTGCAGAGCCTGGGCCACTTCTCATACAGAAACTGGGGTAGCTCTCTGCAGCTCCAGGCACATCCTGCTCCAGTCTGGAACTTGAACCAATCACCTACTCCTGTAGGAGCTATGGCCACTCCCCTCATTTGGGGCACCTCCAGATAAGCCCACTCACCCAAGGGCCTCTATATACAAGACAGAATTTATATAAGATTCCCCAAGGAGAAAAGAGAGGGCTTCTATGCCATACTCACAGCAAATCCTCTAAAAGTGTTTCCCAGAACACCAGAACTATTCCTCTTATTTAAATGTAACTTCATATTCACTGACCAACCCAAAGGATAAATGTAGTTAACAATAATATACTGTGTATTTCAAAATAGCTAAAAGATGAGATTTTAAAAGCCTCTCACCACAAAGAAATTACAAAAGTTTGAGGTGATGGGTATACTAATTAACTTGATTTGATGGTTTCACAATGTATATATCACCATGCCTCATAAGTACGTGCCATTATTATACGTCAATTAAAAATTTTAAAAATTAAAGTAAAAAAGTCTTCTTTGGATTCATCCTAATCCTTTTTTCTTAAATATTTTTTTTCAGTTGTTGATGGATCTTTACTTTATAAATTTATTGTTTGTATGTGGTGCTGAGGATCGAACCCAGTGCTTCATGCATGCTAGGCAAGCGCTCTACCACCAAGCCACAGCCCCAGCCCGATTCATCCTACTCCTTGAGGTTCTTTTGTATCTCATTCACCTCACCTAGCCCTTCCCTGCTCTCTGCTCCCCATACACTCCGCAGCCCCCTCTTTTCCTCCATTTTCTCCTCAGTCTACTCTTCCCCTTGACTCTCTTCCAGGGAACATAGGCCACAGTTCTGGAGGCTGTTGCTTGTTTTGACTGAGGAAACCACACCAAGCTCTTCATACACGATTATGAATTCTCAATAACCTGTGAGCAACAAGCCTTGTTATCTGGGTTTTTAAAAAGCTGACAGAAGATAATTGTCCATGTTTGTGGGGTACTATGTGATGTTTTAGTCCAATTATGCATTGTATATGGATCAACTCAGGACACCTAGGTTACCCATCATCTCAAATTCTTATCATTTCTTTGTGATGAAAACAAATTTCTGTCTTCTAGCTATGTTGATTCTACGATAAAAACAGTGGTTCAGAGAGTAAAGGCAACATCCCACAGCCCCAAGGCTGGCAAGGGGCAGAGATAGGGCTCAAACCCGGGTCTCTGTTGCCCAGATTGAGCAGAGAAAATGGCTCCGCTAGAGGATGCTAGCGAATGAGGGAGGAAGGTGCAGAGGTGGACGCACTTCATTAGAAGTGGAGAAAGAGTCGGAACACGTTCAGGGCTCTCGGCAAAGGAAAAAGGTATTTGTTGCAGAGGTTTTCCTGAGGAAAATGATTACAGCTGTGATATATTTGGGGAAATAGCTCCCTTTTCAGTATGTTGTTCAGTTTGTCACAGCAACTGTTGCTGTTTTCCAGACAGCAGGACTTGCGTGCAGTAGGAGTCCTGGCCCAACCCAGCGCGGATGGCTGCCATGTTGTTGAAAACACATTTTGGAGGCTATGATCCCAGCAAAAAGTGCCCCAAATCCCTTTATGAACAAGACAATCTGGGACACACTTGTATTTTTGAAAAATGCTTTCAGGGTTACTCATGTAAAAGTGTGTGTATCATTTTATGGAATGGGGTATGGGAAAAAGACAAACTTGCTGCTTTCTCTGTCAACCTCGTAATCTGCATGGTCAGGGGTGGAGAGTCAGAGCTGGGGCGTGAATGCCAGCTCCTCTTACTGAATTACTGGGCAATTACTCAGACTCTCACTTCTCACTTTTCTCACCTATAAAATGGAGGTGGTAATAATGCCTCCCTGCCCTGGGACTATCATGAGGACAAAATAAAAGAGTACAAAGATAAGAGCCCACTGGTACACAGGTAAGCCATCAGTAAAAGTCAGTGATTATTCTTCTTTGTCTTTTGTACTTTCTTATTTGTACTCAAAGGACATATATTACTTTTAATATCAGGAAAAGCATAAAGTTTGGTTTTAGGATCATCAATAAAGCTGCAGCATCTGTTTTCTCTGGCCTTTCTGGGTCCAGCGGATCTGTGAAGGAAATGACCACAGGGTATTTTCATTTTGCACTTCAGCTGGAAAGAGAAGTGACAAACTGCATGCAGAGGTAGATAATTTGTAACGTAGTTCCACTCTGGCCTCCAGATGTTGAGAATTCCCTCCTGTGATGTTAGAAGTTTCCTTGGATATTCAAAGAGAAAACAGCTCTCATCATTCTCTCCTGGTCCCTACATATGGAGAAAATCTAATGAGCCCCAATCAGACCCACCTTGATGAACATTAGCTCACTTAGCTCTCACAACACCTTACGAGGAAGCACCTAAGTACAGAGGCAGTGAAGCTCAGGACCTCAAAGGACTAGACACGGTCAACTGGGTGTGAATTCCGGCTACGTGACTTTAGGAAAGTTACTTAACCTCTTGAAGTTTCAAAGACTTTAATCAATAAATAGCACGAAAATAAGACATGCCTTGTGGCATATGGAAAGGATGAGAGAATCAGGTAGAAGGGACCGAGAACACATAGGAAGGAATTGAAAATGTCTGATAAATATGAACTGTTATTATTGTTTTAACACCACTTCAGTGGCCAAATAGAATGCTCATATACAGTTTGTTCTGCTTAACATCCATATTCCTCCTCTGGAACTATACCCCAATTTTATCTCCCATTTATTACACATATTCTTAGGTCAACTGTCAATCAAGTTATCCCGAGAAAGATATAGATGGCCCAAGAAATGCCAATCATATATTCTTTCCCAAAATTTGACTCTTAGGAATAGTGATGAAATGACTGAAAATGATTAGAAATCAAGGAATTCATCCTGGGAACAGAGCATGTCTGTTAGCTCCTACTGCTCAAATGCCTAGATCTATTCTGGTCACATCCCTCCACCTCATGAGCTACTCCCCAGACTTTCTACATGCAAATTCCAGAGGTCATTTCTATGGCTTGCAATGAAAGAACTCTAAGACATCTTTCAAGAAATCATCCTACTTTAGCACATAACTCTACTCCAATTTTATCTACATCACAATGACAGATAAAATTTTGAAAAAGGAGCACTCTAAGA
This sequence comes from Xerus rutilus, assembly GCA_028644305.1. Taxonomy (NCBI): domain Eukaryota; kingdom Metazoa; phylum Chordata; class Mammalia; order Rodentia; family Sciuridae; genus Xerus; species Xerus rutilus. Next base: position 65,029,276 of record CM053404.1, on the reverse strand, counting down.
CATAGTCAGTTTGAAAAAAGATAAATATCTTTGAGAACAGAAACAAGACAGAAGGTCAATATAGTAGATGGTACAGAAGCCACAAGGCATCTGAGCACTGGAGACAGCAGGGAAGGAACCTGGGAATCTGCCTTCTAACAGGGTAACAGGACTTAAAATATTCCATATGAAATGAGGGACTGGCACCTGTATCTTTGTTTAAAGTCAGGTGTCAAAATGCAGATCTGCTGCTCGGGAAAGATGGCTAAAACAAAATTGACACACTGCCTGGAATATGAGTTTATTTGAGGTTCTAGACCTAAATAGGAGACTGGGCAAAGAAGCTGAATTAATCAAGGCTCCCTGCTGGCTTCCTGTCTGGGCCTAGGATCTCTTTAGCATCATCACCACAAGACAGGATCTATATTCTGCATTACAGTAGTTTCCCCCTTTTCATGGGAGATACATTTCAAAACTCTTGGCAGATGCCTGAACCAGGGATAGTTCATACCCTATACGTATTATGTTTTTTCCTATACTACACATAGCTATGATAAAATTTAATTTACAGTTGTCCCCCCTTACCCATAGTTTTTCTTTCTGAAGTTTCAATTATCCAGTCAACTACTGTCTGACAATATCAAATGGAAAATTTGATAAATAAATAATTCATAAGTTTTAAATTGTGTGCTTTCCTCAGTAGCATTATGAAATCTCTTACTATCTGCTCTATCTGGCCCCCACCCTCCAGGGCTGTGAATCACCCCTTTGTCCTGTGTATCCATGCGTGTACACTACCCACCTGTTGGTTACTCCAGTGCTTATATTCAAGTAACCATTATTTTACTAAAAGAAAAAGTAGTGATTCTGGCAATTCAGATGTACCAAAGAAAAGCTGTAAAGTGCTAATCCTTTAAGGAAAAAAGTAAAAGTTCTCGACTTGACAAGGAGAGAAAAAAATCATAAGCTGAGTTGCTAAAATCTATAATAGGTTATCCTTGGTGATTTCTTTCTTTGCCTAATTTATAAAGTAAACTCTACAAGAGTTATGTATGTATAGGGGAAAAACAGTATATAAGCATTTGATACTATTCAAGTTTTCAAGCATCCACTGGAAGAGGTGGGCATCTTAAAATGCATACCCCAAGGATGAGTAGGGACTACTGTTTAGAACTCAGTCCTGGATGGATTAATGTGTCTTAGTAAAGACAACCAGAAAAACGAAAAACCAGCAGACAAAGCAGGAGAAGGAGAGAACAAAACAAAATGAAACATCCCACTTAAAAGAAACCAGCAAATCCACATTCCAAAACAAAAGGGAGAATGCAAATACAGAAAACATATAGCCAACAAAATCAACAACTGGAATGTGAATTCACTTCAGAGGAAATTAAGTTTTTAAAGCAGTTTGACAACAGTTCAAAATTATTATAAGCTGCTCAAAGAGATTTATAAAATTCACCAACATGAAAGCAAATAGTTTGAAACAGGTAGAAATGAATAATGCATACTGGAATATTAAGTAGTTTTGAACAATTTAGAAATCTTAGAAAAGTATAAGCACTGAACTTTTTAACATTCACGAAAGAGAATAAATTCTAGATTGAAATTACTTGAGAAAAACATTACTGAATTGGAAGATAGTATTGGGGAATTCACCCACGACACAAGTACAGAGACATAGAAATTTAAAAATATATTTGAAAAGTAATTATGAGACCTGAAGTCTACGCTGAGATCTTCTAACATCTATCTAATAGGGGTAACAGAGGCAGTAAATGGAAGAAATAAAAGAAAACACAAATTTGAAAAAGATAATAGATGAGAAATTTCCAGAAAGGATCTCAGACTGCATGATGAGTATAAAACAGCATAAAAAAGAAAAGAAAAGGAACCTACACTTAGAGAAATAACAAAACTGTAGAACATCAAGGGTAAAAAGAAAACATTGGGCTGTAGGTGTAGCTTAGTGGTAGATCATTTGCCTAGGATGCACGAGGCCCTGGGTTCAATTCCCAGCCATGGAAGAGAGAGAGAGAGGGAAAAGAAAGAGAAAATGTTAAATGCTACCAGACAGGAAAAACAAACTGCTAATAGAGCATCCCTAAGACTGAGGAGAGTGTTTCTATCCACAAAAGTGAGAGCCAAAGAGAATGGAGTCATATCTTCAAAAGGACTGAAGGTAAAAACCTGTCAATTTAGAATTTTATGGCAGATAAACTATCATTCGTGAGTGGTATGACTTTTTATTTTTTAATACCTAAAAGATTCAGAGGGTTTGGCACCTACAGACTCACACTAAAGTAATGGCTTATGTTAAGGGTGACTGGGATTTGTTTTAAGCAAGCATGGTAAGACACAGACATGAAAATGATTGTCATGAAGGAAGATGTTTGCTGTTCTCACAGATCCCTACAAACAGGAGGCAGGGCAGGCCAGGTATCCTCTGGGAAGCACAGGCCAACAGAGGGAGTGAGGGAGGAATGCGGGCAGGATCCTTTAAAATCGTTTCTATGGGAAGAAGTAGAAAGGGAGGGTAAGCAGGTTTACAATCGCAAGTTTGAATAATTTCAGCAGGCTTTGAATAATTATGGGGTATACAGACTATCTTCAGTTGTTTGGTTCCAGGCCCTGGGGGGACTAGGGGAGGTAGTTGAGGGTGCAAGCCCTTGATTAGTTGGTTTGCGTGAGAAAGACCTGCTCTCAGGGGAACTGTTGACTCTCTGTGGAAGTGGGCTAACACTGGGAGGGGCAGTCCCTCCAGGGTCAGCAAGACCCCACATGTCAGGCATCAGAAAATAAAAATACAAGATTCTATTTCAGTCAAAGTGAAATGAACTGAGAGGGAAGTTAAGGGATTGAAGATACAATATTAAGCACAGGGATGAATGAAACAGGTAATTAAATTTAATTAATAATGAATGTAGTCATATTAAAATAACAATTTCTGTGTTTAACAATGTTTTTAGATTTTAAAAAAAAGACTAAAATGAGAGTTTTTAAATAGGTAGTTAAATTTTGCAAACTTCCTTGTTAAGGAAGAGGTTAGAAATACTAAATAACATAATAAAATCATACCCTTAAAAAAGCATAATAAAATGAATAGCAATATTTATTTCTTCCATTCCAGCAGAGGATAAACTGGACTACATGAAAATTTTTAAACTTTTATTCAATGAAAAAAATAGGATAAATACAATAGAGAAATACGCTATAGTTGAAAAAAGGATACTTTTAAAAACATGTATAACTGTTAAGGATCAGATCCTAGAATTTATAAACAACTTCTATAACTCAATATGAAAAATAATGAGTTTTAATAATAACTGTTATGTGTTAGGTCGGGTCAGAGTCCAAGATGTCCAATCAGGGGGACCGGTCGGTCAGCGGCTGCAGAGCGGAGCTGCCAGCCAGACGCTGAGGGCACCTGTAGACATGCCTCCTGTCAATCAGCTGGTTTTCCTGACCTATCCAGGAAGGACTCTGGCCTTCTCTTCCTGCCCTTAAGCCCTCCCCTTCCTGACCGGGGCCTTTTGAAATTCTCTGTGCACCGGAGCCCCAGCGCCTTTCTCCCGCACACACTCTGATGGACGGGAGGATTCGGGGGATAGCGTGTATTTTCAATAAAGCCTTGCCAAGTGGCTTTAATTGATCTTCTTCTGGTCATCTAGTCTTTACATTATGCTTTGTCATTTTAAAAAATCTGTAAAGCATATAGGGCAAGACATCAGGATTCATTCATGATAAGTGGTTGATGGAGATAATGATGTCTGTTCTCATAGTCTCTTGTCTATACATTCGAAATATTTTACAATTTTATTTTCGCAAGGTCAAAGACCCATTTAATTCCCAAGTCTTTATGTTGACCACCACACCAGAAAGCAAATGCTCACTGAGAAAGGGGCTCACTGAGTTAGGGGCTCAGCTGAGACCTAGCAGGAAAGGATGGTGCAGAAAGGAAGCTCAGTGGACCTAGCTCTGCCCAGCAGAGATCTTTGCCTCCATACTGCAAGGAGTCCCTTCCGTTCCAGTGTTCTGAGGACCTCAAGATCCCCCCCCCTCCCGTAGGATCTAGTCCCCTTTGGTGTGCTTTCCCCAATGAGCCTCCCACGGTGTCTAACAACAGGGAACACTGGCTTGCTGCCTGGGGCTCACAGGGGGTGGAAGAAGACTATGCTGTAATTTCTGCGAGTAGAGCTCCACTTCCACTGACTCCTCAGAATTGCTTGTTCCTCACCCAGCATCTCAGGACCTTTGGCTAAAGACCTCAGTACAAGAAAATTCAGTTCAGCAGTTAGCTGGAGGGAGACAGGCAAAGTGGAGTAGCATCCAGGCCCTGGATGTTTTAGACCCCACATCCTATGCTTTTTCAAAGAATTTAAAATGTCAGAGACACAAAATTTATAGAAGTTGCTCCTCAAGAGACAACTTGGGAGTCCCAAGTAAACCAATGACTCCATTTCAAAGCCAAAAAGCATGTCCAGAGTGTTCAACTTATAGCTTTTAGCTTTATTGATCACAAAGAATTTCTTGAAGGTAAAGGTATTTTGCAGAAGAAAAAAAGAAAGCAATCTCAAAAGGTGACTTACTGTGATTCCACTTATGACATTCTCAAAATAACAACCATACAGATGGAAGTTTAAAGGGTAGCGCAAAAGAGATCTCTGTGGAATGGATAGTTCACTGTTAACTAACATTGTTTGCAGTGTTAGTTAAACAAGTCTACATATTTTTTAAAATGGCATAAGTACATATTGTATTAAAGTCAGTTTCCTGGCTTTTATATTGTCTTATAGCGATTTAAAATGTAATCTCTAGGGGAAACTTAGGTGAAGGGTAAATGGGACTGCCATACTATCTTTGCAACTTCTTATACATCTATAATTATTTTGAATTTAGAATTTAAAAGAAAATAACTCGTGCTAGTTAATTCCCTCTATGAGGGATTAGCAAACTATGAGTCACAGGCCAAATCTGACTGGATACCTATTTTTCTGTGAACTGTAATCTAAGAATTTTTATATTCTTTTTTTTTTTTTGGCACCAGGGATTGAACTCAGGGGCACTTGACCACTGAGCCACATCCCCAGCCCTATTTTGTGTTTTATGTAGAGACAGGGTCTCACTGAGTTGCTTAGCGCCTCACTGTTGCTGAGGCTGGTTTTGAACTCGTGATTCTCCTGTCTCAGTCTCCCAAAGTGCTGGGATTACAGGCGTGTGCCACTGCACCCGGCTAGAATTTTTATATTCTTAAGTGGTTGAAAGTATCAAAGAAAGAGGGGGATGTGGAATGTCTTGTGACATTTGAAATTGAAATTTAGGGTTCACAAATAAAGTATTATGGAACATGATCATAAACATTTGTTTATATATTGTATTGCTAATCTTGCATTACCTCAGCAGAGTCAAGTTGTTACTACAGAGATTTTATTGTCTACAAGTCCAAATTACTATCTGGCTATTTGCAGAAAAAGTTTGCCAACCCTTACTGCAGAACATTTAGGGTTTCTATTATTTTACTACTATGAACAATATTGCAATAAAAAATCTTTGCATTCTCTTCTATGTACACATACATAAAGAACAGATCTAGAAGAGAAATCAAGAAATGGGCATTTGTACTTGTAACAGATATGGCCAAATTGTCCTTCAGAAATGGTGGTTTTAGGGGCTGGGATTGTAGCACAGTGGTAGAGCGCTTGCCTCTCATGCATGAGGCACTGGGTTCAATCCTCAGCACCACATAAAAATAAATAAAAATAAAGATATCATGTCCATCTACAACTAAAAAAAAAAGTTAAAGAAATGGTGGTTCTAGGAAACATCTTCTAGTAATATAAGTAGCTTATATTAGCTTGCCAATAACATTTACAAAGTCTGAACGAAATGTAAAAAGACCAATCTTTTGAGGCACTAAAGATCAAACAAAAGCAGGCAGAAATTGATGAGATATGATTCTTATAATAAGAAACACAAAGTAAGGGCAAATGAACCCTAAAATAAGCAGAAACAAAATAATAGCATAGAAAATGAAAAAAGTAGAGAAAAATCAATAAAGCTCAAAGGAACATTTTTGAAAAAAATCCAAAAACCTTAAAAATTCTAGTCAGAGTTATTAGAAAGAAAACAAATTTTCAAAATTAGAAATAAAAAAAGAGACATTACTATAGAGCCTACAGACATTAACAGACTAATAAGGAAACACTATGAACAATTTTATGCTAACTAATGAATTTCTTGAAAAACTGTATTAGTCTGCTTGGGCTGCCCTACCGAAATGCCACAGACCAAGCAGCATAAGCAACAGATATTTCTCACAGTCTATAAAGCTAGACATCTGAGATCCTGGTGTTGGCATGGTTGCCTTCTTCTGAGTCCTCTCTCCTTGGCTTGTTGATGGCATCGTCCCCTTTTCCTTCACATGGTCTTTGTTCTGTGCATGTCTGTGTCCTAATCTCCTCTTCTTATAAGGATACTAGTCATTTTGGATTAAGGCCCATTCTAATGACCTCTTTAAAGTCCATCATAATGACCTCATTTTTAACTTAATTACCTCTTTAAAGCCCCCAAACTCTATTTGCAGATAATATGATTTTGGGGGGTAATAAATCCAAGGGAATATGTTTTGGTTTTTTGTTTGTTTTTTTTGGTACTGGGGATTGAACTCAGAGGCACTCCACCACTGAGCCACAGCCCCAGCCCTATTTTGTGTTTTATGTAGAGACAGGATCTCACTGAGTTGTTTAGCATCTTGCCCTTGCTAAGGCTGGCTTTGAACTCGGGCTCTCCTGTCTCAGCCCCTCAAAGTGCTGGGATTACAGGTGTGCGCCACCACACCTGGCAGGAATATGTTTTTTTAAAAGTCAATGAAGTTAGTAAGCACAATCCCAATGTATAAAAATCAATTGCATTTCAATATACTAACAATTAGAAATTGAAATTTTAAAAATACTATTTATGAGAGCTAAAAATTTTAAATATTTATAGAAAAATTAAGCTATATATGTTTTTCCTATATGCTGAAAACTACAAAACATTGCTGAGTAAAATTTAAAAAGATATAAAGATATACAACATATTCAAAGACTGAAAGGGATCATATCTCCTAAAATTGATCAATAGATTCAACATAATACCAATCAAAAACCTCAACATGCTTTCATTGTAGTTTTAAAATAAATTTTGATAAAAGGTAATGTAAGGGGGCTGGGATTGTGGCTCAGTGGTAGAGCGCTTGCCTCGCATGCGTGAGTCACTGAGTTCGATCCTCAGCACCACATAAAAATAAATAAATAAAGATATTGCGTCCATCTACAACTAAAAAAATATTTAAAAAAAAAGGTAATGTAAGTATTTTGTGCTCTTCTTTTTCAAAGTTGTTTTGGTTTTCTAAATTTGTACATAAAGATTTTAGCATCAACATGTTATTTCTATAAAATGGCTTGATATAATTCAGAGGCAGATTGTGTAAATTCTATAGATCAATGAGAAGAATTGATTCTTAAAAGCATTAAGGCTTCTAATTTATAACTCTTCATTTATTAATCTTCTTTATCTGTGTATTTTATACTTTCAGTGTATAAGCCTCCCACTTATTTTCTCATTTTTAAAAATATATTTATCTTATTTTTTTAATATGATGCTGAGGATCAAACCCATTGCCTCATGTATGCAAAGCAAGCACTCTACAACTGAGCTACAATCCCAGCCCCTATTTTCTCATTTTTAATGCTATGTAATTGACTACATATACATAACAAAGGTACCAAGTTAATTTAATGAATAAAAGATAGTCTTTAACAAATGGTACAGGATCACCTGAGTATCATATAGGAAATAAAATCTTGACCCTCTCATCTCACACCAAATATAAAATAAAAACATGTTTATAGACTTAAACTATCTAGAAGAAAAATTAGGAGAAAATGTTTGTGATAATAGTTTTAGAAATAAATTTTTAGTTAGGACACTACTATGGTCTGAAAAGTTGCTTTTCATCAAAATTCACAGAAGAAATACTACCTCCAAGGTAATGGTATTAGGAACTAGGGTCTTTGGGAGGTGGTTAGGTGGTGGAAGTAGAGCCCTCATTAATGAGATCATATCCTTTTAAAAGAGGCCAAAGGGAGTTTGCCCCTTCCACCAGGTGAGGAAACAGCAGGACACACCATGTACTAAGAGTGGGCCCTCATCACCCATTGAATCCGCCAGTGCCTTCATCTTAGACTTCACAGCCAACAGAAGGGTGAGGAACTAAATGTTTGTTGTTTATAAGCCACCTGGTCAACGGCATTTTATTACAGACACACAAAAAAACAGAAACCATTTAAATCACTTTTTAAGTGACTAGACTTGGTGAAATGAACTGTGGTAGCTTTGGAGGGCAGAATATTGCTACTATGAAACAATAACAGACTGTTTAAAAAATAACTGATTTGTTGGGCACCATGATGCATGCCTGTATGCCTGGTGCATGCCTGTAATCCCTGTAGCTCAGGAGGCAGGAACAGGAGGATCATAAGTTCAAGGCCAGCATCAGAGGTTTAGCAAGGCCCTAGGCAACTTAGTGAGATTCTGTCTCAAAAAAAAAAAAGCCTGGCGCGGTGGCTCAAGCCTGTAATCCCAGCACTTAGGGAGGCTGAGACAGGAGAATCGCGAGTTCAAAGCCAGCCTCAGCAATGGCGAGGCGCTAAGCAACTCAGTGAGACCCTGTCTCTACATAAAACACAAAATAGGGCTGGGGATGTGGCTCAGTGGTCAAGTGCCCCTGAGTTCAATCCCCGGTACCAAAAAAAAAAAGGCTGGGGATGTAGCTCAGTGGTAAATTGCCGCTGAGTTAAAACAAAACAAAATAAAACTTGATTAGGTATTTAGAGCATATCAAATATTGTCAAAATAAAAATCCTATAGGCTTAATAGAAGAGACAACATCTGGAATTCAAAGCAAGAAGTTGAGGGTTAAGGAATTCTCTCAAGAAAGTGAATCAAGGAACAAAGATATATTTTTAAATAATCCTTTAACGAGACATGGAGAACATATAGATTTCACAGTTCAGACACAGATCTAGCAAATCCCAGAAGAAAAACAAAGGATCCTTATGGTGATGTAATGTATTGTCTCTTAACTATCTCAATGTCAATATCCTGCCTGTCGTATTGTGCTATAATTTTGTAAGATGTTACCATTGAGGGAAACTTGACAAAGCTGCGTGGGATGTATTTCTTACAACAATGTATAATACTACTATTAAATAATGTTTAACTAAAAATGAATTGTTTGCTCCCTGTTATTGTGTCATAAGAATTCCTCATATAATCTAGATACAAGTCTTTTATCTGATATATGTTTTGCAAATGTTATCAGTTTATGGCTTGTATTTTAATTTTCTCCAAGAATGGAAGAATTTTATTTTCACCAAGTCTAATCACTTAAAAAGTGATTTAAATGGTTTCTGTTTTTTTGTGTGTCTGTAATAAAATGCCGTTGACCAGGTGGCTTATAAACAACAAACATTTAGTTCCTCACCCTTCTGTTGGCTGTGAAGTCTAAGATGAAGGCACTGGCGGATTCAATGGGTGATGAGGGCCCACTCTTAGTACATGGTGTGTCCTGCTGTGTATTTCTGGATCTGCTCTAGGGAGACTCACCTCCCTCAGACTCCTCTTTGTTAACACCATTTCATTCAGGGAGCCTTCTCTGACTCCCGTAGCACTCTGTATTTACCTCAAGCATAACCTCTAACTCAGTGAATTAAACCACCTGCATTGGACTGAGGGTATAGTTCAATAGTAGAGTGTGTGCTTAGCAGGCACAGGGCCCTGAGTTTGATCTCCAGCACCCAAAATAAACAAAATAAAATAAAATTGCATCTCCCCAGCTGAATTCCTGAGTTTGAAGAGCCAGCACAACCCAGTGCCCAACATCTAGCACACAGGAAGTACTCTGGGAAGGGGATAAGTGAACAAATGATTCGTAGAAAGCAGAATGTCTCTGTGCTACAGCTCCCCAGCATCTTGGTGGGAGGCAAAGTCATCAGAAGCTGGAGAGGGACAAAGCCGAAGACTTGCAAACAACACCTTGTGCTTGGAGGAAATCTGTCCTCTTTTCTTTTTCTTCCTCTCCACTCCCAACCCAGAATACAAAAAAAAAAAATTTCTCTTGATTTTACATGAAATGAAAACAGCAAATCTCTCTTAAGCATTTTTTTTTTATTTCTGTTATTTGGTTTTCTACTTTGGTACACATGAGCTGTGGCTGCATCTCACACTGAAGCTGACATATCTCTTATGACACGCCCCATAAAACAGAGCATACATAAGTCACCTGGCATGGTTTTGCTTCACCTGCCCATTATTGCTGAAATCTCTATGTCTAAGAGCACAAAAGAGAACATCCTTTTGAGTCTAAAGATGAACACAGATGGGGTAAGTGGCATCCAGGTCTGCCAGGATGGGAGTGACACAGGACTGCTGTTGGCTGTCTTGAGACACAAACAACACAGATGGAGAAATCATACAAAAGCTTCCAGAAAGATTGGGGAAGCTAGGGGAATACTCTAGAACTATATCCCCTCTATCAGACCCCTTTGACTTTCTCAGTTCTACAGATTCTGAAATAAACATGAAGGCCAAAGTTGGTATAGTACCGAAGCCAGCAGTGCTACTCTTTGGCCTCAATCACTACATAAGTATGGTTGGTCCTAGGGCACCAAGTAGCCCTTCCCCCTTTCAGGCCTCCTAAGTCCCCAATTGATCCCACAGCAAGACCCAGGCAGGGCGTGCCTAACTCTAGAACGTCTTGCCCTCAAAGGCCTGGAGATTGAAGGCAGTATCCAGAAACTTCTTCAGGGACACCAGGTGTGCATTCCTGTTTCCAGTGGCTGGTGCAGCTGCTGGGTCACGGCCCACATACCTGGAGGAGAGACAGCTAAGGGGAGGGGTGGGCCTGGCCTAAGCCCACACTCACTCAAGGACTATAGGGCACACATATGAGGAAAGCTGGCCTCGCTGTGGGACCTGTCTTTCTGTCTGGACACCACTCCCAGTGAGCAGAGCGCCTGGGGCAAACTCAGCTACCCAGCTACAAGACAGGGAGGACAAACTGCCTTCTCTATGTCACTAGATCTGCCCAAGAGGAAAACAAATGGGGCCACAACTCAAAGGCTTTGGGGGCAAACACACTTTTGTCTTAGATTTTCTCTCACCCCTTCACCATCTTCCCACAGACAAGCAATGCTAATGTTGGGCACTGAGCAGCTACTATGTGCCACACACTGCAGAGGGCTAATCTGTGCATGGGGTCTAAGCCTATATCATCAGGCTGCTGCAGAGATAAAGAGGTTAAGAGAGGCTACATAAGGAGCTAGGCTCAAAGGACAAAGGTTTGAGACATGCAAAAGGTTCTGTAATTCTGTTCTGGCTACAGAACAAAAACAAAGGTCTACTCTGCATAAAGGTGGTATTGCTGATGCTCCATCCCTGCTGGGGAAGCTAACCTGCCACAGATAGAGCACATGGAGCCAGCAGGGTCTACAGGGCTCAACAACTAGGTTTTCAAATGTAGCTCAAAGAATACAGGCCAGTTCCAAGTAGCACAGCCAATGAGACAGAAGAGCTAGGACAGGGTCATGAAGCCCAGAGTCACAGGCAGTCCCAGCAGAAGCAAAGGATAGGTAATGGTCCCCCAAGTTTTGTACCATATGGGGCGAGTGCGGCCAAGGATGGTCATGAAGCGTGGGTTGATGTAGTCATAGTAGCCCATGTTCTTGTGTTCCTCCTGACACCACACCAGCTCTGCTCCTTGGTACCTCTCTGCCTCCTGCTTGATCAGGTCAAAGGGGAATGGAGAGATCTGGGGAGGCAAGGACAAATGCGGCCCAGTTGAAGAGGGCTCCCAGGACAGGAGCCATCCTTCAGCAGGCCCTCCCGGTCCTGCCTGGTATGCTGCCCAGAGCCAGGGGCTGGTGAGATGTTCTCGCCTGTCAGCAGAGGGATATGACACACCTGTTCCAGGCGTGTGATGGCCACCTGCTTCTCCAGGCCCTGGCTGCTGCGTTCCTTCACCAGGTCGTAGTATACCTTTCCGGTGCAGAAGATGAGCCGCCGCACCTGTTCAGGAGCCTGTGCTGCAGCCCCATCTTCAGGAATTACTCGCTGGAAGCTGGTCCCTGCAGACCAACATGGCATGACAGGGGCATCAGCACACACAGAAGCATCAGCTCCTAAAAGATCCTCAACATCCCCAAGTTCTCCCTGGCTGCTGGAACTAACCCCAGGCTTAGGCCTGTGTTTATAATTGGCAACTCTTGATCCAAAAGTTAGAGCAAGGGACAGAGGACATCCTGAGATATCAAAAGAACAGAGGTGGAGATGGAGCTACAGCCAAGGGCAGAGCCCTGGGAGCATCAATATTTAAGGTGCTGGTTATTAGGAGTAGAATGGGAGAGCCCCTGAAGGAGACTGATCTGATGGCATCATCATTTGCCCAAGACTTGCTACCTCCAGTGGTGCCCACTCCCTGCGTGGCATCCCATTCACCACACTGGTGAGTAGCTACTGAGAGGCCACCGTGCCCTCTTTCTCCCTCAGACTCTCAGTACAGCCCACATCTTGAAGCCCTATCCATTTTTCCTGCCAAAGGTCACACCATGTGCCAGATCAAGCAGATTGCAAACCCTTTCAGGAAGCTGCTACAGTGTCCCCACATCACTGCATCCCAGGCAAGAACACTGAGGCAGAGAGGGTAACTGCTGCCAGTCCCACAGAAGAAGGGTCAGCACCAGCTGATCAGCCCAGGTGATCCAGCCCCATTGCAGGAGCTCTGAACTGCCCACTCCAGCTACCTTCCCACACTAGAGGGGAAAAACAAATACCTGTCCATGCCACTAAGGCCCTTTCTGGCCAGTCCATGCCCCTCCTTCTACTTACCAAGAGACTCTACTCTGTCAAACTTAGTGCCTCGTACCTGCTTCTCCCTGCTTCTCTACTGAATCACATCTCAATTTCAGCACTGGTCTTTTGTGTGCTTTATCTGACTCCTGGGTCAATAAGACTGAGAGCTCCTGAATGGGGAATCAGGTCTCCAAGGCCAGTGATGTGTGTTTGGTTCATGAGTGAAAAGATGGATTAATGAATGAATGAGAGTGCACAGCAAACCAGGTAGCACTCTGCTGGCTCTGAGCAACCCTAGCGGAGCCAGGTCAGCCTTGCTGGTGGCTAAGGAGGGTCTATCTCTGAAGGTTCCACTCTAGCCATGAAGCTCTGCTACAGGTGACCAGAGCTGGCCACAGTGCCAACCTCCTAACCCCATGGCCTGTGGGGATAAGGACAGGAGTTATTATAGAGCTGAAAGAGCCCCATACAGAGGGAAGAACAGAAAAGCCCCAGAAGCAGAAGCCACACACAGGCCACTGGGCCCCACGTAGGCCATCTCCCCAGGGCAGCCATCTATCACCACTAGGCTTGTCACATACCGGACACCATCTGGTCAAAGCTGGACCTGGCCTCTGGATGCCTCAATAGAGATTTGGGAGTGAAGATGATCAGCTGGAAGGGAAACACATGCCCAGAGATCAGCTGTTCCCATCTCTCCAGGGCTTCCCACATTCAACCATTGTACTGAAAAGGTGCTACTGGGGCAGGCGCAGTTTAGCTCACTGGCTTGCGGAAGGGCAGCAGGATCTGCCGGCGCAGAACATGGAAGTAGCTGGCTGGCGTAGAGCAGTTCACCACAATCCAGTTGCAGTCATAGAGCTGGCTCACCTCAAAGTCCTCAGTGAACACCTGCAAAGGCCAGGAGGAGGCCGGTGGTGGCTGGAGGAGGTCACATGCTGCACCCACACCCTGACCCCCCAAGGCACAGCAGGGTGGCCCCCATCCTGGGGGATGGCAGGAGCACTCACTGGGTAGGCATCAGAGTCATCATTACTCATCTGCAGGAACCTCTCGGGCCTTGCTGAGGAATGCTCAGGGCCCTGCAAGCAAATATAAGATGGCCAGGCTGACCTACACAGGGCACACCTGGCTCTGCTAGGACCCCAGGCTTGGGGGCAGTGCCTTCACCCTGGAGCCTGAACCACAAAGAAAAACCAGGAATTGGGGCAAAAGCAGGCAGGGCATTTTAGAGGGGATCCACCCAGGGCCAGCATGTGTGAATGTGCAGGGAGTCAGGAAGAGGCAGTAAGTTACACTTTCTCAGCAGCTGCCACTGACTGAGCAAGCCCCTTCTGTCAGGACTCATCTTGAAAGAAGCCCAGGAGGCAGACACAGAGATGGAGAAGGTGAGGGACTAAGAAGGTAAGTCCACATGCCAGAGAGGGGTAGGTTCATCCCTGTCTCGGCCTTTCCCACCCCTGCCCATAAGGCAGACCCCTGTGCTCTGGGGCCATAGAAGGCAGAAACCCCTCAACCCTGCAATGGGCCAAGGATCTCCCAACCAGAGCCCACCTAGCCACCAGCCACCACAGCCCTCACCATGCCCTCCATGCCATGGGGCAGAAGCAGCACAATGCCATTATGCCGCACCCACTTGGCCTGGCCAGTGCTGATGAATTGGTCGATGATGCACTGAGCTGTGTTGTGGAAGTCACCAAACTGAGCCTCCCAGAGAACCAGGGCATTGGGGCTGGCCATGGCATAGCCCAGCTCAAAGCCTAAACAGAAGACACCAAGACAGGGCTTACTAACACTGTCACCAAACAGTAGTTAGTCCACTGAAACCCAGCCCTCCTACCCAAGTCCATCCTTCCCAGCAGGCCAGGAAGAACCCAGAGATTCCTTCAGACTCAAAGGCCAGGATATGTCTTCCTGAGCTGGCAACATGTCCAAAGATGTCACCTTTATCCTTTATACATGGCCAGATTTAGCCTTATCTAGCCCAGGAGCCAAGGCAAAAGATACCTGGGAGGTAGCAAGGACCATATGCCAAGAACCCCCTCAAAATGTGTGCAGAGATGTGGATGAGAAGGGGTTGAAACAGGCCCAGAGGCACCTCCCTAGAGTGGGTGGCTAAACTCTGGGAATAAGTGTGAGGGAGGAAGCATGCTAGCTAATGGCTAAGCTGAGGGGAAGCAAATAGAGCAGACGTAAGTTAGGGGAGCCAGAGCCCATGGAGGGGACCTCAGTACAAGATTCCTGGGATGCAGGGCAGAGGAGGCAAGATGGTGCTCAGGAGCATGGAGGCAACAGGGCCAGGCTCAGGGCCATTTACAGCCCTGTCCCATAATGGACTGTACTATGATTTCTGTCCCAGCCCACTGAGGCTGGTGTCCAGGGAAGGGGCTCTGGTGTACAAAGTCCTCTTCCACACAAGGCAAACAATGCTCTCCAACTGGGATCCCTGAGGGGAACAACAGAACAGAATCTCATCCACATGTCCCCTGTTGAGGGCAGCCCAGGAATCTCTGAGCTCTGCAGCCCTCCCAGGCCCTAACCCTGGCTCCCTCCCAGCCTATTTCTGGTCCCCAGGTGTCTCAGGGCCTGCCTAACCCACCAAGGACTCCATATTCCGAGAGGGAGCTGTTGCACACGGTGTAGGGGGCCTGGTCAGGCCACAGGTGGTTCATAGGGACACACGTCCTCCGGTCAACTTCCTGGTCATGAAGAACATGGTGCCGGTGACTGGGGAGACAGACCAGGAAAGGGACAGAGGGCAGGTGGGCTGGTACCAGTTCCAGAGTAGGTGATCTGGGCAGCCAGAGGCAGGCAAGCCTTCATCAACATCCCAGGAAACCTGCAGGGTCCCGTAGGATGGTGACACCAAGACAGCTGCCATAGCAAGCTGGCCCCTCCCCTCTACACCTCCCTCCCCTGCCTGCCCCTGGCCTGCCTACTGCCCACACACTGCACCAGGGGGTTGGGAGCAGGATTTTCAGGTCATGGCACCTCCCTGAGTTTCAGCTTCTCACCCACAGAGGGACCGGATGAGACCTGCCCTGCTAACCTCCCAGAAGCAGGGCAGAACCTGAGATCCCAGGAGGCCACACCTCTGGGGCACTGTCCAGCTTTCTATCCTGCTGACTCCTCTGCTACCTCACCTGCCCTGTCCAACCTCTCAGGAGGAAGGAACTGCTGTGTAGTACCTGAGGCTGGTACCTGAAGGGGACCACCTGGCTGAACCCTGGCAAGGGCTGATGTGCAGCCAAGGGTGCAGCAAAGCAGCTGCCTAGCTCCCTGGCTGGAGCAAAGCCAGCAGAGATGAGCAACTGGGACAAGAGAAAGAAAGTTGATTGAATCCTGGAAGCCACACAAGCATGATTTGCCAACATGGTACTAAGTTAGCCAGGATGTGAAACAGCTGGGGACCCAAACCAGGAAAATGTGATGCTGACGATGGTTAAGTGTGAGCTCAACAAGCAAGATAAGGAGGGCTGGCCTGACAGCAGTTCATCAAAAAATAGAAATAAAGAATCCTAGGACCAGAGATGACCACAATCTAGATACCAGTCACCAGCTTGGGCCAAGAAATCAGCTCTGCCCACCTGCTGCAGGGGAATCAGAGAGGAGTCAGCAGCCCTCTGATGACTCAGCCTTGGTTGGGGGTTGGGGATGCTGATGGAATTAGCTGTGAAAGCCTCTCAGCTAGACAAGAGGTCTTCCTTGGGTCCTCAGACAAGGTCCAGGAAGAAGAGGAAAGGCCAGCTCCTAGTCCAGATCTCCTGTGCTGACCCTGAGCAATGAGCTCCCCTATGGGTTCAATAGGGACATGACCAATGCCCAGGGATCTGGGACCCAGAGTCCACCCTGCCCTTACCTGAATGTGCCCCTCTCCACATCCTGCCCACTGAGCCGCACGTGGATGCCCTCTTTCAACAAGGAACCAAAGGCCATGTACTCTGCCAACGCCCAGTCCACTGTCCGTTTCTTGGTCATATCTGCACGGCCACGCAAGATGCGAGAGAGGCCTGCAGAAGGGAGGGTGGTCTGAGGACCTCAGGTGCCTGACAACTATTCTGGGGCAGCTAAAGCAAAGGCCCTGGGACAAGTGTTCAATATAGAAGCAAGGTATTAGCAAGCTACAGGAGGGCCCAGCACTGGACCCCTACTCCAGCCTCCAGCCAGTATGATGGGCTGACCTGAAACAGCCAACCCCTCTCCATGGGAACAAGGAGGCAGTCCCAGATACTCATCACTGAGTTAGGATTCTTCATAGCACTCCCACAGGGAGGACTGTCCCATGGTCCAGAAGAGGAAACTGAGGCTCAGAGGAGAGAAGTCATGAACTCAAGATCACATACCTAGCAAGGGACTTATAATTGAGTCTAGCACATGTTCAAACACCCTATGCTGTGCACAGAGAGAAGCACTCACATCATTAGCAGGTGCCCCAGGACACCTGGCTCCCATGCACATTGTGATGGAACTCCCTTGGAACTCCAATGGGCTGGTCAGAAGGTACGCAGTTACCCTACTATAGCTGTAGTGGCCCTACAGTTGCCATAGCAGCCACATGCAAGGGGTGTGATAGCCAGGCTCACTAGCCAAGGAGTTGTGAGGTTGTCCTCAGGCTTCTGCCCAGGCCAACAACAGGCCCACATCCTCCCTGCCAGTAGAGTCTTGGCCTCACCACTTCCTCCATGGAAGCTCCTGCTTCTCTGCTCCTTTGCTTGGCCAAGGTGATGCCTCCCAGCAACTGCGTTTGGAAAATCTAAGGTGCCCAAGGTAAGACTAGTAGAGCTGCAATGGCGTCCACATCTGCTCGACTCCCTACATCCACCCTGAAAGGGGCTATGATCAAGGGTATCCCAGGGGCACAAACGAGACTTCAAGAGCGGAGCAGACCCATCAAGGGCTGAGCAGGGACATTCCATGCCATCTCCCTTGGTGTCCCAACCCATCTCCCTGTAGGGCATGATGTTAGGTCTAGGACAATGACTGTGCTGGAGACCGCACGGCACCCTCACCTGTGTGGATCTTAAAGTCCTCCAAGGGCACAGAGCTGGCCATGTTCCCAATGTGGGCCAGCACATCCTCAGGGATGCCTGTGGCAGGGCACATCATGCTCTTGGGCTCCCCATCCACGTTGAAGAAGCCTGAGAGGGACAGAGACTGTTCACGTTTGAATGGCAGTAAGGCTCTGCTGCCCGTGGTCAGCCTGCTGAACCAGGACTACAGGGATACAGCTTCCTCATCCCCACTGGCTCTGGGTAAGATTCGTAAGATCTACCACAGCTGAAGAGCCACAGCTGTACTCCTTTATCCGTTCCATACTCTCCCCAGGGCCTTGGGTCACATCTGGCCCAGCCCTGCCCCTCCAGGGAGGCCCTTTGAGCTCCCCACCAGCAACCCTTTCTTTCCAGGAATCAGCCAGCCACGCGTGATCACTCCTCTGCCCAAGCCTACCTTGACCTGCAGGAATGGGGCCCCCACAGCCTCGGTGTCTACGATTAGGCCAGTGACTGTTCTTGCCCAAGGCCATTTCGGTCTTATCCGTGTACCAGAGCCCAAGGCCATACACTCCTAACTCACCAGGCCAGGGGGAGTCCAGCCAGTGCTTGATATGAAGGATCTTTTTATCCTTGGACCTTCCATATGCCTCCTCACAAATCCGGTCATATTTGGCAATTTCTTCCTGGAATAAGGATAAACATATGGATAGAGGCAGCGATGCCCTGGGCAGTCAGAGGATTGTTCCATCTGCCCAGACTCATGGCCCTGGTCCCCCTCATCAAGTTCTAGAATCTTCTGCCTCTTGGCTTGTAGGGACCTCATGGCTACAGCCCAGGCCTGAGAGTTCTGGGCAATCCTGGACAGGTATTCCCAGGCCTGAGGGGCCTGCTGTATGCTCAGCGAGGGGCTTAAAGGGAAAGCCAGGAAAGACTTACAGCCCTTGCTCAGTTCCCTGAAGGCAGGAGGACCAACATGTCTATAGATGATTTGGGGGAAGAACCCAACACAGGGATCCCTCCTACAGGAAGCCTCCTAGGACTCTTGCCTGAGCTGGGCTTTCCTGCATCACGGCACCTGCTGTACCCCACCCAGCTGCAACTGTGTACTTAATTCTCTGTCCACATTGATAACTGGGGACTTTTGGGGACAAGGACCACATTGACTACTTCTTTAAGCCCTCTGTGCCCAGTACTGAGCTGGTGACATGAGCAACCACTCTAAGGTCCCCACCCAGTTCTATCTGAGACTTGTTCCTGCTGCCCATGTGGCCTGCCCACCCACCTCAAACTCTTGCAGGGTGACCGTTCCCTCGGCGATGAGCTTATCTGCATACTTCTTCAGCACGGGCACCTGTTTGTGTATCTGCTTATACATGAGCGGCTGCGTGAACATGGGCTCGTCCATCTCATTGTGGCCACGCCGCCGGTAACAAACCTGCAGGGGAAGCCAGAGGCTTAGTTCCTGCCCAGGCTGTGTTCTCAGCCGTCACCGCAAAACTGGGACACATCCAAGCAGGGCAGACTCTCTGAGGCTTTCCAAAGCCCCCATTTTCACCTATCACTAAACAAACGCCCCATGCCCAGGACTTTGCGCACAGAAGGCTCCTGGTGGCACTAAACCTGTCTAAAAAGCACCCCAGCTCTTAGTGCTGAAGATTCTACAGACCTGGCCTACCTTGCACAATGGAAACAGGCCACTCACTCCTGCCTTGGCCTTACCACCCCAAAACCATCAGGCCTGCTCAGCATAGCTAGGAGGGGCCATCACCCCCGCCTTGGCCTCAGTGCCCCAGACCCACCAGGTCCACAACGACATCTTTGTTGAAAGTGTTCCTCCACTCAGCTGCCACACTGCACACATATATTACAGCCTCTGGGTCATCCGCATTCACATGGAAGATAGGCGCATTGACCACTCGGGCCACATCGGTGGGGTATGGTGAGGAGCGGGCCATTCGGGGGTCTGTAGTGAAGCCAATCTGTAGGAGTAGAAGGAACCAGCAGCACTTCTTTATTATTATTATTATTAATAGTAATAATAATGAGTAGCTGGGACAGCAGGCGTGTGCCACTGCACCCAGTGGTTCTCCATTGTTTGTTTGTTTTGTGGGGCTGAGGATGAATCCAGGGCCTTGTGCATGCCAGGCAAGCACTCTACCACTGAGCTGTACCTCAAGCCCCAGTTTCTATTTACTTTGAGCTAGACAGAGACCAGTGGGTCAAGAAACTGGGGCGGAGGTCCATCAAGGATCTTCATGTCCCAGAATACAGGACATGAAAGATAACAGTGAACAGCCCCGCAATCAGACATGACAGCAGCACCCACAGGGAGAGCAGAGCACCAGAAGAGCTATGCTTGCTTATTTTTCTGTCAGTCACTTCTCTACATTGGTAGTGAGGAACACAGGCCTGAAAAAACCCAGTCTGCCAGCAAGTGACCATGCAAGTTTGGGTAATGTACTTCAATCCCCAAAGTCTCGGTGTCCTCATCTATAAAAAAGGCTCATTAAATTCCTGCCTGCAGCTTTACCCAAGGAAGATTCAATGACATTGCAAATAAGGCAGTAATGCTCTAAGCTCATAGATGAGCCTTATTAACCACAGCTACCTTCAAGTAAAGGCAGGTGACACTGATCTGAGACCAACTTGCTCAGGTGACACTAAAGGTAACATCTTGTTACACACACAGCCTCTGTGTTGTCTTCCTTCCAATGTTCTCTATGCTAAGTACAGTTGTCTCTTGGTATCTATAGGGCACTGGTTCCAGGATCCTCTCAGATAGGAAAATCTTTGGACACTTGAGTCACTTAAATAAACTGGCATCATATTTGTGTGTGCCCTACACACATCTTCCTGTATTCTTTAAATCATCTCTAAATGACTTATAAAACCTACATCAGTGCTGTGTAAATAGTTGTTATATACCGTATTGTTTAGGGAACAATGACAAGAAAAAAAATCATACATGTTCTGTATAGGCTCAATGTTTTTCCTCGAAAACTTTTTTTCTGGTACTGGGGATTGAACCCAGGGTTTCGCACACTGAGCTACATCCCCAGCCTTTTTTTTAAATTTTATTTTAAGACAGGGTCTCGCTAAGTTTCCCAGACTAGCTTATGATCCTCTTGCTTCAGCCTCCTGAATAGCTACGATTACAGGTGTATACCACTATGCCTGGCCTAGCTGCAAGTATTTGTGCGTCAGCTGGCTGAACCTGTGGATACAGAACCTGCAGATACAGTAGGCCAAACACACACACATACACGTACATGCATGCACATGAATGTATCTACCAATTTCACAGACCAGGACACTGGGGCTGAGGATCAGGTACTTTGCTTGAGATTGCATGCCAATAAGCGGCAGAGCAGTAAGACAGTGGGATGAGAGCCAGGGGTATCTCACTGTTCCCACCAACCCACCACCTAGATTCCAGTGACAGGCATATGACCTGGCATAGAGCCCACCCCCTTACCTGGTTGTTGACAACGACGTGCACGGTGCCATTGGTGGTGTAAGAAGGCAGGTCGCTCAGGTGGAAGGTCTCATAGACCACACCCTGTCCAGCAAAGGCAGCATCCCCATGGACAAGGATGGACATGACCTGCAGTATAGGGTATGAGCCAGCAGGGCCTGGGCCCCAGGATGTGCAGCCCCCCAGGGCCCAAGATCCCAGAGCACAATCACTCAGGGACTAGCCCTCAGAGGACACTCCTCAGAGTCCAACCCCTTGAGGTCAAGACATCAGAGCCTAGGTCCTTGTGATCCAGGTCATCTGAACCCAGCCCCCAGAACTAGTCCCCTTTAGCTCCACCCTTGGGACCTGAGCCTTTGGACCCGACCCTCAGAGAACACCTTCAGGCCTAGCTAGGAGCACACCTTCTTGCCCTGGGCATCCCCGCGGTAGAACTGTTCTGCCTTGGTCTTCCCCTGTACCACAGGGTCCACGGCTTCCAGATGGGAGGGGTTGGCCACTAGTGACAATGTGATGTTCCTGTTGGTGACGCGGTTGATCCTCTCATGGTACATGCCCAGGTGGTATTTGACATCCCCAGAGCCCTAAAGGTCAAGGTGGAACATGATGAACCCCACCCCATGCCAAATAGGTCGAGAGAGGAAGACACTCAAGCCCACACTGGGCTGGGACATTACCTGGCTTCTGCCTCCTCTGAAATCTATGCCATCTCTGAGACATCCCTCTCCTGGTCACACTGCCCTTCCCACCCTTCCAGGCTAGCCTAAAGCAGAAAAGCAGGCTCCTCCTGGGGCTTGGAGGCCCTGAGCCACTTGCTCATAACAGCCCCTCTGCATTATCACTATCATCCTCTCAGCCTGATTGACCACGGTGAGGGAATGGATAAAAAATCACAAAGAAGGGCCAGTGGCAGTGACCACAGAGAAACCAGGCCTCTAGGAAAACACCAGAGCTTCAGCTCACTCCCTCACCTTCCTCAGCCCTTACCTCACTCCTCACACCAAAGTAATCAAAGCCACAGCAGTATTGAGATAAACAAGGTGTATCTTACAATCTGGGAGTAGGGAAGGCTTCCTTTCTATATGATATTCAAAATCCAGAAATCATCAGGCAGCTAAAAGGGAATAAATTTGTCATGGGTGGGAGAAGCAAATCCAGGCACAGGCTAGGGAGAAAACAATCAAGCTGAGGAAAATATTTACATGACAAGTGTAGGCAAAGGGCTGGTGTCCTCAAAATGCAAAGTGCTTTTACAAATCAATAAGATAAAACCCATGGGCTGGGAATATAGCTCAGTTGGTAGAGTGCTTGCCTCGCAGGTACAAGGCCCTGGGTTCAATCTCCCAGCATCAATCAATCCCAAAAAGCCCGATAGAAAGTGAGTGAACACCAGGACAGGGAATTTACAGAATGAAAAATATAAATGGTTCAAAAACATGTGAAAAGATCCTCAATTGAGTTCATAACAAAGATACGTTTAAATGAAATCATTTTGGTCTTTATATTAGCAAAGACAGAAAGATTCAAAAGTGTATGTGAGGACGGGGCCACAGCAGGCACACACCGTGTTCTGCAAGCTCCCCAGAGGGTCATAGGGTCCTACCCCCTTAGCTTTGGCCACTGCATTTCTCACACACCATATAACCAATATTCTCACTTGCACGTGGGCAGGGACACTCATTACAGTGACCTAATGCCCTTAAGGGGACACCATAGCTCTAAGAAGCCTGGGGTCTCACACACATGCTGGTATGAAACAATGACAACCTGGTAAGTGAGGACAGAGAGTGCCAGTGGCATCACAGGCTGCTCCTGTGGCCTTCTACAAATAAGGCTGTAATGGACTAACCGTGTCTGTGTCTGCATGGAACATTTCTGGAAGTACATACCTCAGAATAAACATAAGCACACACACAAAAATTGGCCACAGGAATGGGGTCTCACAGAGGAAACATTCTCATTGTGTAAAAAATTTTTTTAAGCAATGCTATGTCTTTTGCAATTTATCTTTTAAAAAAAACTGCTCATATTTTTTTTCAATCTAAAAATATAGTAGTTCTTTAAAAATTTATCCTCAGTCAGGTCTTACAGTGTACACACGCGCACATACCACCACCGCCGCCACCATCATCATCTCTTCATTTCCTCACAACCATTAGTGAGGTAGGTGCTTTTATCCCAGTTTTACAAAAGAAAAAAATGAAGCTTAGAGAGCTGAATGTGCTTGAGTAAAATGAACAGGACTTTGGAAATATCTGGGCTGGGAGCCAGCAGACGTGAATTCTGGATCCTATTCAGGTACCATGTACTCAGTGTCCTTGGGGCAGCCATTTAATGTGACTTATTTCAACAAACCAAGCACCTGTGGAACTGGATACTGGGGCTTTGGAGACAAGGTTCTTATCCTTGCCCTGGAGGGAAAAACAGATATGCAACTCAATATGCATATGTGTGTGTAGACACAGACAGATACACACACAGAGCAGGGTGAAGAAAGCCAGAGACCAGAACTAAGGGCAAATGAACACAGAGGCTACAGAGGAGGGAGGGACAGGCTCCCTGCCCAGAAGACTAGGAGTGCCACCAAAAGGAGAAACAAGCAGGACTTTGAACAAGACAGAGGGCAAAGGAAAGGGGGAATTCAAAGGAGCCTAGCGTGGCTAAGGCTGGGTGTGCAGCATTTACAATACACGTGCCAGCTAGGAGCAGGTGGGAGCAGGAAAGCATATCCTTGGCTGATTCATAGACACAGGAAGCCTCCCAAGGCTCTGCTGGGCAAACAAACGAGTGGGAAGCCCTTCCAGGCTGATGGACAGGACTTTGGGGACAGAGACATAGACACAAGCTGAAGTGAGCAAAGTCCTTGCATTTCTCTGGGACTCAGTTTTCCTAGCTAGAAACAGGAGGTTGGCCCAGATTATCAGAGGGCCCTCCCAGCTATCTTGACAGCACTTGTTCCCAAAAGCCTTGGGGATCAAATATTGCAGCAAATACTGCAGCCTCTCTTCCACTCTTCTCCACATCTGTCCATGTCAAGATCTCTCTCGCCTATAGGCTCCCAGTCCAGACCCTCCCAATCCTACCTCCTAAATACCAGGTCCTCTCAGGGACACAGTAACCAGGGAATACACCCACCTCATCTGCTGCCTCCAGCTTGGGGTCAAACTGGCAAAAGATCTGTTCCAGGTCCTTGCGGATCACATTGGCCAGCACATTCAACCTGCCCCTGAAACCAGAGGGGGCTTGGCTCTTACCTGACACCAAGGCCACTTGCCCCCACTGGCCCAGCATCATCACTGTCCCCATACACCTGGGACGTACCAGAATCAGACGAGATGGGGGAACCCTCCCTAGTCGTGCCCAAGTAAGGACCAGACCTCTCATGTTGCCTCAATCTACTAGGCAGCTGAGTGGTCCCAACCAGCCAGCTCCCTCCAGGCAGATACCCTGCACATCAGTGATTCAGGAGACCCTTGTGGGCAGGGAGCCACCTGGCCACTTGGCAGGTGCCCACTCATTCCTCCACCCAAAATCTGACCCAACCCAGAACCTTGGTACTGGCCTGCCCCAGCTAAATCTGCTAATGCCTCAGAGCTACTCACACATGACCCTCTAGCCCAACCCAACAGCATCCTGGAGCAGGAAGGAGGCACTCAGATCAGCAGTTACCACTAGCAGACCTGTCCCAGTAGATGAGGTCTGGGGCAGCCAGGGACCAGGGATTCTCCAGCCCTGCCTGAACTTCTTATCAGGGACAATTAATTTAGGGGTGGGCACAAGCCTGATGGGGATACACAGGGTGTATTTCCCAGAAACCCAGAACCCCGGGCCCACAATGACCCCTGGCCTGACCCACAGCCCCACATGGCCAGAGGAAGGGCATTCCTCCTCCAAGTCAGCTTCTCCCCTGTACAGTGGGGCTACCAGAGCCCTAAGGATATCTTTCAGCCCCTTTGGGCAGAGTCCTCCAGCACCAAGGTCCCCATCCCCATATGGAGGCCTGGCCTGGCTGAAAATAGCCCTTTTATTTCCAGAGTCCTCCTTAGATGAATGCCTGCCAAGCACCACCACACCAAGGTCTGAGCCACCCCTGCCCACCAAGTGCCATTCTCTCCCACTGTTTTAACAACCTGAGAACTGAAGCCACATGTGCCCACACTACCTCAGGCTGCTGGGCCATCTATGTCTGACCTCTGATCAGACACTGGGCATTGGCAGGCCCCTCAGAGCAGAGAGACAGTGGCAGACAGACCCTCATTCTCCTGGCAGGCCAACCATGGGACAGGGACCCTCCATACCATGCATCCAGATGTCCCATGTCACTGGACAAGCCCAACCACAAGCAGCCTCCTGGATCACAGGAAAGCCTTGTCCTTGTCCCACAGACTCTTGTCATACAAACCGCTGGTGAATAAGCTTTCCAAAGTTTCATCAAGGTCAAGGGAGAAATGCATCCAGCTTACAGCTGGGACAGATATCTTCAGCTCACCTCCAGAGATCTCCCTCCAGGAGATGCCAACACAGGGTCACCTACTCAGGCCCTGCCTTCACCTCCTTGGGATGTGCCTCTCCACTGCTTGTCCACAGGAACCTCAAGAGGCATAATGCATACCTTTGCAAAATCCTGTCCCTCCCAAGGACTACAGCAACATGATCAGAGGAAAGGGAGTCTCAACACCTGGCTAGCCCCTTGTCCCATGTGGCTTTTGCCAAGTATCTGGCTCTTCTTGGAATGAAGTCAGGCCTAGAGTCTCTGAGAAGCCCTATCAATACCCTCATTTCCATTTCATTCCTTCCAACTCAGTCTCCTGGGCCTAGAAAACTGGCAAGGCTAAAGATAGGAAAGAAGGCAGCCCCACCTGTGTGGCATCCCCAGGATGACGTTCTCGATCCCCATCTCACTAGATTTGTCAATGATAGTCTTGAGGGCAGGGATCATGACCTCACAGCCTTCCAGGCCAAACCGCTTCTCTGAGGACCACTTCCGGGCCAGGAAATCTTCAAACCTGCTTGATAGAAAGGAAAGGGGGAAGGATGGAGAGGGTGGGACCTATAGGGGCTTTTCACAAGCAATAGGAGCTGGATGCCCAGGACAAAGAAAGAGCAAAGTCATCTCCTTACTATATAATCTAGGACCCACCCTGGATAGGACACCACTCCCACCCAGCAAGGAGCACAAGGTCAGGGCAAGCTGGGGGTCCTTCCAGTTTGCCAAGGACTCCTGCCCATATCACTTACCAGATAACCACCTCTCTCCTCTTCACAAACTTCTCCAACAGACCATCCTTCACTTGCTCCCTGCCACTATCCTCCCGCCCACACTGCCAAGTACTCTCTCTCCAAGCCCTCAAAGACCTCTCCCCAGCAGAATTCAGAATCCAGCCTACATCTCACCTCTCAGAAAGCCCTTTGGCACCCAACACTTGGCCCAGGTGCTTCTCCAAGCCCCTGTTGCCACAGGAGGACCCAGATTCTGAGACCTCAATCAGGAAGCCACCACCACACACCAGAAGGCACCACTATAATCACTCCACACTGGGGACAGCTTTCTGCTCAGACATTCTGACAGTCACATCCGGTTACTTCTGCCCTTGTTCAGTGTGTCCCCAGCTACCATGCTTTCCTGGAGTCCCATTCCTTCCCCCTGCCTGGCTCTTTCCTGGGCCAGCTCTTGGCCAACTAACTGAGCACCCATTTCCAAAGGTCTGTCTAAGGGCTTCCCCACTGCCAGCAGGGGAGGCCAATCCAGTCCTGCCTTCCCTTGCCAAGCACCTCCTAGTTTCCTACGTAAGGCTTGAGAAGGCCCCTCCAGCTACACCAGGCTATCCATCTGGGTGGTGCTAACCTCATGGAGCGCACAAGCCGGGCCAGAAGGGTTCGCTTCTCTTCACTGGAGAACTGCATCACACCGGGGGTCTCAAATTTCTGCCGAATCCATTGGCACTGCTCCACATCATTAATGAACATGAACTCCAGGCCGATGTGCTGGCAGTAGGTACTCTAGGGAGACCGGAAGGGTCTTTTTTGGAGAGTGGCAGGGATTGAACTCAAGCACTGAGCCACATCCCCAGCTGCATTTTGTATTTTATTTAGAGACAGAGTCTCACTGAGTTGCTTGGCATCTCGCTTTTGCTGAGGCTGGCTTTGAGCTCCTGCCTTAGCCTTCTGAGCCACTGCGATTACAGACGTGCACCACCGTACCTGGCCCAGGAAGGGTCTTTATGAGGAGCCAGGAAGAGCAACAATTACCCTGGCATCTGGAAAAGAAAAGGGAGAGAGGGCCCTCCCTCTTTTCTCAGATGCTCCAGAGAGCTGCATTGGGTACACATGCCTGGGCTCACCTCCAGGCGCCGGATGATCTCCCGCAGAGAGAGGGTGTTTTCAGAGCCTCCAATGAAGGTAGTCGTGGGAAGCTGGAACTCTTTATCCAGGTCAGCCTCCCGTAGGTCATAAAAGGCTGAGGAAGGAGCCCCAGACAGCAGAGAGGAGGAAAAAGGGAGATCAGGCCCAGGGTGAAGGGTGGCATCCCCAGGCCTCCTCAGACCTCCTTCTAGGTCTAGCAATGGAAGCTCCAAAACTAACTGTGGAGAGCAGGAGGTGAGAGTCAGAGCCCACCTGTTACCATGAGGATGGGCTTGGACAAGTCTCTCATGCATTCTGGGCAGTGTACCAGCTAGACAAAATGGGAACACATCCCTCTCAGGGACACTATACAGCAGATAGGTAAGAGTCAGGAGGAGCTAACTGGACCCACAGGCACAGTGGGCTCAGGCTGCCCTATAGGGCATAGGACCCCACCCCCACCCCCACTGGGCCACAAGCACCAGTTTTATCAGTCATTGCCCGGGCAATAGGGAAGGGGTGCAACTCTCACCCAACTTATCAATAGTTGTGATCAAGTCGGAGGGCACAAATGAGTCCAGGTCTGCATCCAGAATGCCCAGGGGATCCAGCTGGGCCACGTGATGGCCCCGGATCTGGGAAGAGAAGAAAAAAGCAATGCCAGGCTGGGTCTCAGCAACGCAGACTTTCACCTAGAGTGATGCTCAGAGCCTCTCACTTCCAGCTTCAGAATTTCAAGTTTCCACAGATCTCACAGGTTTCATAGGGCTATTGCCTATGAGACCTCATCATCAGCCACCAAAGTGGTAGTAGCTCACCTGTTTAAAGGTACAACATACACCTAGGAAAAGATCTATACACAAAGGTGTACACTGTAGTACTTATTAGTAACTGTGAAATTCTAAAGATGTCTACATCAACAGGTGTCTAGCATATGGATAAAGGATATCCACACAGGGGAGTACTATAGAGCTGTTAAAAGGAATGAGAAAAATCCCCATCTGCTCCTATGAGTTAGTCTCCAAAAATACTGTTATTTTAAGAAAAATAAATTCTATAAATGTGTATGGTGAATCGCTCATTATCTAAGAAAGAGTAAATATATGCATTTGTGTAGGTACACATAAATATTTGCATTAGAAGAATAAAATCATAAAATAAGACAATCATAAAATATGAAAAATTATTATTTATAGGGATAAAACAAAATGGGAAAGAGGACTAGAAGCCAAACTTTTAGGAATATATCTTGCTTTGAAGCTTTGACTTTGGAAGCTTATACATTGTTATAAAACAAAATTCAGCTTTAAAAACTGAAAGCAAAATGAAACAAATGAATAAATATGTCCACTTAGTAGCACAGAAACACAGAGAAGAACTACTCTAATTAGCTAATGGAATATTCCCTGAAGACAAACCGAACTACAGGGGAAAAAGCCATAAACTCCTTTCTATTACCAACCAGTAGTAACAGAGATAGAATAATTATTCTGACTGCTGCATGAGGGTTGCAGGAAAATCAAATAAGCCATTGTGCTGGCATCTTTGAGAACATCTATTTTGGGCATCTTTGAAAGGAGATGGTGCCATAAGATTGATGAGGTCAAGAACAAATCCTGAGTCCTGCATCTGAAGTATGTAGTCACATCCATATACATTTACAATATTTTTTCTTTCTAAAAAAAAAAACCCAAAAAAACAAAAACCATTTCCTGACTCTGACTACTGAAGTCACCAAACCAATTCCAGTGAACATTCTAAACTCCCCAGAGATTAGGATGATTCTAGGGCTGGACAGAAATGTACAATATGAACTTTGGCATCTTGTTCTACCAGACAGCAAAGGTGCGCTAAACATGTTAGGGCGGGGAACCAAGAAACAGGAGCGACAATATGTATAATATCTGCAACTAATTGAAACTCATCAAATATATTTAAATTTGTGCATTCATGTGATACCAAAAAAAAAAAAGGAAAAGACTTCATTGGTCTTTGAAGGATGTAATTTTCATATTTTTGAAAATCAGTCAATAAAAGGAAAAACAAACATTGATCCTGCCTGGTTTTTTTTTTTTTTTGGGGGGGGGTACCGTGGGTACTGGGAATAGAACTCAGGAACATTTTACCACCAAACTACATCCCCAGCCCTTTTTATGTTTTGAGACAGAGTCTCACTAAGTTGTTTAGGGCCTCTTTAAGTTGCTGAGGCTTGCTTTGAACTTGCGATCCTCCTGCATCAGCCTCTCAAGTTGTCGGGATTACAGGAGTGTGCCACTACGCCCGGCCCTGCCTTTAGATAATATGTATCTCCCAATAAACCAAGTGGACAAAGGGATCTTCTCCTGATAGAATATTTCAGGTAATAAACAAGGAAAGACAGAATGAGAACAAATATTCATTTATGCAGCTCCTAATGAATTAATGGGCCTAAGTAATTATTATGCATGGCTGTTCACTGTTGAAGAAGTGTAAGGCCACAGCCCTTCTGGTGGGAGCTCACCCATGTCAGGCACAAGAGTCTGGGGCCAGCAGTAACCCTGTTTCTCCACCTTAGATAGACTTTTACCAGCAAACACAGTAACAATGTCTGAATTCAGGGATTTCAGTAGTTGGTCTTGGCTCATTAAAAAGCAAAGCACAGATGAAAAGATAACTGTGCTAGAATATATGGCCCTCAAGCAGCATTCTGGAGGGTACCGTATTTAATATACAGTTTAGCATTCCTTGTGCTTCATTGTCAAAGTCAGTTGTTAGATCACTTTCTGTTTCTTTCAGCCAGCCAAGAAAACACAATGTGTTAAGCATCCCTTATCTGAAATGTTTGGGACCAGAAGTGTTTGGGATTTTAGGGATTTTTTTTTTTAATTTGGAATATTTACAGATACATGAGATATTCTGGGGACAAGACTCATGTCTAAACATAAAATTAATTTATGTTTCAAATAAACACGACTTTAAAATGATTTTATACAACACTGTTAGTGTCTATGTTTTGACAGATCCATCATATGAGGTCAGATGTGGAATTTTCCTCTTGTGATGTCATGTTGATGCCCAAACAGTTTCAGATTTTGGAGCCTTTGGATTCCTTGGATTAGGGATGTTCAACCAGTACAAGTAGTTGCTGTTTACTTGAGGGTGGACCACAGTCAATGAGTCCTCAGCCCAATGAGGGAGCCCAACCCTGTTCACTTTCCTTTTTCCATCCAGGATAATTGGTGCACAGGGAAATCACTTCCATCTCATACAGGGCTCTTCATTCAGAGCAATCATTTCCATTTGTTAATGCACTTTGCTTCCAAGCCTTTGCAGCAGCTTGCTGCTCCCTCCCATGGAGTCAGCCCAGAGCTCCAGGATCCCCTAGCGTCACCCTCTGCACATCAAGTTTTCCTTACGAAATACCTTCTGCCACCAGTTCCCAGAGAGATCTCCAGCAATTACACTTGTTATAGCATGAATGCCCAGAAGAGCATCCAATTAGTCCCGTTCAGTCAATACCAAGATTACAGACTGCCAGGACTTTCTGACAGAGGATCCCAGCCTGAGAAAGCCAAGGTTTCCAGAATGTGCAGCTGGTGGGGAAGAGCTATGGACTGAACTATTCATTCATTCCACAAATGCTAATGAAGCACCTGTTGTATATCAGTCCCTGTCCTCTTGGAATACACAATCCAGAAGAGAAAACAGACATTAACTATGGTTAATCCACTTACCTCTCATTCAAGTGAGTGGAATTGATTACTTACTAAGTATTCCTCTAGGTACTGAGAGCCTGGTGTGTGAAAGACAGACAACATTCCAGAAGACAGACAACCAGCCACCAAATAAAGTATGCACAAAAATAACAGGGGGAGTGGTTAAGTGCTATGAATGCAATGTGACAATGACTAGCCAGAGCAGCAGGTGGCACTTTGTAGCAAACTTCAAGAAGGGCTCTCTGAGAAGATACTGGAGCCAAGTGAGATCCCTTCCCTCAGCACCTGGCCATATCCCAGGAGCCAGTATACCCTCCTTCCTATGTCTTGGCTGTCCTTACCTGGTAGGCCCGGATCAGGGACTGCACAGCCAGGTGGTCTTCTACTAGTTTGCTGGTCTTGGTCCGGCTAGAGACTGTGGGCCTGCTCTCAGGGATGACAGATGGGAGCTGTGGCTGAGCAGAGCCAGATGAGGCTTCCTCACTGGCTTTCTGGAAGAAGCTGTCCCAGGACTGGGCAGGGCAAAAGCAAGAACACAGCCAGATCAGGGCCTGGGAGGACTCAGAGGTGACCCAGGTGGGGACAGTATCCTTAGGGACCACAGCTCTCAGGGCCTTCTCAGGGCCTTGCTTCAAGGACCCCTCTCAACCAGCCTAGGCCCCCTCACCCAGAGCCCAATTCTTCTCAGAACTTGGCTTAATGTGGTGGGGGCAGGGGAGGTTATAAGTTGTGGCTCAGGGGCTTCAGTTGTGACAGCAGCTTCTACCCTAGAGAAAACATGCCCTCACACTGTTTACAGGAGATCTTTCTGAAAGGCAGTGTCGCAAGTAGACACTCTACACGTTCATGGTTCTTTTTCTGAGCTCGCAATTCTGCTGTTAGCAATTTACTCCACAGGTGTTGCACAAGTATGCCTAGGTGTACACATAAGGATGTTCCCTGCAGGGCTGTTTATAGAAATGACAACACAGAAACAACCTAAATGACTATCAACAGGAAAATGGCTAAACAAATGAATGTACGTTTAGAATCTGGAAGATTATGCAGTATTAAAAAAGAATAAGGTTCATTCATTATTGTGGATGTAGAATATCACCAAGATATGCTGGAAAGAAAACAAAGCAGAAGAGGGTGTGTAGCTTGCTACTCTGCAGAGAAGTGAAATCAGATGTACATATACACAGGCACTTCTGTCAGTTTTCCAGGAGAACATGTAAAATTGTTTTCCTCTGCCCACTTCCAAACAATACCAGTAGCACAATCAGCTGGAACAACCTCTGTGGAAAGCAATTTAGCAGTACTCAACAAAATTACACATACACACCCAGATTATCTTGGACCCAACCTTTCCACTTTGGGAAATCTTTTCTACAGATAGCTATACACATATAAGACTATTCACCACAGCACTGTTTATGACAACCAGAGACTAGAAGTGAACCAGATATCTGATACTGGGGACAGGGATGGCATACCCACACAAGAGAATACTATGCAGCTAGAAAAAAGAACATGAAGGCTGTTCAAATACTGATATTTGAACAGTATAGAAAGATTTGGAGACAGATTGCCAAATGAAAAAAGCAAGAGGCAAAATAGCATTTTTATGTGCTACTTCTGTGTAAAAGGGGGGCAAAATCCAATTATGTTTGCAATAAGTTTATGTAAAGAAAGTTGAGAAAATGGGGTGAGAGGGATCTGATCAGCTAGGGGTGGATTGGGAGGGTGTTGTTGGGGCTTTTCATGCTGTTTGGGTCTAGATCAAGCGCCTGTTCATTTTCCTTTCAGGAGTGTGAGTGAAGGGGAGAGAAGGCAAGTTCACTTTCACCCTGCTATCTGATTGACTTTTTTTAACCATCAACAGGTATTTGTTTTATTAGATCATGTATTTATAAACATTTATTGCCCTAATTCCACACGAGAGGGTATCTAGAGATAGTACAACATAATGGTGGGGCAGTGAACGTCTCAAGTGTAGCTGAACAGACACTATTGGGACCCCTCGAGTAAGATCTTTTTCCCTCATCTGGTTTATCAGCAGGAAAGCATGAAGTTGTCCTCCTCTACATGAAGACAGGCCCTTTAACAAACAGGGACAGTTGAGGACCTACCTGAGAGGCAAAGAAACCCATCCAAAATCACACAGCAAACAGACTGCTTCTCTCTGTTATCCCCACCACGACAAGCCCCAGGGAATTCCCTCCCACACAGAAGGCAAGGTGGGGGTGCCAACCTTGTGAACACTCTGCGGGTTTTCCAACCAGGCGAAGTACATCTCCTCCATGTAACTGGAGCCACCTCCACCTCTGCTTCCAGGGAAGGTGGCTGGTGACCCAGAAGACCTGCCACGCCAGTTGTACACTGAGATGTCCCGTGAAGCCAGGAACCTCATGGCCTGTGCCCCGAGCAGGGATGGCAGCAGCCTTAGCTGACTCATTCTGGATACAGATGATGAAGGAGAGGTATAAACCACAGGACCAAGATGAGGTAAAGCTCTGAAAACCATGTACTCACTCACCAGCACCTGTGGAGCAGCAGGGACTGGTGGAGGGCTGGACCAGGCCATAAGACAGAGGTAAATGAGACAATCTTCCAACTCCCCTGGGTTAACTGTCTAGCAGGAAGTCCCAACTCAGTAAACCCCATCAAGAGATGCTGAGCAAGCCGGGCGCGGTGGCACATGCCTATAATCCCAGCACTTTGGGAGGCTGAGACGGGAGGATCATGAGTTCAAAGCCAGCCTCAGCAAGGGCGAGGCACTAAGCAACTCAGTGAGACCCTGTCTCTACATAAAACACAAAATAGGGCTGGGGATGTGGCTCAGTGGTCGAGTGCCCCTGAATTCAATCTCTAGTACCAAAAAAAGAGAGAGAGAGAGACGCTGAGCATCCCTAAGCCCCAGCCCTGCTGGGTCCTACTCATCCCATCCCAGCTACTCCTCTGCCCTAGCCCAACCATTGCCTGGACACTGAACAAGACTTGCCAATGTACAGGGAGCCTTGGCCTGTGAGTGGTGTGCAGGACAGAACTACCCCCACCAGGGGCCACATGGGGGCGGGGGGAAGACTACTGTCCCTTCCAAGGCTCAGCAACCCAGAAAACATGTATTTTGAGGCATAACTGGCTCCCAGGTCCTGCCTATGCTTACTTAGCCCTGAACCAATGCCCCTGGCAAACTATGCTCTACTACCAGGTCACCTCCCACCTCTCTGCAAACTCACGTGAGCCAGAGGGGAGTGTCTCGTCAATCAAGGAAGGGTGAGTTCCTCAGGGTAATTGGCAGCAAGTCTAAATGGTGGAAAATTAAAAACTCAAAAATACTGAGGGAGTTTAACAGGACTCTAAGCTCCAAGTATCTCAAGTTTCCCTCCCACATGCTCAGCTCCCAAAGTTTTGGGCTGTGTGCCCAGCACCATCAGCCAGTGTGGCCAGGCCCTACAGTGAGGGCCGCCTGGGGCTGGCCCTCCCTAGAGCAGCATATCTCCAAGGGCTGGGCACTGGCTCCAGGGTCACAACTCCTACTCTGCCTGGCAAATGTGGGGCTGCACCAGCCCAACCTGCAACCAGGCCCAGGAGCTCCTGGTCTAGAGCATCACAAGACCCCAAACAACTAGGAGACTTTATTGTCCCTATTCCACACACAGCAAAGGAAACTAGGCACCAAGACCATCCATTCTGAAAATTTAAAAAAGAGCACACTGTTAGGAAGCACTGATCCTGGAACAGTCACTGTATTCACTTGCTCCTTTCAATATCCCACTGTGGGCCCCTATCAGCCCCACTTTATAAACAGGAAAACTGAGGCAGAAGAGTCTATGCTGGTGACAGGGCCTGTGCCTTCCCTAACTGTAGAATCAAGATGTCATCCTAGATTTCTCTTATGGGCAATGCACTTTCCACTGGCTGAAGCTGCTTCTGCTGACAGCCCCAGCCCTAGCCCCACCCCCACAGGGAATGGGACAACTAGGGCCAGAATGGAACAAAGCCTGGCTGTGTCCTGCCAGTGTGGGAACACTGAGTTTTACAAACACTGAACACTGGGACAGCTGCTGGATGCTGCTGTGGCCTTCACCCAATTCAGCAGGCAGGTAGCCAGCACACCATTTCAGCTCCTACCCCAGCAAGGCTTGCAGACCCAGGAGCCCTAGAGCATTCAATATCTACAGCCAGAGTCCCAGCTAACCTTGCTAGGTCCTACTCACACAGGATAAGGCAGTAGCAAGGAGTTGAGAGTCAGACACCCTGTGCAGGTCCCTGACAACTAGCAGACAGAGTTATGTGGGGGCAGCTCCTGGGGTAGTTCCCTCCCAGACAATGTCATCCAGTATTACCAACCTAATCTCAGAAACACAACTGCAGACAACCCTACCACTAAGGCTACCCCACACACAAGGTCCTGTCCAGGTGCCTAGGTGAGAGTTGCTTCCTAAAGTATCCCTTGTAAAGATCAGTTAACAGAAGACAGAAGAGGGGTTCTTCCCAAGATCTCAAACCTAGGAAGCAGCAGAAACTGCATTCTCTTGGCTCCCTCTTTATGCTCTGAGAATTGGATGGGCTTTGCTCAGGAATAAACCTCAACTCCAGCTTGCTGGACCCAAGAGAAAGCAGGTATGGAGTGGGGTGTTTCTTTGCCAGAGAGTAAGGGCCTAAGATAAAGCCCAGAAATGGGAAAAGGTGGGTGTGTAAGGATGGACTGCATAGTAGGGCTTGGGCTCCTTGGGGGGACTGAAACCGCAAGAGGGTGTTAGAGTGGGGCCCTCTGTGAATGCCTATGGTTGCAGCTGGGATCTCAAGGTTACCCGCCCCTCCTCTCCATCTCCCTGAGGGTGGGAAAGACTACCACGCTGTCTGCATTCTTGTTCTCAGGTCAGTTCAGCCTCTAGGAACTGAGACCACAGTTAAAACCATCTATAAGGACCCTACTGCAATAGGCCCTGGGACTTCAAACTCCCAGCATGTTTCAGTAGGCGCACAACGCTGGACCCTCCCCAACCTTAGTGTGACCCTTGGCTATCCTGGCCCCATGGGAGGGCACTGAGCAGCAAGCCTCTCCCCAGGTCATGAAAGGTAAGGTAGGCAATCTGTAGCCTTTGGACCCAGGAGCCCGGCGCTGATGCCCGAAACCCCACTGTTAGCGCGTAGCTCCTTCACGCGAAATTTTGTACTCGCCAGATCAAACGCGCGCAAAAGGTTGGGGGTCCTCCAGGAGGCCGAGGTCAGCCAAGGGCGGAGACAAGGTCACGTTCTCTTTCTCCCTGCCTCCACCCGACCCCCCACGCCCAACCCGGCAGGGCCCCGCTCAGGACAGCCAGCAGCGAGTCTCCAGGACCAGGGAGACTGAAGCTGAAGCGCCGGTCCCCCACACAGCACCAGAGGCGGAGCAGGGACCAGGAAGGGGACGCGCAGCAGCGCTCACCGAGTGGGCGGGGGTCGGCGCTGCAGCGCTGTCCGGAGGCTGCGGGTCAAGGGGCCGTGCGGAGGGGGTGCATAGCGCGCAGTGTCAATTACCTGGATCACGTGACGCGGCCTCCCGCGAGTGCGCGCCCCAGAGACTTCGCGCGTCGTGACGTCTCCGCTGACGCCCCGCCCCATCACTGCCCTGCGGCTAGCGCTGTCCGCGGTGCTGACTGCCCAGCTCCGAGGCCACCTGTGGCTAGCCGAGTGAAGATCACCCAGACTGCAGAACTCAGCGAAGGCTCATAATGGCTGAGTGACCCGAGTCACTGCTGAGCCCCTCCAACCCAGTACTGTGGTCTAAATCTAAGGAGAAATGTACAAGAAAATAAGCAACCGTTTGTGCTTAGGGGAAGATAGTTTCCGTTTTATAGCCTGTAAAATGGGTATACTGAAAGTTCCACTGCCTTAAGAATGTTTTTAAGAAAGGATAAATAATGCGTGAAAAGTGCATATCCCAAAGTCCGGTGTACACTTTACCCATCCATTTTCCCATTGATGGTGACTTAGGCTACTCTCACTGCCCCATTGCAGCAGTGATGCAATAAACATCTTACACATTCCCTTATGATCCTACGTGAGAATTTCCCTGGAATATATTCATTCCAGATAGTTGACTACAAGCCCTCTCTCTATATATAACTAGGAGCTGAATAACTGAGTTGCTGGGTCATGCTTGACTTGATTCGATAGAGTCAGATTTCTTCTGGAGTCTGTATTCCTTTAACAGTGTAAAAGTATTTTTAAGTCCTCTTATCTCAGATTTTGGCTTTCTATTTTTTTGCCAGAAGACAGATGCAATATCCTATTATGGTTTTAATCTGCATTTCTCGATTATTAGTGATTTTCATCTCATATTTTTTGTTTTGGGATTTCCTGTTGTACTTTTTATCAATTTTTCTGTTGGGATTTGTTCTCACTTGTATGCAGGAATTCTCGTACAGGAGCTTAATGCCCCTGTGGTTGAAACCACTGTCGGCTCTCCCCTGAAATACTGCAATAACCCCCTAATGGCCTCCCTACTTCCATGCTTTGCACCCCTGAATTCTAATCTCAGCTCAGCAGCCAGATTTACCATTGCAAAACATCCATTCAAATCATATCACTCCTCTGCTCAAAGCCCTCAAATGGCTTTCCATTTCACTCAAACTAAAAACTACAATCCTTTTATCTGCTTTCAAGGCCCATATTCTTATCTCAAATACTTCAGGCATGCTACCACACTTAGTGAAGAAAATGGAAAACAAAAACAAATACATAATGTAAAATTATTTGTGCTAATTAAAGGTGCATGCCCACTGAACTTCAATATGCATTTCACAAGAATATATTCAAATATCAACCATATTAATATGGTTGGCAAGGGTGAAGGAAGATATAGATATAATTAATCTATTGCTCAAACCAATGCTGATAAAATGCCAAGAAGAGATTAATATAATTAACTCTACTCCTTATACCTGAGGTCCCCTAAAAGTTGTTTATTCAGACATATTTGGGGATTGATATTCCAAGAACCACACCTGTTTCATTTATTATTGTATTTTTATCACCTATAACAAGCACAGTTTATAGCATTTTAAAGTAAATATTTGTTGAATGAATTAATGAGTAAATGGACAAAACTTGGGTCCTAAAGGACAAGCAGGAGTTTGTCTGGTAGGTCTGGGGATATAGATCAGTGGTAGAGCACACACACAGCATTTTGAGGCTCTGGAATCAATACCCATCACCAAAAAGAAATTGTTGTAGAAAGGTAGGGTTCACTGGGAACTCTTTAATTACAAGCACCTAAAATGACCCAACTTTCTAAAGTTAAAAAAAAAAAGAGTTTATATGAAAATTGTTTACAAGCCAATTCACACAATCAGAAGAAAGTTAAAGAAGCAGGCTCAGGGAGCTGAGCTGAGCCAGACAGGAGCTCTCTCTTTAAGGCTTAAAATATTCAAAATTTAATTTCCAGGGGCTGAGGCTGTAGCTCAGTGGTAGAGCGCTTGCCTAGCATGTGTGAGGCACTGGGTTAGATCCTCAGCACCGCATATAAATAATAAATGAATAAAATAAAGATCCATCAACAATTAAAAAAAAATTTAAAAAAATTCAAATTCCAGGACCAGAGAAGCCAAATGATCTGGCTAGGCTAGAAGTTAGGGAGAAGGTACCTTGAGTCACCTATCTGAACCACACAAGGATTGAAAAGCAGATGGTTCATGACTTCTGGGTACCATAAGAAATGGGAGTGGATGCTAAAAAAGAAAAATCAGCATGTGTCCTGAAGACCTCCAGCAAGAGAAAGAGGCATAGGCACTAGCAGAGCTCTGTGAACAGCTAGTTGAAAAGGGACATTCCAGGATGTCTGAAGGGGTGGTGGCATGGGCAGTGGCATTAGACTGTGTATACCCCTTAAGGGGTTTGGACTTGTTGAAGCTGAAAAATGATGCCCCAAAGCAAAGGCCTCAGAAGCAGTGTTTCTTGTTTCTCTCTGACCTTGTCCTGCCCTCCTATCTCCTGCTTTCACTCTTACCCCAGGCAAGCCACAGAAACTAGAATTCCTCTTCTCTAAGGCAGGTCATATAAACCAGAAAACCTTCCCAAAGCCAGCCGTAAAATCCAAAACTATTGACCTAACTTTCCCTTTTCTGTCTAGAAGCAGGCCATAAAGAAACTAAGGCCCTCATCCCAGAGATTCCATCCTATACCTGGGAGGAATAAATGCTACATTGGAGGGGCCAAGAAGAAGCTAAGAAGAGAGTCTTTTCTGGGTTTCCCCATTCAGTCTATTTTCATTAGCTCGTATGCTTTTTGTCTGATCATATGTCTACATGACTGTCAATGCGTCATAGAAGCTAAGCATAAAAATGGGAAGTTCACCCTGGATCTTTAAGTCTTCAATCTGAAGGCTCCCATGTCATGTAAAACTATAATAAAAAATTTTAATGCTTTTGTTGTAGGGTATCAGCAATAGACAATAAAGGGGAGCCCCCTTTTTCTTCCCTACAGATTCCACCCAGCAGGTCACAGACACAGCAATGTTTTAAGCTGTGAATAGCATGGTTAAACTTGCCTGCTACCAGGATTTCTCTTCAACTGGAGGTAAAATGGAGTGGTAAAAGGTGAGAATGAAAATTATCCAGGTGAGAGGTAATGATGCATTGGCAATAGAGATGGAGTAAAGGGACAGAATATGGGCTGGGGTTGTGGCTCAGTGGTAGAACACTTGCCTCCCATGCGTGAGGCACTGGGTTCTATCCTCAGCACCACATAAAAATAAATAAAGATATTGTGTCCATCTACAACTAAAAAAATATATTTAAAAAAGGGACAGAATAGAGACAAGTTTGGGAGTCAGCTCTACAGGTTTAGTGGTTGACTAGGTATGAATGGTGGGGCAATGGTGACTCACAAATTTCTGGTTTTAGTGACTAAGGGTACGATGGAACTTCAGTGAAATGGAAAACAGGAAATCATGCAGGCTTGGAGGGACAGGAGGAAAGTTTAGAAGTCAGATTCACTAATGAACCACTTAAAGATGCAGAGTGACACAGAGCAGCAAGCAGGAACAATGCCTGAACAAATCAGAAGACTTCAGAATCTCCCATTGGCTCACAACTGTCTTGAGTCATGAAAGGAAATATGGAGAAGATGCAGGGAAAGAAAGAGACTCACATTTGGATGGCAGCTGAGTCACTCACTGAAGGGGATGGGCACGGCAGCCCAGGACAGAAGCCACTGCCTTCCAGCTTAATTGAGGCTCTGCTAATTACATTGATTAAAGCAAACATTTAGGGTAATAAAGGCTCTCACGAGGTGGCTGCCATTCTTAGAAGCCTGAGTGGACTTGAGGCAGTGGCCAGGGATTCTGAAATGATCTTTAGAGGAGGACACCTTTCTTTCCTTCCTTGAGTGTGATGGGGGGAGGGACATGCAAGTATTTTTTTATTCTGGTTGTACAGAATTTCAGTAACACAGAAAGACAAAGAGCAAAATGTGAAAATTTCTTCCACTTTCCCCAATCTCGCCTTTATTCTTCTTCAAAGATAACTCCTAGCTAGTTTGGTGAATATCTTTTCAAAGCTTTTTATACATTTCTATACATGTACAAATATACATTTATAAAAACGTAAAGCAGATCACATTAGAATATAGTTCTGCAATTAGCTTTTATTTGTCTTGTCTTAAAGATCTTTATTTTGCTCTAAGTACATGTAGGACCATCCGTTCTTTTTAATAGGATGTTCTATACATGGTAGGACTATATGATGACTGTATTTTACTTCTCTCATTGGACATTTACAGCAGAAAAAAATAGAAAGGGGTGCTGCAGATGTAGCTCAGTGGTAGAACACTTGCCTAGCATGTGTAAAGCCTTGGGTTCACACGTGATCCCTAGCACCACACTGAGAAAGTCTTCTTCCATATGGTCATTTGAACCAGGCATGGTGGTGCATGCCTGTAATCCCAGGGGCTTGTAAAGCTGAGGCAGCAGGATTGCAAGTTCAAAGCCAGCCTCAGTAATTTAGTGAGACCCTAAGCTAATTATCAAGACCCTGTATCAAAATAAAAAATTAAAAATCAAAGAGCTGGGGATGTGGATCCATGGTTAAGCACCCCTGGGTTCAATTCCTGGTATAAATATATATATATATATATATATATATATATATATATACACACACACACACACATGTACACACACATATGTACACACATACATATATATTTAATGTTTTAAAAATATGTATTTACCAAATGAATGTATATAT
The DNA here is from genome assembly GCA_028644305.1 of Xerus rutilus. Taxonomy (NCBI): domain Eukaryota; kingdom Metazoa; phylum Chordata; class Mammalia; order Rodentia; family Sciuridae; genus Xerus; species Xerus rutilus. The sequence continues at coordinate 64,987,683 of CM053404.1, read as the reverse complement.
ATAATTCATATATATGAATTCATATATATGAATATATACATTCATTTGGTAAATGAATATATACATTCATTTGGTAAATAGCTAGAAGAAATTTAAAACTGGGCCAAAAATGTACATATTTAGAATTTAATATGTACAGTTTTCAATAAGATCATTCCAATTTATGTTTTACTCTCAGTGTTTTTGAGAGTAAAACATTTAGTTTTCTCAGTTATACCATTGTCAAGACAATAATAACAATTACTATTGGTTTTTGTTGTTGTTTTGGTACCAGGGATTGAACCCTTGTGTGCTTTACCACTGATCCATATCCTCAGTCCAGCCTTTTTTAAAATAATTTTTACTTAGAGACAGCATCTCGCTAAGTTGCTGAGACTGTATTTGACTTGTGATTCTCCTGCCTCAGTCTCCTGAGTTTCTGAGATTACAGGCAAGCACCACTGTGCCCAGCTATCAGTCTTTTTAATTTGTGCCAATCTTAGAGGTAAAAAAAAATCTCCTTTTCTCTAGTTTGCAACTGATAAAATTGAGAATATTATTTGTATGTTATTTTGTATTGTTTTTCTGCAAATTGCCTACTGATAGTCTTTACCCTATCATTTTTCTATAGGGCTATTTACATTTCTCTTGTGGATTCATATAAACTGTCTATGTGTTTTTGATAAGAATAACTGTTATATATCTTGCAGACATTTCTCCTAGTCTTTGTCTTTAACTTTGTTTATGGACACTTTGGCCATATAGTAATTTATACTTGTTAAGGCCTAAATTGTGTCCCTTCCCCAAATTTCATAGGCTGAAGTCCTACCCCAGCCCCCAGTACTTCAGAATGTAACTATATTCAGAGATCAGATCTTTAAAAATAAAATTAAGTTAAAGTGAGGGCTTTGGAGCAGCCCTAATCCGATATGACTGTGTCCCTACAAGAAGAGGAAATTTGGACAGAGACACACACAGAGGAAAGACCATGTGAGACACAGGGAGAAGAGGGTCATCTGCAAACCAAGGACAGAGATCTCAGAGGAAACAACTCTACAGACATCTTGATCTCAGACTTCTAAACTGTGCAAAAATACATTTCTGTTGGAGTTACCCTGTCTGTGGAATTTTATTACAGCAGTCGAGCAGATTAGTACAATGAGGCATGGTGCTCTTGTCGAGGTTCCATTCCTCAACCTGAAAACCACTTAGGATTCCAGATTTCCCCCTCAATTCCAGCTTCTTCTTTCTATTGGGTTATAGGGTCTACATGGAGGTTCCTTTCCAGGAGGGGTAGGGATGACCCTTTTTAAAATATTTTTTTAATTGCAGATGGACACAACATCTTTATTTTATTTATTTATTTTTATATGGTGCTGAGGATCAAACTCAGTGCCTCACACTTGCTAGGCAAGTGCTCTACCACTGAGCCACAATCCCAGCCCCTTCACTTTTTTTTTTTAATCTCATGGAAATCTATCCACTAAAGCCTGCTTATATGTAAATTTCTTTTGTTCTTTTCTTCCACCATCTCATTATATTATTATTTTGAAGAGAGGTGTCAAAAGGACAGATCACCACCCAGAGGCAAGTAATGTTAATGCCGTCCTTGGGAAGATTTCATCCTCACTTTTAAAAATGTATCTTTTACATGCAGAGTTGAAATGTTACCTTATTAACAGGATAGCTTAAGCCATTTCCCATTTTATTAAATATTATAACCCTGATTTTAATAATTATAAGCATATAAATTGCATTAATATACCCTCCAATATGATTTTTTTTTTAAATTACATGAACCATTCTATGGTCTCTGATCAGATGTCACACCATGTTCGCTTTGTTACCACTGCGAGTATTGTTCCTACCAGGGTGCCAGGATATGTGCTAAGCACTGTACAAGTGTCATCTCACTTAATTGTTGTTATATTTAAAGATGAGGGAATTGACACTTTCAAAGATCACTTATACATAGAGTGACTCTGTGAATCAATGAAGAAATATGAGTTGAACTCTGACACTTCCAGCTCTAGTCCCAATATCCATTGATGGAGCTAGAAGGTGAGTGTCTTAGTATCCATCTAGGCTCTGAATAAAGAATACAGCAAGACGCAAACATAGAACATTTCCATGACTATGATAATCCCTCATGTTGCCCATTTATACCCTCATTCACCTACTTCCTTCCCCTCTCACACTCTCCGAAACCCCTGCCAAACATTCAACAATTCTCCATTTCTGTAATTTAGTCATTCAAGAGTGTTATATATAAAACTGGATGTGGTGGCTCATGCCTGTAATCCCAGCTACTCAGGAAACTGAGGCAGGAAGATCAAGAGTTCCAGTCCAGTCTAGGAAACTTAGTAAGACCCTGTCTCAACATTTTTTTTTTAAACTGGGGGAGTGATAAAAGAGGAGGCTGAGAATGTAGCACAGTGATAGAGCACTTGCCTAGCATGTGTGAGGCCCTGGGTTCAATCCCCAGTACTGCAAAAAAGAGAAAGTTATATATAAAATTTCTCTGGATATTCATCCAGGTTGTGGTATGTATTAGTTGTGCATCTCTTTTTTATTGCCGATAAGTATTCATGGTATGGAGGTACCATTGTTTAACCATTCACCCATTGGAGGACATCTGGATTGTTTCCAGGTTGTGGCTATTACAAATAAACCTGTTATGAACATTCATGTACAGATTTTTATGTGAACATAAATCTTCATTTCTCTGGAATAAATGCGTACATCACAAATTGCTGGGTTACATGGCAGTTGTATGTTTAATTTTTTAAAGAAACTGCCTAACTCCTTTGCAGAGTGTCTGTACCATTTTACATTCTCACCAACAATGTATGGGTGATCCAGTTTCTCCTCATCCTTGCCAGTATTTTGTGTGTTATCCATTTATCCACTCTGATAGGTAGTGATATATCACTGTGGGTGGGGGTGTTGTTTGTTTTGTTTGGATCCAGGGACTTGCTACCACTGAACTATATTCCTAGCCCTTTTTATTTTTTATTTCAAGACAAGGTCTCACTAAGCTGCCCAGGCTGGGCTGGAATTTGTGATCCTCCTGCCTCAGCTTCCTGAGTCCCTGAGATTACAGGCCGGTGCCACTGCACCAAGCTCACTGTGGCTTTAATTTGCATTTACCTGATAGCTAATGAACATCTTTTCATGTGCTGGTTTTTCATCTGTATATATTTTTCATAGAAATGTCTTTTCATGTCTTTTAGTCCTTTGGATTGCTTTATCTTTTTCTTTCTTTTTCTTCCTTCCTTTTTTCTTTTCTTTTTACTGTTGAATAGCCTAGACACTAGTCCTTGTCAGATATGTGCTTTGTAGATATTTTTCTTTCAGTACATAGCTTGTCTGTTCATTCTCTTTATAGTGTCTTCCTTTGAGCAAAAGTTTTTAATTCTGGTAAAATTCAATTAGTCAATTTTTCATTTCATGGTTTACATTTTGAGTGTCTTAAGAATTTTTCACATTACTCTACTTCCTGAAGATTTCCTCTTATTTTTCTCTAGAAGTTCAATTGTTTTATATTTTTACATTTTGAGTTAATTTTTGTATATGGTGTGAGACTTAGGTTTTGTTTGTTTGTTTTGACCTAGGGATGTTCAATTGCTCTAGTACCATTTATTGAAAAGACTTTCCTCAATTGAATTTCTTTTGTACCTTTGTCAAAAATCATTTGGAGCCGGGTGTGGTGGCGCAAGCCTGTAATCCCAGCACTTAGGGAGGCTGAGACAGGAGAATCGCGAGTTCAAAGCCAGCCTCAGCAATGGCGAGGCGCTAAGCAACTCAGTGAGACTAGGTCTCTACATAAAATACAAAACAGAGCTGGGGATGTGGCTCAGTGGTCAAGTGCCCCTGAGTTCAATCTCCAGTACCAAAAATATATATTTAATATATCATTTGGGCTTATTTGTGTGGATCTGTTTCTGGGTTAAGCTTTATTAAGATATAATTTACATATTCTTATAATTAGCTCATTTAAAATGTTCAATGCAATGGTTTTTAGTATATTCACAGAATTGTGCAAACATCAGCATAATTTCAGGGCAGTTTATCACCTCAAAAAGAAACTGTAAGGAGAAATTTTGACACCTTAAGAAAAATAAGATGTTCTAAGACTAACAATATATAAAAAAATCATGGGGGAGATGTCCCAAAGTGGAGAAGGGCCCTCCTCTGATAAGCCTGTGATGCAGCAGGAGTCTGGACCTAGGCTTGGAGTGGTCAGCTCCACCTGAAAGCCCCAGAAGCACTTTAAGGAGGCTCCACAGCTACAGCTGCCTCCCTGCAGGCATCATCTGCTCCCTGCCCTCCCATCCCCCAACACACACACTGGGCTTTCTTCTGTCACTATAAAAAATACCTGAGATAATCAACATATAAAGAGGAAAGGTAGTTATAATCCACATATGATTGATATGTCAAAATACATTCTGCATGTATAACTAAAAAGAACATAAAAAATAAAGAGGAATGGTTTGTTGTGGCTCAGTTTTAGAGGTTTCAGACCATGAATTGGCTCTGTTGCTTTGGGCCTGTGGTAGCACATCGTGGGGAGAAGCAAAGCCACTTATCTGTGGTGGGGAAGGAAAGGGAAGAGAAAGGGGCTGAGGTCTCACCATCCCCTTCAAAGGTACACCTCCAATGATCTAACGACGTCCCAGTAGACACCATCTCTTAAAGTTTCTACCACATCCTAATAGCACCAAATGGACCAAGCCTTTAACACAATGGGCTTTGGGTCGAGGGCCCTGTGGTAATGATGAGGGGACAAATCCAAACCATAGAGGGATGGGTCAGGGTTTTTCTTCCCAGAAGATGGAACCCCTAGGCCATCTAGGAGCTCTGCCTTAGGCCCTCTACTTTCTACAAAGGCAACCCTTTACAGTTCACCTGAGACAGGGTTAAATAAAGCACCAAGACTGCAGGTGGCACAGACATCTGGAGACCGCATGATCTAGAGGCTGAGACACCCAACTGGGTCTCCAAACTCTTGTAACAATTGAGGCCTCTCCCCCTAGAACAAGTCTCCAGGGAGTTCACAGCCAGTTCCCTGGAATGAGGGAAACAACATTCCTGGCATGCTCAGGTCAGGCCCAGGCCTCCCCCCCCAGTTCCCTCACAGGGGCTAAACTCCTCGGAGTCCTCTGCCCCAACCCTCTGGAATGCCGCAGCTCTCTTCTGCTTTCCAAGACCGCGTTGAAGGAGGGCTTTGGGTCCTCCGTTCCTCTCCGGTGGCCTGCCTGCTGGGCCAGAACTGTGCCCTCCTGAGGAGTCCCAGGGGATGCGGAACTCTCCAGTGGCCTGTACAGCCCCCATCAGCAGACTCGCTGGTCACCAGTGGCCGTGTCCCACTTTCCTGCCACTCTAGCTTTGGATTGTGCATAGGCCAGGTATCCGGTGGGCGACCCACTCTAGCCCCATGACGAACTCACGGAGCCACCTGCGCCTGACTGGGGTTGACCGAGGCACACGTGGAGCCTGGGGGAGGTGTTCCATGACGAGATGGGATGGGGCCGAGAGGTAATAGGGCCTTCGGGCTGGGGTACTGGACCACGAGTGAGAGTTTTCCAGGCGGTGCCCTGCCGAGGGCAGGCAGAACCGAGGAGAGAGACCTCCCCCGCTCCCACTTGCCCTGGGCTGCTGGTGGTTTCCTGGAGCGCGGGCTCTAGAGGAGGAGAACGTAGGGAAGGCCGCGGTTCGGTGTGGAGGGAGATGAGCAGGGACTGAACCGCAGGCTCAGCTGCTCTCGGGCCGAGCGCCTGGCTCCTGGCCCGCTCCCCGCGATGTCCTCCCGCGCTCATCCTGGGAGGGTTCTCAGCCCACTGGCTGGGGAGCATCGCACAGCGCTTGGGCCGTGCATCCGCGGGGCACCCCAACCTTGGGGTAGGAAAAGACTCTCTTCTCCCGCAACTTGTCAAGCCCGCCAGGCGGAGAGCTCCCGGCAAACCTGGAAAGCAAGAGTTGGCACCCAGTCACTACTGCTGTCTGCAAATCACCCTCACGCTGTGCCCAACGGAGCCGCTAGGGGCTGGAGCTGGGCGGGCCTCTAGGGAGTGGTGGAGCTTAAGGGCGTCGATTGTTACAACCGGTGCCTTCCCCGAGCCCACCTCTAGGAACATCCTCAGGGATTATCTGGTTAACCTTAGATGCAGCCCTCAGATAGAGGACTCAGGCGGAAGATTCGGCCAGCAATGCTCAGTGTGGAAGAAATGCTGGCTCTCTTGTGGGTAACCTGAGTTTCCTGTAAAATGGAGCCAGGCAGCCTGAAATCTCACTCTCCCATGTGAGCACCTGGGGATGGGGTCTCTCAGGCGGGGCTAGGTCGCCTCTCTCCTGGGCCTGCTCTCCTGGGATTGCAGATGAGGGCAAATGTACAGGGAGAGCTTCCTGGACCCAAGGGCAAAGATGTTAGAGTGAGGAGGTGTTGCGGGCAGGGCCTGGAAGGCAAGACAGGGTCTGGGGAGTTGGGGTGTGTGTGTGTGTGTGGTGATGGGGCTCTCTGTGGGGGCATCTGGTGCTCCAGGGCAGGGCTTGGAGTTATCCAGGCCTCACCAAGGGCCTCAAATGTTCCTCATGACTTTGGAGCCTCCACAGCTCTGTAGAACCACCTTAGGGTTGAAGTAAGGATCAGAATCAATGCAAAGGCAAGGAGGGAGCTTCCCCTACCGAGGAAAGCCCCCAAGGACCCAAGGGAATGGAGGGTGGGCCATTGGTGGGGAACTCACCCAATAAATATTGCAGAGATAGAGTCAGTGGGGCTGAAGGCGGATTGACAGTGGATAGTGAGAGGAAGAGTCAATCTTGAGTCCCAGGATCCTACAAGTGTGCTCAAGACCCTTTCTGCTTCTGTATGATGCAGTTACCACATCCTAGGAGGCCCAGCCTCAAGTATGGCTGGGCCTTAATATTTCATTGAGGCCAAGAGAATTGCTTTCTCATTACCATTGGAATACTAACAGGAGCTCACCTGGAAGAGACCTAAGCAATCCCTGCTTTCCTGATGGTTTCAGAATACAGATCACCTCTAGCAGACTCCAGGAGAGCCTTCTACCCTCAGTAAGAGAGAAGGCAAGACAGAGAGACCAACAGAATAAAAAAGAAAAAAAAACAACACTGAAATGGTTAATAAATCAGGCAAAAAAAAGCAGGTAGTTGTGTTTTAGGGTCAAGATTTTCTTTTTAATAGTATTGTCAACACATTCTCACTGTAGAAAAGTTTAAAGAGCACCAAAAAATTGTAAAAGAAAAAATATTCATATCCTCTCACCCAAACTCAACAACTTAGTTGAGTTCATCATACAGCATTTTCCTTCTTGACTTTCTTCCTTAAACAGTATTCAGACTTTTAACAAATTCTGTGGTTGTACTGTTTTCACAATTTGCAGTTCCTTTTCACTTAAGATCATCTCAAAAATATTTTCCATCATATAATAACCTCTTAGGTCACAGTGTTGAATAGGTCACTCCAGTCTTGGTCTGCCAGGTTCAATTTAATGCCTGAGCCCAGTGAAATGATAAATACAAATGTCACTTGGTTTACTTGCCTTTTGCATTATAAGAGAAGTTAAAAAACTTGGCTCCCTCACACTTATAAATCCTATTCTTTTCTGGAAAATCTTTAGGCAACTGTAAGCACAGTGACTTAGAAAACCCAGCAGTATAATTAACTTCCAGTGGAAGGAAGGAGGAAGTGTGGGCTGAGCTTAGTTAATAAGATTGGGATAGGTTGCTGTATTATATGAAGCATGTGGGCTAGAGCTGAAGGCCGTAGGGAGTAATCAATGCCACTGTTCGTTGGGTTCAGATGGATTTCATAAGCAAGAACTGAACTAGTGAAATATCAACAGAGAAAGATTGTCTCACTATTTCAACCCTACCAAAAAGCAGTTTGCAATGAATTCTGTGCTCAGTGTTGACTCAAGGGAAGGAAGGTGATATTTACAATTATTCATACCTTGATCATCCCAAGAAAATGGGGCTTCATTGACTCCCTGTTGCAAGTGGCACAATTAATAATTACTGGATTATGTAGATTGTCTCTAAATGTAAGTGTATGTTCAATCACAACAATCTTCAAATATAATTAATTAATGCAAAAAGTGTTGTGTGTGCCAGAGCACCCCAACTAGCATTCAATGTGCCCTAATGGAACGCTATAAGTAAGTCACACTGTCCTAGGGCAACTAGACACTACCAGTAAGTCACACAATCCTAGGGCAACTAAACATTACAAATAATTCACACAATCCTAGTGCAACCACAAGCCCCAAAATACCTCTGATGGCACGCAACTTCTCTTAACCAAATAGCAGACATTGTTCTTCTTGGGTGGTTCTCTTTAGCTGATGTCTGAATGTCAGGAAATGGTGGCGTTGATCCAGGGATGGACAGCAAGGTGGCCAGTCTCACTGATGTCCTTGGAGCAAAGCCCCCGATGTGGCAGGACAAGCAGTTGAAATGTTGGTGGTGTGGGCTGGTGATTGGTTACACCCCATAAAAGTCAATGTCCATTGGTTATGTACAGTGAGATAGTATAATTGCAACTGGGCATTTCTTTGTGCATGGGGCTGTGCTCCCTATCAATTGTAACCAGTCATTGCTAAGCAGGCCTATGGTTAGGTGCCCCTTAGAGCCCCTTATTGATTGCAAGCAGGCATGACTAAGCAAGTCAATAGCTACTGTTCCTTATGGCCAGCAACTTCGTGAGTCCCCAGCATGTCCAGACGTGTCTATGGCATATGCTCCTTACACTCCCTCAGAAAACTTCAGGAAACAAAACCATGTTTTGAGCTCAGAGACCCAATAACAGTGTTCAGTATCTTCTAGAAACTGGGTTTCATCATTGCCTGTGTCCTGGCTATTCAGGTTGTGGTCTCAAACCAGAAGCATCAGCATCACTTGGGAGTTTATTAACAAAACAGAATCTCAGGCCCCAGCAGAATCCAAATTGAAACAACATCCCCAAGCAATGTGCACATTTAATATAAAAGGCACTGTTCTCTCTACCATTGAGAGTCCTTCAACCCTTTAAAGCAAAATCATGCCTTAGGTAAGGCCGTCAACAAAAAGAATACTTAAAGTGGCTAACTTGGTGGCTTAACTTCCATGGAGTTTGTCTTTAAATAGATTAACTAAAATCTCCATCTTGATGTCCAAGAATTCCAATCTTTGAGAATGTCTTTCATATCTTCTCCTCCTCCCAGGTGCCACTATGAAGTGTTTTCTGTTGTGACATTTATGGCAGACCACAGGAACATGAAATGTGAAGGTCATGTGTGTGTTGGATTCAGATGAGCCATTTCTTCTTAGAAAGGTTTGCATTGCAATATGTACATTTTATTTTATTTATTTTTAAAAAAATTTTTTAGTTGTTGATGGGCTTTTATTTTTATTTATTTATAAGGATCAAACCCAGTGCCTCACACATGCTAGGCAAGCGCTTTACCACTGAGCCACAACCTCAGCCCTGTACATTTTAAATGACATTTAAAAAGTTTTTTATTATTAACCATTTATAGATGGCTCTATTTCTTCTCTTTGATCCTTTTGATTCTTCTATGGTCATATTATAGATCAGACCCTGACTCACAATGGAGCCAGTGGTATTAGATGTATGATTCCCTCTTTGAGGACATAACTAAAGAAATGAACCACAGGAAAGGCTGATTAATTGAGCTATTCCTTCGTAAAGCTTAATCCCTTTTGGCAAGATTGCTAAAGGAACTAGGATCTGGCTGCATTGTGGAAGCAAGATTAGCACATTTGTCCCAAGTGTGAAGTGATGGGCTGTCAGAAAGCTGCTGGATTTTCTGGACTGCGGACAACACCCAAACCTCAGCTCTGTGACCACCTGATGACCTGGAGCAGGGAAGTTTCTTCCGCAGCAAGCACAATTCCCAATTCTGGATTTATAGACCCTCAGAATACCTGCTGCAGTTTGAATATAGTTTGTCCCTTCTGAAACTCATGTTGAAATTTGATTGCCATTGTGATGGTATAGTGAGGTGGGACCTTTAGGAAGTGATTATGGCATTAAGACGGGCATTATGCCATTACTGTAGGAGTGGGTTATTTTAATGAGAACAGCATGTGATAAAGCAAGGTCACCCCTTGTGTTTTTTCCCTTTTACATGCACCCACTTGCCCTTATGCTTGCTTCCATGATTTGAAATGCCACATGTCCTTTTCCAGAAGCTGTGCTGTGCTTTTGGACTTCCCAGTCTCCATGACCAGGAGCCACCAAATAAACCTCTTTCCTTTATAAATTATTCAGTATCAAGTGTTCTGTCAAAGCAACAGAAAATGGACAACACAATTTCAGAGACTTCTCAAAATTTTCTCAACTTTAAGATTATTTTTAGAAATTAGCCAATGTGGACTGGGGCTGTGGCTCAGTGGTAGAGCGCTTGCCTAGCATGCCTGAGGCACTGGGTTCGAGCCTCAGCACCACATATAAATAATAAATGAACAAAATAAAAATCCATCAACAACTAAAAAAAATTTTTTAAAAATTCGCCAGTGTATAGAAGTTTAGTCAGGAAAGGAGAATATTGTGAAAGCAAAATAAATAACATTTTGGTACAAAGTCAAAAATGTTGAAATTGACAAAACTGTATTTAATTCTTGTGGCCCAGTCCAGACCACTATAGCAACATTTTCCTTTGCCAAGCCCACCATACTCCCGTTAATCTACTCTGCTAGCATCTCTTTCTTCCTCTTTTGCCAGGTAATGTGGGTGTTGAGGGAGTCAATTATGGGTGACCTGATAAGGACTCTGAGACAACTCCCTGGGGTGTCCATTATAGGAGCATTCATGACAGCCAGTTTTAAGCATTTATTAGAAATATATTCATTGTGGGGATGGGGTTGTATCTCAGTGATAGAATGCTTGCCTCACATGTATGAGGACCTGGGTTCAATCACACACACACACACACACACACACAATATTCATGATGATCTAGAATATTCTGTTTGGAAATCTATTCCAAAGAGCCAATAAAGAAATAGCAAAGTTTTACACATAGAGCTGCTTACAAGTCTGAATTTTTTTCCTACTCCTTTCTAGCTTCAGACCTTGAGCTAGTTACTCAATTTCTCATGTCTTTATTTCCTCAGAAAGGGGATAATAGTAAAATAAGCAACATCATTTAGAATAGCCCTAAATTGGAAACAGCCTCAAAGTCTAATTATAGGAAAATGGCTAAATACATTAAGGTACAGCTATATAGCAGCTTATTTTCTATCCATTAAGAAATGTATTTATGGGGCTGAGGATGTAGCTCAGTACGAGCATGTACTTAGTATGCCTGAGTTCCATCCCAAGCACCAAAAGAAAAAAAATGTATTTGTGAAAAGTGTTAAATGACATTAGAATGTGCATCTGATAGAATGTTATTATTTATAATATTTATGAAGAATTTACTATATGCCAGGAATTATAGTAAGTGTTCTGAAAATTTTAATTTAGCTCATTTAATTCTCATAACAACTTGCTATGGTTTGGGTGTGTGCCCCAAAGTCCTATGTGTTAAACCTTTCTTCTGTTAAAGTCTGTTATCTCATGTATTTTTTATAATCATAGAAAACTGACTAATATACATGAGGCAAGTATTATTATTACTATGAGGCAAGTATTATTACTACTATTATTCTCTTTCTGAGGAAATGAGGACATGTAGAGATTAAGTAACCAGCTCAAGATCTAAAGCTAGAAAAAAATTCAGACTTGTGTATATAAATTCATCTAAATTCACATACACAGAAAAAATCATGATTTAAGAAGTTTCTCCTGCTTAAAATCTTTTTATTGAACAAAAAATAATATTCAGGTAAGTGTATAAATCTCACACACACAGCTTAATTAAGCTTTTCATGGAACACCCCCATGTAACTACCATTCATATAGATAATTATCTCATATAATTTCCAGCATCCTATAAGGCTCCCATGTACTATTTTCCAATCAATGCCCTATAGAGGCAGTCACCACCTGACCTTTATCACCATAAATTAATGTTGGCTATTTTCGAACTTTAAAAATGGAATAATATAATATAGTTGTCCCTTGATATCTAAAGGGGGTTTGTTTCAGGATTCCCTTTGGATATCAAAATCCTCAAATGTCCAAGCTGCATATATAAAATGGTATAGTGTTTGCATGTAATCTACATACATCCTCCTGCATACTTTAAATCATCTCTAAATGACTTACAATGCCTAATATAATGCACATGCTATGTAAATAGTTGTTATACAATATTGTCTGGGGAATAATGACAAGGAAAAAGTCTGTACATGTTCAACATGAACACATTTTTTTCTGATTATTTTCAATATAAGGTTAGTTGAGTCCATCAACGTTGAACCCATAGATATAGGAAACCAACTTTATACGCTCTCTTGTGTTTGACTTCTTCCAGTCAACATTGTGTCTGTAAGATTTATCCTTATTGCATGACCCAGCAGTACTCTTTTCACTGTTATATAGTATTCCATTGTAGAATATATAACTTTTTTTTTTTTTTATTAGAGCATTACTGTTAAACATAGTATTTGGGTTCATTTTGACAAAATACATTCAAGGAATGTGATTTCAGTTCCTATTTCCCAACTTCTCCTCCCCTCCTCTAACCCCCTATTCTCTTTCTTCTACTCTAGTGATTTTCTTTCCCTCATTATTTATTTATTTATTTATTTATTTATTTATTTATTTATCTATTTATCTATTTATTTATCTATTTATTTTTTGGTACTGGAGATTGAACTCAGGGGTACTCAACCACTGAGCCACATCCCCAACCCTATTTTGTGTTTTATGTAGAGACAGGGTCTCATTGAGTTGCTTAGTGCCTCGCTATTGCTGAGGCTGGCTTTGAACTCACGATTCTTCTGTCTCAGCCTCCCTAAGTGCTGGGATTACAGGCTTGCGCCACCGTGCCCGGCTCCTCATTATTTATTTTTGATTGGTACTTTCTACATATACATAAAGAAATTCTGTTTGGTACATTTATATATGAATATAACATGATTCTGTTAAATTTACTTCATATTTCCTCCACTTTCCCATCCTTCTTCCCTCCCTCTCAATCTTCTTCTTCTATTCCACTGATCTTCCCTGTATCTTTATGGTATCCAATCCTGGTTCCTTCCCTCCACCCGCTGGCTTCTTTCCCTTGTTTTTCTCTGGCTTCCACATATAAGAGAAAAAAATTGTTTCCTGATTTTCGGAGTGTGGCTTATTTCACTTAGCATGATGCTCTCCATTTTCATCCACTTACCAGCAAACGCCATCATTTCATTCTTTACGATTGAGTAAAACTTCATTGTGTACTCATATATTTTCTTGATTCATTCATCTATTGATGGGCATCTGGGCTGATTTCATAATTTGGCTATTGTGAATTGTGCTGCTATAAACATTGGTGTGGCTGTATCTCTGCAGTATGCTGATTTTAGTTCTTTTGGATAAGTACTGTGGAGTGGAATAGCTGGGTCATATGTTGGGTATTTCCTAGTTTTTTGAGTAATCTCATACTGCTTTCCAGAGTGCTTCTACTAATCTGCAGTCCCACCAACAATGTATCAGTGTGCCTCCCCGCCACATCCTCACCAGTATTGTGTTTTTGCTAATTTGTTCTTTTTAGTTATACACGACAGTAGAGTATATTTTGACATATTTATACAAACATGGAGTACATCTTATTCTAATTAGGTTCACAGTCTTGTGGTTGTACATGATGTGTATTATTTGTGTTCTTGATAATTGCCATTCTGACGGAAGTGAGATGAAATCAGTATAGTTTTGATTTGCAGTTCTCTGATTGCTAGAGATACTGAATATTTTTTCATTGTTGGCCATTTGTATTTCTTCTTTTTTAAAAAAACAATTTTAGTTGTAATAACTTTATTTTATTTATTTATTTTTAATATCGTACTGAGGATCAAAACCAGTGCCTTACACATGCCTCACTCCTGTCTTTCTTCTTTTGAGAAATGTCTGTTTAGTTCTTTTGCATATATACTTCTTTAAGTTCTTTATGTATTCGGGACATTAATCCCCTGCCAGAGGAGAAACTGGCAAGATTTATTTCCCATTTTGTAGGATCTCTCTTCATGCTTTTAATAGTTTCCTTTGCTGTGCAGGAGCTTTTTAATTTAATGGCATCCCACTTACTGATTCTCGCTTTTATTTCTTGCGCTTGAGGGGTCTTGTTAAGGAACTCAGTGCCTGCACCTATATAACAGAGTGTTGATCCTATGTTTTCTTCCAGCAGTTGCAAGATTTCTGGTCTAATTACTAAGTTCCTGATCCATTTTGATTTAACTTTTGTGCAGGGTGAGAGATAGGGATCTAATTTCCTTCTTCTGCATATGGACTTCCACTTTTTCCAGCACCATTTGTTAAAAAGGCTATCTTTTCTTCAAAACATATTTTTGGCATTTTTGTCAAGTATCAGATGACTGTAAGCATGTGGGTTTGCCTCTGTATCTTCTGTTCTGTTCCACTGGTCTTCATGCTTATTCTGATGCCAATACAATGCTATTTTTGTTGCTATTACTCTACTCGGTAGTATAATTTTTTTTAGTTGTTGATAGATCTTTATTTTATTCATTTATTATTTACATTTGATGCTGAGGAACCAACCCAGTGCCTCACACATGCTAGGCAAGTGCTCTACTACTGAGCTACAGCCCCAGCCCTTGGTAGTATAATTTGAGATCAGGTTTTGTTGATACTTCTTCCATTGCTCTTCATGGTCAGAATGGCTTTCATTATTCTAGGTGTCTTATTCTTTCAAATGAATTTAAGGACTGCTTTTTCTAGTACTGTGAAGCATATTATTGTTATTTTGATAGGGATTGCATTAAATCTTTTTATTGCTTTTGGTAATATAGCCATTTTTTAAACTCATTCTGCTTTTGAAGAACTTTTGAGGATTTTTTTACTATTATGAATAATGGTCCTATGAATATCTAGTGCATGTCTCTCTATTACATTCTAAACAAGTCCTCATATCTATTAGGTACATACCCATAAGTAGAATTGCTAAGCCTCAGAGTATGGTGAATACTGCCAAATGGTTTTTCCAAAGTGATTGTACCAGTTAACAATCTTACAGTATTCTTTGTTTTATTCTTTTGTATAAATTTCCTTTACATTCCTTTATGTATTTTTTTTGCACAAAAGCCACATGAGAGAAAAACATACAACAATAACAAAATCATAGCTGTATCATAGAAGATAGCTTATAAGCATTTTCTAGGAAGTAGGTCCTCTGACCTTCCTCATTAAGTTGTCTAACAAAGAGGGGATGTAGGAAGAGGGACAAAAGAGCTCCTGCACTAGAAACATGATATTCCGCTATGTAAAGATGCCTCTATCAGTAGCAAGGATATACTGATTTCATCACCTCCTAATTGTTAGCAGCCCACTCTCTTACCACAATTAAGCAGTGCCATATTGCTTTATTATGATGGAAAATCAGGATAAAGGAGGTCATAGAAGACTTAACTCTAGCCCCAAATCTGTCACAGAGTTACTCTGTCAGTCTTTTTGTTTTGTTTTGTTTTGTTTTTGGTACTGGGGATTGAACTCAGGGGCACTCGACCACTGAGCCACATCCCCAGCCCTATTTTGTGTTTTATGTAGAGACAGGGTCTCACTGAGTTGCTTAGCGCCTGGCCCTTGCTGAGGCTGGCTTTGAACTCACGATTCTCCTGTCAGCCTCCCTAAGTGCTGGGATTACAGGCTTGAGCCACCGCGCCCGGCTTACTCTGTCAGTCTTTAGTGTGTAAATTATGGGGTGTAACAACCCCAGCTAAAGAATCTGGTGTGCCTAGAGATGGGATAAAGGTGTGCAGTAGTCTTAAAATATATTATTTTTAGTCATTAATATCTGATCACTTCTGTTACAAATGGGTGACAGATGTGTGATGACTTTTGTTTTGATGAATTGCAGTTCTCTTTGCCATTTCTGAGATATTATAGCTTAGCTGCATCTGAACACTAATGCCAATTTATGAGATGCATGAGTCATCATGGAAAAGACTCAAAGAGAAAAAACAGGGCCTAATAAAATAGCCTGTGGGTCAGAGTCTAACAGCATTCTTCTCCAAAGAAATGAGCTAAGAGTGCAGTGACTATTAAAGTTGCCTAGAAACAAAATCTGAATGCCACCTGAATGCCCAAAGGCTCTCCTTTACCTGACAGGTAGATTTTTACTTTCCTGATAGTCTATGTGCTACACACTATGCTGGGGACATAGGCCTTGCCCTCAAGAGTCTTACAGTCTGCAGAGTGGAGACAGATAAGTAAATGGGAAATTATGATATAACCCAATAAGTCAAGTCTATATCATCTCAAATGCTTACTGGGTAGGTTTTCTCCCTACCCAGTAGTGAGGTATGCAGTTTATCATTTTATTTTAGTTTAGTTTAGTTTTTTGGTACTGAAGATTGAACTCAGGGGTACTTGACCACTGAGCCACATCCCCAGCCCTATTTTGTGTTTTATGTAGACACAGGGTCTCACTGAGTTGCTTAGCGCCTCGCCATTGCTGAGGCTGGCTTTGAACTCGCGATTCTCCTGTCTCAGCCCCACTAAGTGCTGGGATTATAGGCTTGAGCCACCGTGCCTGGCTCAGTTTATCATTTTATAATATACAGTCTACCCTCTTTTTCCTTGGGTTCCACATCTGTAGATTTAACCAATTATGAATCAAAAAAATGTTCAGGAAAAAACCTGCATATATGTTGAACATGTGCAGACTTTTTTCTTGTTATTATACAGTATAATAACAATACAGTATAACAACTATTAACAATACAGTATAACTATTTATGTAGCATTACATTTTATTAGGTATTAAGGTCATCTAGAGTTGATTTAAAGTATACAAGAGGTTGTGTGTAGGTTATATACAAATACTGTACTATTTTGTATAAAGGACTTGAGCATCCTTGGATTTGAATATCCATGGGAAACCTGGAAATATTCCCCCTCAAATACTGAGGAACGACTGTAATTCAGTTTTGCTCATGAACCCATTGTACATATTAGATGACAGACATATGAAAAAAATGGCTTGAGGATATGCTCTGGGGTAAAGAAATGGGACACTCCCTTTTTTTTAAACATTTGGGTGCTCATGATACAAAGGGAATCCAAAACTATCCTGAGACAGATAAATGGATGAGGTCCACTTATTCTTTACAAGTTTTACCTTTCTTCTACCATTCTCAGAGTACAACTTCTAAAATAGGATTTGCATTCATTACCTGGAATCTGATGCAGATGAAATCCAAGTCTCATCTCCAATGGCCAGAGCTATGATCACTAAGCAGTGACCACAGACAGAAGCACACAGAGTGATGAATAGGCATTAAAGAGAGTGCTGGAATTATGAAACTACTCCACAAAAGCAGCTACCAGTGCCTTTACCTTCATAAAACCTACTGGACCAGGTGGTTTTAATCTTTTCTCCAAGTATCTGTTTCCTGAGTTAAAAAGCAACCAGCAGGGGCTGGGGTTGTGGCTCAGTGGTGGAGCACTTGCCTAGCATGTGTGAGGCACTGGGTTCAATTCACAGCATTGCACATAAACAAATAAAGTCCATTGACAACTAAAAAAATATTTTAAAAAAGCAACCAATAGCCCATATCTGCCTTCAAAATAAGTTAAACACATTTCTGTAGCTGTAATATAATAGCTGAGAAAGCAACTTACAAATGGGAAAGATTTATTTTGGCTTATAATTTTGGAGGTTTCAGTACATGATCAGTTGGCCCCATTGCATTGGCCTATGACAAGGCAGCATAACAGCAGGACAGTTTGCCAGGAAGCAAAGGAGAAGGTGAGAGTAGGTTCCCAAAATCTCCTTCAAGGACGTGCTCCCAGTGACCCAAAGACCTCCCATTAGGTCCCCACCTCTTAGGGGTCCACCACCTCCCAATAGCGCCACCCTCAGGACTAAGCCTTAAACACATGGGCCTTGGGAGACATCCAAGATCCAAATGATGGTACTGCCATAAATAAAATAGAGGGTAGGGGAGCAGGAGGAGAATGGGGAAGAGGAGGAGGAGAAGGAGAGGAAAAGGAAAAAGAGGAGGAGAAGAAAGAAGAAGAAAAATAAGGGGGGCACCATAGCATAAAACTCTATGAAATGTATATAAGGATGAAGAAGGAGGAGATGGGGTTCATGAGTAGAATGGGGAGGACCTCATTTAACAAATTTTGCTGTTTGCTCTGTGCTTGGTGCTGGGAACTCAGAGATGAAGCAGCCATTTACTGACCTGCTAAAGCAGAAAGATGAGATGGACACAAATAAAAACAAAACCCTGCACTGAGTACTCCAGATTCTTACCACCCTAAGCATTGCTGTGGACCAGCAGCATCAGCATCACTCAGGAGTTTGTTAGGAATGCAGTCCATCTCTGGAATTAGAGCCTGCATTTTGACAGGAAACTCAGAGTTTTAGAAGCACTGCTGTACATGGTGTGGGGCTGTAGGCAGCATATGGTTGGAAGGAGAAGGGCTGACTATGTCTGAAATCAGGGAAGGCTTCCCCAAGGAAAGATCATCAAAGATGTGTAGGGACTTTGAGAAGAGGGGAACAGAAATCCCAAGTAGATAGAGCAAGGGGTAGGATAAGAAAGCAGCAGGCTGAAGAGAGATGATGCTATCCTAGAAACATACACTGAAATCTGACTTTTGAAGACATATACCCACCATTTGAAGGAATTTATGCAGTGTTTGATCCCCAAGAATGAAAAATAATTAAGGAGAGAGGACATTCTCCAAGTGCCATGCTGATGTGTAATCAGTAGCCAGGTGTACAATGTACAGTAGAGATAATAGTAGGGGTTCCACCACCTCCCAATAGCGCCACCCTCAGGCTTTTTTTTTGCTGGCTGTGGAATGATATTTTCAAGGGAAAAACTAGTAAAGACTAGTGCCCTTCAAGTTTGCTCCCAGACACTTGGAAGCGTCCATGAGTTTGAAGGGACACAGAACAAAAAATTTCCATCTGAGGCTATTTATATTCTGAGGATAAGAAAGGCAAGATAATTATCTATTCCCCTAAATGGTATTAAGTCACAACACGGGAAATAGTATTTCTTAGAGGCAAAGTGGCAACTATTTAATCTTTTACACAGACCTGTGAAAAGCCAAAGCAGACAGAAAATCCCTGCCTCACTTAAGCTGGAACTTAGGTCTGACTCAGGAGCTGAAAGTGTAGTGTTTTGATAAGGATGGTCAGTCCATATGCCACATCCAGAGGGTGCTGAATCCACTGCTGAAGGCCCGGACCATCCATCCCTCATTGGATCCTCTCAATGTAGAGCCAGAGAAAGGCAGGAGGCTTTTTAAAATAGCTGAGATCCAGGTGTGATGGTGCTGAGGCAAGAGGATCTCAAGTTCAAGTCCAGCCTGGGCAATTTAGCAAGACCTTTTCTCAAAAATAAAATAAATGTTCAGTGATAGAGCACCCCTGAGTTCAATCCCCAGTACCATCAAAGAAAAGAAAGAGAACTTTTGTCATACTCCACTATAATAATGATAATTGATTTTTCTTTTTTCCTTTTCTATTTCCTTTTTCTTTTTGGTACTAGAGAGCAGACCCAGGGTATTCTACCACCAAGCTACATCCCCAACCCTTTTTATTTATTTTTTACTTTTAAATGTTCAGATAGGGTTTTGCTAAGTTGCCCAGGCTGGCCTTGAACTTGTGATCCTTCTGAATAAATTCCTTAGTCTTTTTTTTTTTTTTTTTTTTGGTGCCCAGGATTGAACTCAGGGGTACTCGACCACTGAGCCACATCCCCATCCCTATTTTGTGTTTTATGTAGAGACAGGATCTCATTGAGTTGCTTAGCACCTCACTGTTGCTGAGGCTGGCTTTGAACTCACAATTCTCCTGTCTCAGCTTCCCAAAGTGCTGGGATTACGCCACCACCCCAGCTCCCCCTAGTCTTAAACCTGCTTCACCTGCTTTTCATTACTTGTTTTCATTGGCTTTAAAAATCACCAACTTTGGGGATAGAGGTAACCCTCTGAGCTGGGGGTTATGATGGTAAGTCTTGATGAAGCTTGATCATACATGTGCATCTGCATCATGAACTACTTTCTAACCTCAAATTGCCATTCCCCAGGCTTTGACCTATAAATATCCCAAATGCTCTCCTGGGAAGGTGAATTCAAAACTTGTCCTCTCATTTCTAAGCATGGCCACCTTGTGAATAAACACTGTTTTCATAACTCACTGTTTCAGTAATTGGCATACTGTGGTAGGCTAAACAGGCCTGGTTCAGTAACACTTAGGCCACTGAAACTATTGACTGGGGGTGGGGGTTAAAGTGTGTGAGAACTAAAAAGCAGAGAATTAGCAACTAGGAATTAGCAATTATGCTGCCATGTGAAGTGACAATAATATTTGATTATGAATGATTTTATAAAGGATAACTCTTAGAAGAGATTAGATTGTTGGGACATTAAAAAGGGTATTAGAATTAGTTTCTATAAACAGTTCTGGGGTTTTGTTGTCATCTGATCTTAGAGACAAGCATAAATCTTTTCAGCCCATCACCAAAGCAATCTTAGTATTGATGATGGTCTCTTCAGGAGGCTGATATAAGCAAGTTATGGACCTCTTCAGAAAAACGTATAATTGCACACATGCCAAATTTTCCTTACATCTACTTGGTAACATTGTGAGTTAATTTTCACTGAGAAAAGCAGCATTTTAAAAAAACATCTGTTGAAATAAATTTGCTTTTATATTTAAAAATCAGTATCTATTAATGTTCAAAAAATAAATATACTTTATACAGGCAGACTTTAATTATTTGTGCAATTTTCAAAGAAATGTTTACAATAACCAAATATTTAGTTTAAATATTGTTAAATAAGTCAAAATTATTTTGTTTTGATAAGTTGCTCTGCATAACATCTTTGACATAAACTGTCTTCTTATTTCATTTTCAAAGCAATAATACTTGTACAGTATAAGTAGTAAAGTTGTAACTGTTGGTTGTGTTACTGAAGTTAGCAGTGTTTGTGATGCCCACTGTGTACTTCCATTTCAAACGGTTCTATAAAATGTATAAAAATGTTGTACTTTTGTTCTACCCATCCCTACCCTCAGTTCTAGCTCTTCAGAGGTAGCCTTTCTTAAACTATTTGTCTACCATTTGCTTTCATACATGTAAGTTACTGTAATATTATGCTTGTTTTTAAAAAAATTTTAAATCATCTATTAATTTCCTACAGGGGAAAATGTAAGAAATTATTTTCCTTATGTCATATTCCATGTTTCCTTAATTCTGCACCAATCCTCCCAATTTAGTTATATAAACATTTATGGTTAAATAAATATTGAGTGTTTACTTGTTAAAAAAAAAAAGAAGAAGAAGAAGAAAGGAAAATAAAATTGGAGGCTTAGTATTAGCACCCATGAGGTGCTGGTTCTATGATGAATGCATGACCTCTAATTTGTTCCACAACTCTACAATATCACTGTCCACAGCCTCACTTAAAAACCGAGGAACCTAGGGTTCAGTGAGGGGGGTTGTGAGGTCCCATACCAGGCTGTGTGAGCTGCGATTCAAGTCTAGGTCAGCCTTGTTTGCCATAGCCACTGCCCCACTGCCCCACTGCCGGGAGTGCAGCACTCTGCTGTTTGGAAGTCTCCAGAAGAAGGTGTCTGTTGACAGTTGGTCTAGTCTTCAGAAAATCCACCAGAAATACAGAAAAACAGACAAAATCCACATTGGTAAAACTGATTAATTGAATGGCAATAATTAAATTACATAAGATTTATAAACTACATATAGCCATACATAACAATGATTTTTTACTATAAAAGTTGCATTTTACCAAAAGTTCAAGCATAGGTTTTACATATACAGCTTTTGCACTTGAAAGTCATTTGTTTACAGACATTTTGTTTGTTGTTTTTCCAGAACACAATTTTCATGACTATGTTTTTCAAATAAAGAACATTTCACATAAACCCAAATCTATGTATCCAGGTGAGACATTAGTAATAGGAAATCAATAATCTATCATTTACTCTTTTAAAGATTCTATGCTAAATCCTGAAAGAGAAAGAAGGCAATTTTGGATTTGTAGTATGACTTTTTAAAATTAATTTATTAAATTGGCATATTATAATTGTACATAGTAGTGGTATGTATTGTGACATATTTGTACATGCATATAATTTGCAGTTGGGGAATGAAATTGACAAAATTATGTTAATATTTTTGAAAAACCTATAAATTGTTTTCCAACTCACCTATACCATTCTGCAGTCTCACCAGTAGTGTATGAGTGTTCCAATTTTTTCATATCCTTGCCAAATTTGTCATCTGTGTTTTTTATTATAGACATCCTCGTGGTTGATAGTTCACTGTCGTTTTGATTTGCAGTTCTCTAATGACTAATGTTGAGCATCTTTACATAAGGATCTTCTACATCTTCTTTAGAGAAATATCTGTTCAAATATTTTATCCATTTTTTTATTTTTAATTTTTTTAGTACCAAAGATTGAACTCAGGGGCACTCTACCACTGAGCTGCATCCCCAGCCCTATCTTCTGTTTTATGTAGAGACAGGGTCTCACTGAGTTGCTTAGTGTCTCGCCGTTGCTGAGGCTGGCTTTGAACTCGCAATTCTCCTGTCTCAGTTTCCCAAAGTGTTGGGATTACAGGTGTGCGCCACCATGCCCGGCTATTTTATCTATTTTTAAACATTTTTTTCTTTTTATTATTTAGTTGTAAGAGTTTGCTTTTTTTAAAAAAAATATATCTTGGGTCTGGGGTTGTAGCTCAGTGGTAGAGCTTTTGTCTGGTATATAAGGTCCAGGATTTGATCCCCAGCACTGAAAAAAATTATCTATTTAAGTCCCTTATTGAATATAGGATAAGCAACTATTTTCTCCCACTTTATATATTGTCCTTCCATTTTGTAATATTTTCAGTTGTAGATGGACATAATACCTTTATTTTGTTTATTTAGTTGTATGTGGTGCTGGGGATTGAACCCAGTGCCTCACATGTGCTAAGCAAGAGCTCTACCACTGAGCTACAACCCCAACCCTTTACATTTCTTGATGGTGCTGTTTGAAGTGCAAAGTTTTAAAGTTTTTATTAAATTCAATTTATCCATTTTGCTTTTATGATTTGTGCTTTGGACGTGTGCCTGAGAAAAGATCACAGAGATTTACTCCTATGTGTTCTTCTAAGGGTTTTATTTCTTATATTTGTGATCTATATTGAGTTAATTTTTGCATATGGAGTGAGGTAGAGAATCCAATTTCTCACTAAATTACCCAGGCTGATCTCAAACTTGAGATCCTCCTGCCTCAGCCTTCAGAGTCACTTGGATTACAGGTGTGTGCCACTGTACCTGGCTATGTTATGTATATTTTTGAGTTTGGTTTCTTTCATTCAGCATAATGTTTATAAGAATAGAGTGCAAAATATTCTCCCCTCCATTGAATTTTTATGAAGTTGCCAAAGTAATTCACTGAGAAAAGAAAAGTCTTTTCAACAAGTGATACTGAAATAAATGAACATTAGTGTAAGATTTCATATACAAAAGTTAACTTGAAGTCGGGCGTGGTAGCGCACGCCTGTAATCCTAGCACTTTGGGAGGCTGAGACTTGAGAATCGTGAGTTCAAAGCCAGCCTCAGCAACTCAGTGAGACTCTGTCTCTAAATGAAATACAAAATAGGGCTGGGGGCTGGGGATATGGCTCAGTGGTTGAGTGCCCCTGAGTTCAATCCTCGGTACCCCCCTCCAAAAAAAAATGTTAACTTGAAATGGACCATAGACCTAAGTGTAAAACCTAGAAATCTAGAAATTTTAGAAGAAATATAGGAGAAAAATCTCTGTGAACTTTGGTCAGGCAACAGTTTACTAGATTGGACACAAACAGTGCAAGTCATTAAGTTTTTAGAAATTAACTTTACTTCAACATACTTCAAAAATGTCTTTCAAGAAAAGGAAACAAGCCACAACTTGGATAAATACCTCCAATGCATATATCTGATAATTGGGTTATAGTTTAAATTTTAGTTCTGTTTCTGGTCTTCAGAGATTCCTAATATATGTATGTTGGATATTCTTTTCTTTCATTAGAAAATACTTTAGTAGTTTCTGTAATCAAACCCATGTAGATAAGATCTTACATGTTTAATACATGTGTTATCTCTGTTCCAATGGAAAAAAGTTAAGTTAATGTTTCTAGACCAATATGGCCATTAATTTCTGTATAATGCCAACTCAACACAGTTAACTGGGATACTTTTTTCCAAAGTTGATAGCATAGCTAAAGTTTCCAAAAATTCTAATTATATATATGTATATATTTATATAAAAAGCATATAACATATGCTATTATGTTATATTTATATAACAGCAAAGTTCCATTACTGTTGTGATACCTGGTCCCATTTTTTAAATTAGCTTCTCAATCATCATCTGAAAAGAAAACATTCCAGAGTAACATTAAAATCAGCTCTGATAAAGCATGGTCACACTACATATCATAAAGCAGATACTAGGGTAGGATAAAGTACTGTCCTACATCTATAATACTAGAGGATATAATTTAAAAGGTGTTGAGACTTGATTCTACTTTTCCAGCAGGGAGCCCAAAGGATGATAGGCAACTCTGTCAAGAAATGAACTTCACAATAGCTAAACTGTGGAACCAACCTAGATGTCCTTCAATGGAAGAATGGATAAAGAAACTGTGTTACATATATACAATGGAATATTACTCAGCAATAAGAGAGAATAAAATTATGGCATTTGCAGGTAAATGGATAGAGTTGGAGAATATCATGCCAAGCGAAGTAAGCCAATCCTAAAAAACCAAAGGCCAAATGTTCTCTCTGATAAGTGGGTGCTGATCCATAATGGGGGAGGGGGCATACGAAGAATGGAGGAACTTTGGTTAAAGGTGAGGGAGGGGAGGGGAGGTGACATGGGGGCATGAAAGATGGTGGAATAAGAGGGACATCATTGCCCTAGGTTCATGTATGACTGCACATATGGTTGCGACTCTACATCATGTACAACCAGATAAATGAAAACTTGTGCTCCATTTGTGTACAATGAATCAAATGCATTCTGCTGCCATGTATACCTAAGTAGAATAAATAAATTTTAAAAGAAAGAAATGAACTTCCTTAGGATTTCCTTTCATTGGTGTTGGATCTTCTTTATGTGCCTTCTGTTTTAATCATTTTCTTCTCTGATCTTTTTTTAAATGTCTTAACCTTATTTTTAAATTTTCTTGGATATTTTCCTACTTTTCTTCAACACTCTTTATAAAATCTGCATTTGAGTATATTCTCCCTTGGACATGATGAAATTTAGTTTTCCCAGTGCTATGGTTTTATCATCCCCTCCCCACTGTGAGTTCAATAAACTAGTTTCATTTCTTATGTTCTTTGCCAGTTTCTCTTCCTAAGTTTTCAACTTCTGATCCAAGGTACTTTTTCAGTTTTTATGTGATTATATTAAATTAATAATTAACACAGTTTAGAATGATGTTACAGATTTCTTATACTTCATAGTTTGAGAGAGTTGTTCATTAGCTGAAATATTCTAATTTACTTCCTCCCTCCTTTCCTCCCTTTCTCTCTCCCTTCTTTCCTTCTTTCCAGATGCCAGCTTTAAGTGTGAATGCATTCCATGAATAGGATGGGTAGGTTGGAGTGGATTACAAGATTCCTACCTCAAGAAACCCTTCTACATTCTGTCAATACATAGGCAATTGCATTTCCCTTAATATTTGGCTTGAAGGAAAGGCATATGTGAGAGGAAATTTCATGTGTCCTTTAACTTTGGGGCTGTCTTTTGTCTTCCAACATCCTCCATTTACTTTTCTTGATTTTTTTTCTTTTTATGACCCAGGTTTGAAAGCCAGTCTTCCTCCTTTTTCTAGCATTTTTGTGAGGATATTCAAATATACAGAAAAGTTGAAAAAACTTTCCAGTGAACATTCATATACTTAGATTCCACCATTAACATTTTATACTTCTTGCTTACCACATATTGTTGAAACTGTTCCTCTATCCATCCATTAATCCATATTATTTTTATGCATCTCAAATTAAATTGTACTCAATCAGTACAACTCTCCTTAAATGCTTCATCATGCATATCATTAAACAAAGGTCAATATTTCTTTACAGTTTTTAAATGTAAAGTCTACACACAGTGAAATGCACAAATATTCAGTATAAATTTGGTAAATTATGAAAATTGCATGCATCTGTGACTCCCAAACCCCTCTCAAGATATAGAACACCACCATCAACCCAGTCTCCTTATGCCCCTGTCCAGTAAGTCCTCTATAATGTACAGGAGGAGATCTGTGGTAAAGTGACTGGTGGGTCTGCACCCACCAATTCTTGTGATCCCACAGGAAGAATTTGAAGTGATTCACATAAAGCAACAAGCAGGAGTTTATTAGAAAGTTAGAAGATACAGACATTCAGGACAGACTGAAAGGCTCACCTCAGAGAGGGAGTAGCCTGCACAAAGCTGAGTTTTTTAAGGGTTTTGAGTCCCTTTTTTCTTGTCCTATTTTCTCATACCCCATTAAGTGGTTAATTGCTCCTTGGTATATCCCTCAGCAAATTTCCTAAGCGAGGGTCCTGATGACTTTTAGTCACAGGGGGAGGTTGTGACATGTGTTTGGTGGTGAACTGGTTACAGGGACAGCTGCTTACAAGGTCTTGGGGGCAATAGTTCCCTTGAAAGATTATAATTATCCATAGCTGGGGAGAGCATACATCACGGTTCGCATTTTACAGAGATGCTTGTCTGCTTTGACAAGTTTCCCTGTTGTTACGTTTTGGATATGAGGTGTCCCCCCAAAAGCTCCTGTTAATGTAGGAATATTCAGAGGTGAAATGATCAAGTTGAAAGAGTTGTAGTCCAATCAGTTCATCCTAGTTTGAATGGACTGACTGGGTGGTAACTATAGGCAGGTGGGTCACAGGGGTGTGTCCTGGAAGGGTGCATATTCCTTGTGGTTTCTACCCCCAACCCCTGCTTCCTGACCCCACCAAGAGCTGAACAGCTTTCCTCCAAGGGGCCCTTCTCCCATGATGTGCTTCCTCATCTTGGGTCCAAAGCAATGGAGTCAGCTGTCTATGGACTGAGGCCTCTAAAACCATGAGCCCCAAATAAAGTTGTTCTTGTCAGGTATTTTGGTCACAGCCACAAAAAGCTAACTAAAACACCCATGATTTTGAGCAATAGTTCCCTTAAGAGGTTATAATTGTCTGTGGGTTGGAGAAGGTTGGACATTACAGTTGACATTTTCCAGATGCTTGCCTGTTTCAATAAGCTTCCATATGGTTTTTTTTTGTTTTTTTGTTTGTTTGTTTTTTGGTACTGGAGATTGAACTCAGGGGTACTCAATCACTGAGCCACATCCCCAGTCCTATTTTTTTGTTTTATGTAGAGACAGGGTCTCACTGAGTTGCTTAGCGCCTCACCATTGCTGAGGCTGACTTTGAACTTGCGATTCTCCTGTCTCAGCCTCCCTAAGTGCTGGGATTACAGGCTTGAGCCACCGCGCCCGGCTTTCCATATTGTTTTAAGTCCTGTGACTCCTGGATTTTTCTTAGTGAATATGTCTAAAGTTGTTCCTGGAAGTTACTGCCCTTCCTTGTCCTTCCTTCTACACACCTGTTCATGGCTGACTAACCTACCTAACACTCTATCCTGTATTCACAGAGAAACCATTGTTCTGTCAATCATTAATTGGTTTTCTTTGTTTTAGAATTTTCATAGGAATGGAACATATGATATGTACTCTTGCACAGTCTTTTTTCACTTAGCATGATGTTTCTGAGATTCATCCATATTATTTTTGTTATTGGTAATTTTATCAGTAATTCATTCTGTTTTATTTTAGAGGAGATTTTTGTTGAATATGGAATATGCCACAGATTACTTAATTACTCTCCTGATCACAAACATTTGTATTATTTCCAATTTGGGAGCTGTTAGAAAAAGCTGTTAGAATGGTCTCTTGATTCTCTTGCTATCCCAACCACCTTCGATCTCCTTTATTAAAGGGTCCCACATCCTCATGGGCATGAACCAAACCGGACAAATGGAGCAGGAGGCTTGGAAGGGAATGGGAATGACTTATGATTTCACCTACCTCCCTGGAAATAAACTCTCCACAGACAGAAGGAAGTGGAGAGAACTCTCTTCACTCTTGGTTCTCTTCCTCTTGTCCTCACTCGAAAAAAGCCCTAATACTGGCTGCACAGTCCCTAAGTCCCCCTATATCGCACATAGCAACATCCCTTCACTTGCTAGGGATGGCCCTGAGGCAGCCTACCATTCCCCTTTACCTTTGGTTTGCTCCTGGCAACTCCACACTCTCCTCCTTCCTCAGCCTCTGGCCTAGTCACCCATGTTTTCTGTTACCTACTCAGACCTTTTCTCTCATTTTCCAGGCCTCTCTGCCAAAGGGCTTCTAGGGAAGCAGCATCTTGAGGGGCTTCCCTTCTCCCAGCAAGAGACCACCAACAGGCCCTCTCTACCTAGGATGTGGAACTCATATGGCTGCCACACTCTCTTTGAGGTCAGAGGCTGAGTGCTTCTGTCTCACTCCTGGGGAAGTCGGGGGGGGGGGGAGGTAAGACTGTGGACCAAGTGGAAACTATGAAGCATCTTTATTTTACATTTAAAATCATTTTTTCAGAGAAATGGACATCAGGATGAGATCTAAAATAATTCCAATTAGAGGTCCAGGAAAGAATAAGGAAAATGGGACTTTTCAAGAACAAAAAAGCCTTAAGGTTACCTTATATGCAGAATATTGATTTTTTAAAGCATTTATTCTCTCTTATTGCTAAAAGTAGAATTTTCTGGACCATTTTGCAGCCTAGTAAACTCTAAAACTCTAGTGTATGAAGTGTTGAATTTAGGTTTGCTATTTTAAAAAAGGTAAAGGAGCAGATATTTTCATAGATAATTTAGATACACAGAACTAGTTTTCATTAGACTTGTGGGGAAAGTCTTATGACCTTCATCATTAAGAGGCCTAGAAATAGCAGTTGTTCTATCATAAAACTTTGATATTGGGTGCTTCACTAGACCTTACAAAAGTTTAAGCCCCATTGCTTTTAGAGAATGAAATCTTCAATATAGCTCAAATCCATGAAATCTCTGTTCTCATCATCAATTCATACTCCTCTCTCTCTCTTATATTTCAATTACTTAAATTTTTAATATTAATTTTGGGGTGGAGGTACTGGGGATTGAACTCAGGGGCACTCCACCATTGAGCCACGTCCCCAGCCCTATTTTGTATTTTATTTAGAGACAGGGTCTCACTGAGTTGCTTAAATGCTTCACTTTTGCTGAGGCTGGCTTTGAACTCCCAATCCTCCTGCCTCAGCCTCCTGAGCTGCTGGGATTATAGGTGTGTGCCATCACACCCAGCTTTTAATGTCTTTTTTTAAAAAGGAAATTGAGATGCATTTTGTTTTATTTTTTGGTACCAGGCATTGAACCCAGGGGCACTTAACCACTGAGTCATATCCCCAGGCCTTCTTAATTTTTAAATTTTGAGACAGGTTGTCGCTGAGTTGCTTAGGTCTTCGCTAAGTTGCTGAAGCTGGCTTTGAATTTGTGATCCTCTTGCCTCAGCCTTCCAAGTCATTGGGATTACAGGCATGCACCACTGTGTTCAGCTATATGTAATGTCTTTACAGGTAATGTAACTATTGATGTATTAAGGCTTAAGTTCGTTGTTTCGTAAAATTAATAAGCTTTATTTTTATAGTAGTTTTAGGTCCACAGCAAATTTAAGCAGAAAATACAGTTCCCAAATACCTCCTGTTCCCTGCCTTCACAATTCCCCCATTATTGACATCCCATACCACAGCTGTTGTTAAGAGTTGATGAACCTACACTGACACATCATTATTACCCAGGGTCTGCAGTTTATATTAGGGTCCACTCTTGGCATTTTATATTCTATGGGTTTTTACAAACATATAATGACATCTATCCACCATTATCATATGGTACACAGTAGTTTTACTGTCCTAAAAATTCTCGGTGCTCCAATTGTTCATGATTCCCTCCCCAGCCTCCAACCCCTGGCAACCATTGATGTTACTACCTCTGTAGTTTTCTCTCTCCCAGAATGTCATATAATTGGAAACATACGGTATGTAGTCTTTTCAGATGGGCTTCTTTCACTTTGTAATGTGCATTTACACTTTTTCATGTCTTTTCATTGCTCAACAGCTCTTCTTCTTTTGGCACTAAATAGTATTTTATTGCCTAGATACGTCACAGTATCCCCTTTAGCCTACTAAAGATGATCTCTGTTGCTTCCAAATTTTGGCAATGGTCAATAAAGCTTCTATAAATATCTGTGTGCCAGTTTTTCTGTGGACTTAAGTTTTCAAATCACTTGAGTAAATACTAAAAAGTATGAGTGCTGGATTGTATGGTAAGAGTATGTTTAATTTTTTGAGAAACTGTCAGAGTATTTTCCAAAGTGGTTATACCGTTTTGCATTGACATAGGTAACAAATGAGAGTTCTCATTGCTCTACACTCTTATCAGCCCTTTTGGCCCATTTTTAATCGTGTTGTTCATTTCTTGCTGTTGTTGAGTTTTAAGGATTCTTTGTGTATTTTGGATAGGAGTCTTAAATCATATGTCATTTTTAAATATTTTCTCTAGTCTCTGCTTTGTCTTCTCTCTTGACACTGTCTTGCAGAGCAGAAGTTTTTAATTTTTTAAAATTTATTTATTCTAATTAGGTATACATGACAGCAGAATGCATTTTGATTCATTGTGTACAAATGGAGCACAATGAAGCTTTTAATTTTAATGAAGTCCAAGCTTATCAGTTATTTATTTCCTGCATTGTCCTTTTAGTGTTGTATCTAAAAGTAATCACCAAAGTTGCCTAGGTTTTCTTCTAGAGTTTTATAGTTTTGCATTGTATATTTAGGTCTATGATCCATTCTGAGTTAACTTTTTAGAGGTATAATGTCTATGTCTAGATTTATTTTTTTTTACATATGAATATCCGGCTGTTCCAGCATTATTGTTGCAAAGATTATCCTTGCTATATTGTATTGTTTGATCAAAATTCAGTTGAACATACTTATGTGAATCTACTTCTAAGCTCTTCTGATTCATTGGTCTATTTGTTTATTGTTTTTCCATATTACACCGTCTTGATTTACTGTAGCTTTTTAAGAAGTCTTGACACAGGTAGTGTGAGTCCTCTGACTGTTCTCCTTTAATACTGAATTGGCTATTCTGGGTCTAACTCTTCTCCATATAAGCTGTAGAATCATTTTGTCAATAACCACAATATAACTTGCTGGGATTTTGATTGGGATTGTATTGAATCTATAGACTAGGCTGAGGGAAAAATGACATCTTGACAGTATTGAGTCTTCCTATCCATGAACATGGAATGTCCATGAACATGAAACATCTCCCAACCTATTTACTTCTTTGATCTTTCATTAGAGTTTTGCATTTTTACTCATATCTTAAAACATATTTTGTTAGTATCATGCCTATTTCATTTGGGGGCACACTAATAAATGGTAATGTGTATTTTTTTCTATTTGTTCATTGCTGGTATATGGGAAAGCAATTGATGTTCATATATTAAAATAATATCCTACAACCTTGTTATAATTGCTTATTCTAGCTTTTTTGTTGATTATTTTGGACTCTACATAAACATGTATTCTGTAAACAAACATAGTTTTACTTTTTCCTTCCTATTCTGAATATATTTTATTATCCTATTGCTTTAGTTAGGTCTTCTAGTATGATCTTATAAAGCAATAGTGAGAGGGGAACATCCTTGCCTTGTTTCTGAGTATGGCAAGAAAGCTTTGAGTTTCTCACCATTAAGCATGATGTTAGCAAAGGCTCTGTACACATTATCATATTGAAGAAGTTCTTCCTCTATTCTTAGTTTGCTGAGGAATTTCTAAAATCTTGAATAAGCAGAGGCTGAGGCAGGAAGATTGCAAATTCAAAGCCAGCCTAGGCAATTTAGCAAGGCCCTAAGCAATAGTGAGACCCTGTCTCAAATAAAAAATAAAAAGAGCTGGAGATATGGCTCAGTGATTAAGCAGCCCTGGGTTCAAGTACCAAAAATTTAAAAATAAAATAAAATATAATAAGAAAATAAAATCATAAATAGGGCAGGGTATGGTGGTGCATGCCTGTAATCCCAGCAGTTCATGAGGCTGAGGCAAAAGGATCATGAGTTCAAAGCCAGCCTCAGCAACTTTGCAAGGCCCCAAGCAACTTAGCAAGACCTTGTCTCAAAATAAAACATAATAAAGGGCTGAGGATGTGGCTCAGTGGTTAAGCATCCTGGGTTCAATTCCCAGTACCAAAAACAAAAACAAAAAATCATAAATTGGATTATGTCAAATGCTTTTTTTCTGCATTTACTAATTTGATTGCTATTTTTCTTCTTTAGACAATTGATGTGACTATTGATGTGATTACATGAATAACTTTTGAATCTTCAGCCAGTCTTGGGTATATAAGATAAATCCTATTTGTTCATGGTGCAAAATTCTTCCAATACATTGTTGGATTCAATTAACTAATATATTGTTGAGGATTTTTGCATCTGTTTTTTGAGAGATATTAATTTATACTTTCCTTTTATTTGTCCAATTTTGTTATTGGGGTAATGCTGATCTCATAGTGGACCATTCCCTTTGCATGTATCTTCTGGAATAGATTGTAGATACTTGGTTTAATTTCCTCCTTACATATTTGGAAGAATTCACTAGGAGCCATCTGGGACAGGTGCTTTCTATTTGGTAATAATCATTAATTATTTTTTTTTTTTTTTTTAAATATTTATTTATTTTTTTAGTTGTAGGTGGACAGAATATCTTTGTTTTTATATGGTGCTGAGGATCGAACCCAGTGCCTCACGCATGCTAGGCGAGCACGCTACCACTGCGCCACAATCCCAGCCCCTCATTAATTATTGATTACATTTCTTTACTAGATATAGGACAATTCAGATTCTCTACTTCTTGTGTGACTTTTTAGAAGATATATTTTTCAAGGAATTGGTCCATTTCTTACAGCTTATCAAATTTATGGGCATGAAGTTATTCATAATATTCCTTTACTATCATTTTTTCATATTTAATTTATTTATTTGTTCTATTTAGGTTTACATGATAACAGAGTGCAATTTGATTCATTGTACACAGATAGAGGATAACATTTCATTTCTCTGGTTGTAAGTGATATAGAATCACAACATACATGCAGTCATACAAAAAGTAAGGGCTATGATGACCATCATATTCTACCACCTTTACTGTCCCCATGCCCCATACCCCTTACACTCCTGTGAACGGAGTTCCTCCATCGTTCCTGTGTCCTTCCCCACATTATGGATCAGCATTCACTTATCAACGAGTACATTAGACATTTGATTTTCTGAGATTGGCTCACTTCACTTAGCCTGATATTCTCCAACTCCATCCATTTACCTGCAAATGCCATAATTTTATTCTGTCTTATTGCTGAGTAATATTCCATTGTGTATATATACCACAGTTTCTTTATCCATTCATCTATCGAAGGGCATCTAGGTTGGTTCCACAGTTTAGCTATTGTGAATTGAGCTGCTATAAACATTGAAGTGGCTGCAGCACTGTAGTATGCTGTTTTTAAGTCTTCTGGGTATAGACTGAGGAGTGGGATAGCCGGCTCAAATGGTGGTTCCATTCCAAGTTTTCTAAGGAATCTCCATACTGCTTTCCAGATTGGTTGTACCAATTTGCAGTTCCACCAGCAATGTATGAGCGTGCCTTTTCCCGCACAACCTCGCCAACACTTATTGTTGTTTGTATTCTTGATAATTGCCATTCTGACTGGCGTGAGATGAAATCTTAAGGTAGTTTTGATTTGCATTTCTCTGATTGCTAGAGATATTGAACATTTCTTCATATGTCTGTTGATGGATTGTATATTTTCTTAGGTGAAGTTTGTGTTCAGCTCTTTGGTGCATTTATTGATTGAGTTGTTAGTTTTTTTGGTGATAAGTTTTTTGAGTTCTTTATATATCCTGGAGATGAGTCCTCTATCAGATGTGTGTGTGGCAAAGATTTGTTCCCAGAATGTCGGCTCTCTGTTCACTTCATTGATTATTTCTTTTGCTGAGAAGAAGCTTTTTAGTTTGAATCCATCTCATTTGTTGATTCTTGATTTTACTTCTTGTGGTGCTATAGGAGTCTTGTTAAGGAAGTATGGTCCTAATCCGACATGATGAAGATTTGGGCCTAGTTTTTCTTCTATTAGGCGTTGGGTCTCTGGTCTGATTCCCAGGTCCTTGATCCACTTTGAGTTGAATTTTGTGCATGGTGAGAGATAGGGGTTTAGTTTCAATTTGCTGCATAT
>CM053404.1:64799777-64952702 GCA_028644305.1 Xerus rutilus | reverse complement strand
ATGTAATCAGGTTCCTCTCTCATGCAGGCTTTAAAATTCTATCTTTGTTCTGTATGTTGGGCATTTTCATTATAATGTGCCTTGGTGTAGATCTGTTGAAATTTTGTACATTTGGTGTCCTGTAAGCCTCTTGTATTTGATTTTCCACTTCATTTTTCATACTT
The DNA here is from genome assembly GCA_028644305.1 of Xerus rutilus. Lineage (NCBI taxonomy): Eukaryota > Metazoa > Chordata > Mammalia > Rodentia > Sciuridae > Xerus > Xerus rutilus. The sequence continues at coordinate 64,952,538 of CM053404.1, read as the reverse complement.
GGGAAATTTTCTGATATTATTTCATTGAAGAGATTGTGCATTCTTTTGGTTTAAAATTCTGTGCCTTCTTCTATCCCAATAACTCTTAGATTTGGTCTTTTGATGCTGTCCCATATTTCTTGTATGTTCTGTTCATGATTTTTTACCATCTTCACTGTATGGCCAAGTTTATTTTTAAGAGTGTATATCTTGTCTTCATTATCTGAGGTTCTGTCTTCCAGGTGATCTAGTCTGCTGGTGATGCTTTCTATTGAGTTTTTATTTGGTTTCCTTCATTTCAAGAATTTCTGACTATTTTTCTTTTCACGATCTCTAGCTCTTTCTTAAAGTAATCTTTTGCTACTTGTAATTGCTCTCTTATCTCTTTGTTAGAATGATCAATGGTTGCCTTTATTTGCTTTCCTATTTCTTTGTTGGATTGATCAATTTTTGCCTGTAATTGCTCACTTACGTCATTCTTTAGTTCACTGATCATTTTAATTATGTACATTCTGAATTCTTTCTCTGACATTTCATCAACTGTGTTGTCACTGGATTCTGTTACAGTGGTATCGAGGTTTATATGGGGCACTTTCTTCCCTTGTTTTTTCATGTTGATTGTGTATCTTCCTTTCTTGAAATACCGATCTGAAGTATTGCGGCTTCTATCCTATAATCTTGTATTGACACTCCAGATTACCTGTCTTACCTTGGAGCTACTTCTGTTCCCCCAGTGTCCCCAGATGGGCACTACTGCCACTAAAGTTGGTGGCGGAGGTAGTGGATGTACTTCTAGAGGGCAGTGGGAGTGGCCTTGGCTGGGCTCCTGAGGCAGCCCCTGAGGGCTTGTTTTGCCCCTCTCTTGCACTCCTGCTGGTGAACAGGAACTCTGGAGTGGAACTGGAGGTGGGCCCAGGTCTCACTTAGGCAGGTTCATAAGCAGGAGAGTCTGTGTGCGACCCTTACAGTGAGTGTGAGCTCCCCTGAGGCTGGAGGCTAGCAGGCTCTGGTCTGCCTTCAGCTGGGCACCCCTGGCATTCCCTAAGGGCGGTTTTGGGCCTTCTGTCTCGCTTGTCCACCGGAGCTCTGGAGCAGAACTGGGGCGGACTCGGATTGTACTTGGGTGGGGCCTCTTCACACTGGGATCCCTGCAGGCAACTCTTACCCTGGGGGTGCCTTCCTCTGTGGCTGGTAGCTATCAGTCTCTGGTCAACTGAGATTTAGGCCCTGTGGCTCCTGCTGGTCCACAGGAACTCTGGAGTGGAACTGGGGCTGACCCAGGCCTCCCTTGGGTGGGGCTGCCACACTGGGGTGACTCTTACCCTGATTTGGGGCTCCCCTGTGGCTACAGGTAGCAGTCCCTGGTCTCCTTTTGGCTGGACACCTGTGGAGTTTGCTGAGGGCAGATTTGGGCCCTCTGTGGTTCCTGCAGGTCAGCCTCCTTTATTATCATTTTAACATGATGAAATATATAGTGATGTTCCTTCTTCCATTTCTAATATTAACAATTTGCAACTTTGCACTTTTTCTTAGCCCAACTAGAGGCTTATCAATTTTATTATTTTTTTCTACGAATGAGCTTTTGATTCTTTTGCCATTGTTTTCTGCTTGTTCCAATGGTTTTCTTTTTCCTGCCTTCCTGTGTATTGAGTATTTTTTTCTTAGAATTCTATCTTGATATATGGATAGTTTTTTTTTTAAGTGTATCTCTTTTTATAGCCTTTCTAGGGTTGGTCTAGGTACTACATTGTATAGGTACAGCTTATTACAATAGTCTACTGTTGCCATCATTTTGCCAGTTTGTTAAGTGCAGAAGCTTTGCCTCTCTTTATGCCTCTTTAGGCTCTCATATTTGTAATTGACAATCACTTCCTCTATAAACATAGACAGCTATTAATTTTGCTTCAATAGACATCATTTGGAAATCTTAAGAGTTTATTCTATTTACCCATGTTTTCTACTCTTTCAGTTCTTCTTAGTCCAAGTTTTTAAAAAAACTATTTCCTTTGTTTGAAGAATTGTGTGACCATTCTATTATGCAGGTCTGCAGGTCTGCTGGCAACAAGTTCTCTTGGCTTGGTTTCCCCTTTATCCCTGAAGCACATTTCTGTATGGAGAGTTCTTATACAGTACTATGTCACTTCCTTCTGGCCCTCATGAGTTCTGGTAAGAAATTCATTGTCATTTGCATTGTTTGTCCTATATAATGTGTCCTTTCTCAGTTCTGTCAAGATTTTTTTTTTCTTTAGTTTTCAGAAAATTGATAGTGATATGTTTTAGTATGTGGTGCAGGGGTGTTTTTGGAGTTCACTTAGCTTCCTTAATCTACATTTTGTTTGACAAATTTGGAAGCTGGGATTATAGACATGTGCCATCACGCCTGCTAATTTGGGGAAAATTTAGAAGTTATTTCTTTGAATACTTTTTGAACTCTCATCTTCTTTCTCCTTTCCTTCCAGGACTACAATGAAAGTGAGATTTCTGTTAGTTTCAAAAGAGTTGTTGCTCCACCCCCAAATCTACTCTTTCTTTTTTGTTCAGATTGGCTAATTTCTATCTTCAAATGCCTTCTTTCCTCAGTCCTTATAAGAGAATAAGGAAAAAATGACAAAAAACGTATGCCCGTTCAACTCCCACCATTATTGTATCATATAGTTCTAAAATTTCCATTTGGTTCTTCTTCTGTCTTTTATTTGTTGGGACTTTTTCCTTGCTGAAAACCACCTTTTTCATTTATTTAAAGTGTGTTCAAAGTTACATTTTGAAGCATTTTTATGATGGCTGCTTTAAAATCCTTGTCATATAATCCTAACATTTTTGTGATCTCAGTGCTGCTGTCGTTGTGTTTTGTCATTCAGGTTGAAATCTTTCTGGTCCATGCATGACAGGCAATTTTCCATTGAAACATGAATATTTTATAGGGCTATGAGACTCTGGGTCTTACTAAAACTTGCTTTAGCACCTGACATTACTGCCATCTTTGAGTAGGGTGCGAGAGACAGTACGTTATTACATACAGTCAAGTGGAGATGGAATCCAGGATCTTCTGTCTCTGTTGATATTAAGGGGGGGGGCATTATTATTGCTAGATAGGGGTTGGAGTTTATAGGCTGACATAACTGAGGCTAGGAAGATAGAATGGAAGTGAGTGGTCTCAGTTTAGTGGTAGTGACAAGTCTTTCTGTTAGGCTTCCTCAGACAACAACTATTGAGTAAGGGAATTGGAGTCTTGCTACCCTTAGGAGGTGGAGGTCCAGTGTTTCCATGTATTATTTTCCCGTCACACTGTGTTGGGCAAAGATTTTCTTTATCACCTTGCTGAAGCTTGAAGTAGGGTAGTTGGAACACCTTGTCACAACCTGGAAAGGATAGACAGCTGGATTCTATACCTGGTATTTGATGGTGGGGGAGGGTGTTTTTGTTTGTGGTATTTGGCTAGATACAGCAGTATTACACATGTTTTTTTTTTTTTTGTTTTGTTTTGTTTTTGGTCCTGCTAGGTTGCTCCTTTCCTAGTCTTTGGTTTTAAAGGGAGTAGGCTTTTCTTAGGCCTTTATTTGTCTGTGTTCAGTATCTTCATATTGTTGAGGATTAATTAATTAATCCTAACATTATCCCAGGATCCAGTATGGGATACCTGGGGCAATACAAAATCCAAGGGACTCATCATTGTATTTTTCCTTAATTCCCAAAGTCCCTAGCAGTCTTTTTTTTTTACCTTTCAGTCTTCCTGTATGTTTTCCCAGTACTGAGGACTGAATTCAAGGACACCCTACCACTGAGCTACTCCTTTTTGAGACAGGGTCTCACAAAATTGCTGAGACTGGCCTTAAACTTGAAATTCTGCTTCAGACTCCCAAGCCACTGGGATTACAGATGTGCACCACCACACCTGGCCTTTTTGTTTTATATAAAATGTTCAGGGTTTTTAGCTATACTCATCAGAAGGAACAAGTATGTCTATATCTTTTTAAAAAATTATTTTTAGTTGTAGATGGACATAAGACCTTTATTTTTATGCAATGCTAAGGATCAAACACAGTGCCTCACATGTGCTAAGCAAGCGCTCTACCACTGAGCTACACCCCAGCGCCTGTCTTTATCTTGATTTAGAAGATACAGAATATATTTAAAGAAACAGGGTCTTTCTATGTTGCCTAGGCTGACTTCAAACTCTTGAGTTCAACTGATCCTCCGGACTCAGCTTCCAAAAGTGGCTCTGATTACATGTGAGTCCCACCATTCTTGGCTTTTTTGGATGTGTACATGTGTGTTTGTTATGATATTGTTGTTGTCTTTTGAAGACACTGGCTTAGAGACAAAATATGTCATGGATGAATTTGGGATGGGATATTGGTAGAAATATAATTTAACCATGAATTGATAACTGTGATGGGTTATGAATATATGGATATTCATTACCCTATTGTATTTTTGTATTTGTCTGAAACTCTCCTTAAAAGCAACACAAAAATGTTCCTGACTACCAGTCTAAGTAATACTATAGAATTTTAAAACAATCGTGATTTTATCTGTAGTGATTGTCTCCATTTCTGCTAAGAGTATAAATTTAATATCTAACGTGGACACAATTACCAGAGCTAAAAAGAGACTGACATATTGTTGTCACTCAAATTGCCATGTTTCCTCATATACAAGATGTCTTAAATGGTAAAATACACCTTAATTTTTATGTATCATTAAGAAAAAATGCAGTATGCTGACTTTAAAATCAGACATTATTACCCTATGTACATATATAACTACATGAATGGTGTGATTCTACATCATGTACAACCAGAAGAATGAGAAATTATACTCCATTTATATGTGATGTGTCAAAGTGCATTCTACCATCATGTATAATTAGAATTTAAAAAGAAAAAAGAAAAACTGTAAATTTTTACAAGTGCTTTGATTTCAGAAATGCGGTGATGTGAAAAAATGCTCATTGTCATCTGTGACATTAATGAATATTCTGAAATCACATGAGGTCAAGATTATAGTGGAAATATCTCTAAATGGGTTTAAGACAGACGAGTCTGGTTTGAGGCTGTTAACAATTCTGGAATGAACATGTTTTTTCCCCCAAATACTAAAATTTTATGTATAACTTTATAAGAGGAATGGCAAATCTACACGTAAAAATGCTCACCAAATCCCTAAGATACACTCTACATGTTTTCACTAAGAACATACACACAAAATTTTACATAAAAAATGGATTAACTATTAGCAGAGAAAAGAGGTAGTGACAAGGGGATCCAAATTTCTTTATTCTCTTCCTACAAAATCATGTAAACATCAGTACAGACTTCTCCTTATCCCCAAATCCAGAATCACCATGACAAATTAACCTTACATTTAAAATAAAGTCAGAAGCAATAAAGCCAATTACCAGACGAACATATGCAGCTTTGTTGTCTTGTCTGGGAAACCTTCCATCTGAAGGCACAATCAATCTGTGTAGTATCTGGTGAACAGGGACTCAGAACATTTTGATACTGGGACAGAGGACAGTAGTGGGTCAGTGGATCTTAGCTATTTGTTCTAGGAAGTATCACTTTGGAATGTCCCCTTTCTCCCGCAAAAGGACAGGATTAATATTCTGAGCTCATCATGTTCCAGCAATGGCCAGACTTGGTCTTCCCTGAAAACAAAGGGATGGGAGGTATTCACAGGTTTGAGAGAAGGAAGTGCAGGCCCTCTCAATCTTATCTTTAAAAATTGCTATCCTAGATTGTCTTCCTTGCATCAGAATAAAACACAAAACAAAAAAACCACAAACATGCAGCCACATAGACTGAATAAAAAGGGAAGAAGACAGGTGAAAAATCTATGCAGCCATGTCTCTTCCTGTTGAGGAAGTTTTCCAGAAACGTGACCCAACTTTTTGCTCAATATATTCTGGAGTGGAACAGCTTAACCACATTTGGTCTCCAGAGCAACATGTACTAGAAGAGAAGTACATGGCATAACAATCACTGGGGTTGGTTAGATCTTTTTCAGTCTCTCTTTTAAAAACTGGTTTGAGTATACCTGCCCTAAATGCCTCTGCAACCAGCAACAAGAGATAATCCTTTTGGAAACAACTAAATGTACCTAACTAGTAACTAGTTACTCATGATGAAGAATGAATTACACAGGTTAAGAACCCCTAACGTGAGAACTGAAAATCTTAAATGCTCCAAAATCTGAAACTTTCTCAGTACCGACAGGACACTGAGTGGAAAATACCGCATCTGACTTCATGTGACAAGCCCCAGTCAAAGCACAGGTGCACTAAAAATGTGGTGTAAAATGACTTTCAGGCCATGTGTATATATGAAACAAAAATGAATTTTGCATTTAGACACGGGTCTCATTCCAAAGACATCTCATTTTGTATACAAATACGCTAAAACCTGAAAAAAATCTAGAATCCAAAACTCTTCAGCTCCTAAGTATTTCAATAAGGGATATTTAACTTGTACCAGGACTTTGCTAGGTAACAAGGGTGTCAGCACCTTTTTCTATCCAATCCCTACACAGAAAACAGAGTAAGTCCCTTTTCCATAATGAACTCCTTCAGGTTGAGCTTATTCTCCATCTCCTAACCTCTAGGCATCTGCTATTCCCTGAACAAATGGGCTAAAATATGCAGAGCAACTAGCAGAGTGGCTAACATATAGTAGGTACTCCATTATGCTTCCTGGTCAACTGCAGTATTTTTGAGCACAAAGTATGTGTTCAGTGTTACTGTGTTTTATTTCCCAGTAGGTGCTATTAGTCCATTTTCTAGATAAGTTAGGTCAGAAATCAATTTGTTTCAACAAGGTTAAAATATTAACTAGAGATATGGCCAGCATTTGAACCCAATTTTCCTGAATTAGAAATCTCGTGTCCTTTCCATTTCTAGACATTGTTTTGTTAAACTGCTACAATAGATCTGAAAGAGTCAGCCAAAAATTGAAAAGTAAGCTTTATTAAAAACCTAAGATTTCTAGATGAAAAAAGGAGTAACAATATGAAAATAATAAACCCTGTATAAAAGAGAGTAAAAAGATACTGTTAAACAAGATGTTTAATTCTTCCTCTTCTTTTTTTGCAGAGGACTTTTAAGGACAAAGTAGTTACATTTGCTCTACTTTCCTCCTTCCTCAAAAAGTCCAGCATGAGCTGTCTCATGTTCCCTTTGATTAAGCTGCCGCACTATCAGGACATACTGGGATGAAGAACTGGTCAGTTTTCATTCTTGGAAACTTCTCAACAGCAAGAACGGCAAGGCAGTTAGTAGGTGGCCCTATCACTACCCCTATGCAGTACCAAGAGCTAAATCTCTGCTTCTGTGTTCTGGAATACTGAGCTGGGTGGTCTTCTAACCTGGATCCATAATTTCTCTACTGCAAGAACCAACAAACGCTGTTCATAAAACACTTTAAGCTTATTAGGACTAAGAGGGGAAGAGTATAGGGATGGAAAAATAAGGAAAACCATGAATGCTCAATCAAAGCATAGATTAGGTTGGGAAAAGAGACTTAAGTATCGGCAGAAATATAGCGAGATTCCTTCAAATTTAGGAGATGATTAAAAATCTTAGTTACTATGATAAACAGCTTCATCAATGACAAGTGTCTGCCATCAGGTGACAAATCCTATTATCCTATCAATCTCTATACAAACATAAAGAGTCACAGATACTGAACCAGGTGTGGTGCTAAACACTTGTAATTCCAGCTTTCAGGAGGCTGAGGCAGGAAGATCTTGAGTTCAAGACCAGTCAGACCTGTTTCCAAAGGGAAAAAAAGAAGAAGAAGAAGAAAAAGAAAAAAGTTAGTGGCCCAGACCCTAATTTTTTCCTTCCAGTGCTAACAGGAGTTTAGGCCATCTACGGAAGCTCCTTATAATAGGATTTGATCTCAATTGGCTTTTCCTACAGTTGACTATAAACCAGAACACCACTATAGTTTAGGACTATTTTGAAAATCTAAATAAGTGCTTTTGTGATTAAACTCTACTCAACACAAGACTGACTTTGGCTTTCAGTTTAATCTTCTAAAGACATCATTGTTTATGTTTGTTGACACTTTTAAAAGAACAAAATTGTAAATAACAGATTTTAAACAAAGCCCTGATAAAGCTTAAAACTAATCATTTTTCCCCACACCAATTTTATTTGGATTTTGTGTTCCACATAGAAACACTTAAAGATAACGTTTATATAGTATATAAAATATAGATAATATGGGAGTTTCTGACAAATGATTAATGAAAAATTATTAACTATATAACCTATGAATACCAGAGAAACTTCAATATGTACAAATCAGCATGAAGTTTCTAGTTCCCAAACTTTGGTTATATGAATATGTCTCAAGCACCACAGAACAAACATTGATCCTAATTAAAAACAAAACAAAACAAAAGAATCTCAAGAAACAAACAAAAACACCCCTTCAACTCTCTTCAATCTGTTTTCATTACACCATATGAGCAAAACTCTTTTATTCTACATTTCCTTTTTTCTTGGTCAGTTTCTAGAAACAGTGTGAATGAAAATTGATCAGGATAAAAAGGATAGACAAACCATACAGATAAAAGTTGATGTGTTAAAAGAACAACTTCTGGAAATTATTCTGACTTAAATAAAGAACGACATAGGATATGTACGCTATGTAACATGTATGGGAAAAAACAGTTCTTAATTTTCAAAAATTCACACAATGTAAGCCTGTTAGTATTGGGATGAAAGGTTCACAGGGAGATTTGTAGCAAATTCTGTTATACAGATTCCTGGATTTTGACATTTTCCCAGGATCACTGGCATCTGCTAGCTGCAGAAGCAATTTGTATAATATACATACATGAAGAAAGAAACCCGACAGCTGAGCACAATCTTTCATGGAGATTTTACAAGAAATCTGATGGGCAAAAGAAAAATCAAAGAATAAAAACCAAAATAGAAAAAAATGAAAAGATAACATAACTAAGCCCATTTAAGTCAGGATGGATAAAGCTTAGATGTATAAACTGACAATTGCATATGTTTAGAAGGGATCGCATCCTTGACTAAAAATGTAGATTATATACACACTTATATTAACTTAAGTCATTTCATATATTACACCCGACAATTCAAACAGGATGTCTCTGAGCAGCGGGAAGAGGTTCTGTTCACTTGGCTCCTCAAGTCCCTGTCTTTTGTCCTGGCTGGTTGACAGTCTCTGTGCAGGACTCAACAGCATGGTATATGAATGGATAAAGCTTGATGTCTGGTCCAGGAGTAGAACAGTTTCTACATTCTTCGTTGTAGTATCGTAGCAATAGCTTATACACTTCTCCTGGAGGGTAAATGGCCAAAACAATTTGCATATGAAGGTATGTAGATGAAAAAAACTTCAAAAGAACACTAGAGTTTTGTCATCTAAAGAGCATGTGCTCAGATTTGGTTTTTGAAACTACAATATGAATTTCTTATGTTTAGAAGGCTTTCCTGGCATAAACTTAAAAATTTTACAAACATAGGGCTGGGATTATGGCGCAGTGGTAGCGTGCTCGCCTAGCACGCGGGAGGCACTGAGTTCGATCCTCAGCACCACATAAAAATAAAATAAAGATATTGTATCCACCTACAACTAAAAAATAAATATTAAAAAAAAAAAAAAAATTTTACAAACACTTTAAAGACACAACTTAGCTCATGATAACATCAGGCTACATATGGTAAACTGTCCACACTGTTGTGGGAGCTCATGGCAACCCTCATTATACATTCAGCAACTAAGGCAGCAATCACACTGGATGAGCATACTCCATATCTGACAAATACCACAGATTGAGGCTTCTTAGGTTTGGATTTACTTTCATGTGTCTTACACCTTTTTGTTTTCTTTTCTTTACTTTTTTTCTTTTTTGGTGCTAGAGATTGAACCTAGGATCTTGTGCATGGTAAGCACATGCTCTACACTCTAGCCATTTTAATTTTTTATATACACAAAAGTAAAAATGGAAAGTAACTCCAACTTCTTGACTTTAATAAGCTGACATACTCATTCAAAATTGTGGATGAAACTCTGCTAGAAAAATAGACTACAAATGCTGCCCCTCTAAGAGCTTTGTTCTATCCCCCTGAAGTGATGCACTTGTCTCTTCTTATCCACTGTGATCCATCCAGATTTAGCAAGTGTTCCTCCTAGATGGTGTGTAATCCATCTAGATACCAAGTATCAAGACTACCTTCTACTTACCAACAGTCAACTTCCTCTCAGTAAGGAAAGTGTGCATACTGTAAATGTCTCTCATCAATTCTGAGTCCCCAAAAGTAAAATAAACCACATCTCGTTCAGCTGCTGCAGCTGCCAGTATCTGTATTAAAGCTGTAGCAAAGAGAAAAGATACAGCTCTATTATGATACTTTCAATCAAGTTACCTTTAACTCTTTCAACCAGCTAACTTGTAGCTGGTATGTAACAGCTTCATCTCAGATTAAAGATTTATAAATCAAATACACGTTGTTATGAATAATGAATATAATATGGGTATAAATCATCTAGTTGTGGGTTTTCAGATATGCTGCTGGGAATATCATTGAAGTATAGGATTTCAACACAGACACCTTCTGTGGATCACAAATAAAGGAAAGTGCATCTGAAACCGCAAACCAAGGCACTGAGATGATATTTATATTCACTTCTATTAATCCAGAACTAATATTTTTGTTTGCTTGCTTCATATTATAATTTTGTCTCATTACACAGTCACTGATCTTTTGTATCACAGGCATATTTGGGAGGTTCCAATTCTCTCATCAACACACAGCAAGCATTCCCAAACAGTATCCCTCTGTGCTTCTACTGCCAACATTCTTGCAGCATGGAGTCAGGAGTCAGTGTTATTGAAGATTCTGGGCAGTAACTGTCTAGTATGTTGGAAGATAAAAACAACTGACAGCCACTATCTTCAAGAGTCAAAGCTACAAATCGATGAGCCTGAAATATATCTGACAAAATTAAGTTCCTTTACAATCTTTATCTCTGTAGGTAGAATTTATTTTGAATAACAGGAAGACCGAACATAGTTAAAATAGTGCCCTTTTGCTAGTCGTATGTCTTTCACTTCATAAAAGAGAAGGTGGGGGTCAAATTAAAACATTATGGAAGGATGGATAAAGAAACTGTGGTACATATACACAATGGAATACTATTCAGCAATAAAAGAGAGTAAAATTATGGTATTTGCAGGTAAATGGATGGAATTGGAGAACATTATGCTTAAGTGAAGTAAGCCAATCCCAAAAAACCAAATGCCGAATGTTCTCTCGGATTAGTGGATGCTGATACATAAGGGAGGTGGGAATGGGGAACATAGGAGAAATGGAGGAACTCTGGATGGGGCAGGGGGGAGGGAAGAGGGAGGAAGGAAAAGGGAAGGGGTGTAGTAAAGATGGTTGAATGAGATGGTTATCACTACCCTAGGTGCATGAATGAAGACACAAATGGTGTGACTCTATCTGGTTTGCAACCAGAGAAATGGAAACATTGAGCTCTATATATGTACTATGACTTGAAATGCATTTAAATAAATTAATTAAAAAAAAATAAAATACATGTGAAATGAGGATATATTTATCTAAAGCAAGAAATGAACTATTGCATACCCAGAGAGGATGTAATTTTATCACTATTATTTGTCAGTCTTGGGTAGAGTGTTACAAAGGAAGCTGCTTTGGTTGTTTTTAAAGAAAACTACGATAGCGTCATATATCATATGCCTAGTTATTGAAAGTTTTGGAGATACCAATTATATGAAGACATCTACCTGACTAAAATTTATTTTGTTAGGTCTTTTAAATAAGACTATTAAATTTGATATTGACTAAAAAAAAAAAACAACATTATGGAAGGGCTGAGGTTGTAGCTCAGTGGTGGAATGCTTGCCTCACGTGTATGAGGCACTGGATTTGATCCTCAGCAGCACATAAAAATGAATAAAGGTATTGTGTTCATCTATAATCAAAAACATTAAAAAAAATTATGGAGGATTTTTTTATTGTTTTGATTTTGAGAGCATGTTAATGTTCTACATATTCAACATTAATATAAATGAAAATGGGGAGGAACTTAAAACTGGAAGCAAAATAAAACAAGTTAGCTTACTTTTAGTTGAAGTGAATAAAATAACTACACTGAAGGGATAGAAAAAAGAAAAAAAATAACTAAAAGAAATTATGAAGATAGTTATGTGATCACCCTCGGTCTTAGCCAAATTCTTAGGAAAGAATTGCAAACAAACTCCCATTTTTGTTAGGAATGTTTACCATAGTAATTATATATAAAGTAATTCTGAATCCATTTTTAAGTGTATTAGAGAACTGAGCAAAAGAATAAATATGTTGATACTACTGGGAGCTCAGAGTCTCACTGAAAGAATGGACACACAGACAGAATGAGGGAAGACAAAAAATAACTCCACGGGCATGGATGAAAATGGAAGACAGCAAGGCACAGTGGCGCACACCTGTAATCCCAACAGCTTAGGAGTCTGAGGCAGGAGTACCACAAGTACAAAGCCAGCCTCAGTCATTTAGTTAGGCCCTATCTCAAAATAAAAAATAAAAAGGGATGGGGATGTGGCTCACTGGTAAAGTGCCCCTGGGTTCAATCTTCAGTACAAAGAGAATGAAAAGGAAGACAATGGTGTGTCCTCCTGATGTCTAAATTAGATACATATTTGTGAGTGTGTTTATACACACATGTTCTAGCTCTGTTGGCTGAATGGGGCGAAAATAGACTCTCTAGTAGAGCTGAGCACACTGAGTATCAGATGTGGTCTCTAATTCTATTCCTCCTAACAAGAATGGACTACTTAGGGAAATGTCTGATTCCATGGCTGGGACAGGAAAGATACAAGATAAGCCTACAACATTTTGTTATACCAGAAGATAAAGTGGTGTTAAAAAAAGAGAGAGAGATGGAGGAAAAATTGGTGAGAGCTTATCACAAAGAAATGAGAGTTTGAAGGAGTTCTCATTCCCCAAATTTGGATGGGCTGAGCACCAAAATACTAAGTACAACAACCAATTAATTACAAACCGTTAAAAAATGTGTACCCTTGATTAATACCTATTAGATACATAAAGTAGGGGGGGGCCCACAACACAAACAACTTCTCTGTGCAATCAACCATGGTTAAGTCTGGATCAGGCAAGGGTCATTACAGATGTGAAGTCAAGGGGAAATTTGTGTTACGGTGTCTTCCAGAGATTGCTTACTAGTTAAAAGGGGGGAGGTGGGGCTCAGTAACTATGCACTAGAAAAATCAGGCAATATCTTTACTGGGTGATCAAAATAAATAAAACTAGGGGGGAAATTGTAGTGTGTGTGTGAGATCTATATATTATATATCATTATATAATGTATCATTAAAATTTAGCCAAGCTATTCATTAAAGTATGGCATATGATATTTTAGCAGAACATACTAGGAACTTTCATCTTTATGTGTTTATACACATACACACACACACACACACACACACACACCCCATCATCATCATTTATAGCCACACACAAATTAAGAATTACAAAAAATCCAGAGGCCTCAATTATTTTTTCCTCTGCTGGGGAATTTGCATAGCATGTATGGGACTTGCAAATAGATTTATATGTCCGTTAAAAACATTTATATATGATTGAAGTGTACAGAAAATTTGGTGTTTTGCAATAAAATGCATTTAGAGACATTGTACTGAATTAGGCTAACACAATGAAATTTCCACGTTTTAAATTTCACCTGTTACTACATTCTCTTTTTTTGCCAGCGTTAAGAAACAATGTCAAAATTGACAATAAGAAAATCCAATGCCTTTTAAAATATATGCGCAATGTAAAAAAGTTTAAGTTCATTCACTGTTTTACAAATTGTTATCATGAAGATGATACTTATTTGGAAGTGTTTTGAAAGCTACAACTAATAGATATGTACATAGATAGAAATGTAGTTTACTTGGATTTGTCCTTAAACTGTTTGGTAGCTAATAGCTGCCACAGGTCAACAAATTTAGTCTATGTTCTAGTTTTTAAGCAGATATTAAAAACTCGGAATGGTTAAAAAAAAAAAAAAAAGAATCAACAATTGTGCCTGATGCCCTCCAATGCTTCTAGACAGTATCACTGATACAGTGGTTCTGTCTGAGAAAACAATATGTTAACCTCATCCCGAGGAAAATAGTAAACCCAAAGAATGCTGTATTCTTCAAACATGTTGTCATAAAAGACAAAGAAAGCCTGTTTTGGAAATACCATGAATTCAAAACGAGTCTAAAACATGTGGCAACTAAATGATGTAGCTGACCCTAAACTCTGTGTTAGAGGGGAAAAAGACTAGAAAGAGCTTTACTGGGTCATCTGACGTGAAAATATAAAGACTAGATAAAAGTACTAATGTGCATGTATGAATTTAATAACTAATGTGTTTAAGACTTTTTTTTCCCTTTCCCTTAGGAAATAAATATTGACGTATTTAGGAAAGAGGGCATAAATGATACAGGAAAAAATTGTGGGAATGTGTATACACATATACATTATATACATAGAAATAGATAAATTATTTTTACTTTTTATAAATTTGAAAGCATTTTTAAATAGTTTAAAAAGTTATAAAGGAAAATATGTTTCAAGGTAAACTAGGAAAATTTGGTATAGTCAAGTATTCTCCAGATTTGGGAAAGGATCTATATTATAATATACATGAGATTCTAAAGTATCATCAGAGTATGTCTTGATTTCCAAACTAGTATTTATTGAGTACCCACAACTTGGGAAGTACCAATGACTAGATCTCATTTATCTCAGAGTGTTGAAATTAGTAAAAGAGGTAAGTTTTAATTAAAACTGCTCAACCAACTTATGCATACAATTTCTGAGCTATACAATAAAGCACTTGAATCAGATGATCCCTAAAGACTCTTTCAGAGTTTAAGGTTCCATAATCACTGTTAGAATTTTTCTCTATGTATCATCAGATGTTAGTTTATAAACAAAGTAAATTACCAGGAAGATAAATTAATCTTAACCTAAGATATGTCAATAGTCACTGGCAAAAGCTCATTTAAACAATAGTACATGGACCTCACTCTCTCTGACATTCCCAAGATCTTTGTAAATCTAGAGAATTATGCCTCATGATTTAAATGGACTCTCTTCTACCTAAAGTTAGATGAGAATAAATCACAAATCTAATAATGTATGTGGATTGATTCCAAGGCTGACATAAAAGCATGAAATTCTAACTTCAAGCACAACTAGGTGCCAAAATAATCACCTAAATTAACCTGTGGGGAGCGTGGTTTTAATTTTCTTTTTGGCATCAATTTTAAGCTGTGAATAAATAAATGTGAATAATCTCAAAAAAAAATTATAGTGTCCTGTTGCAACAAATAAATCAAACAGAAAATAGTTAAAGTGATGGCTACTGTAGCACAGGTGTTGGCTGAGGCCACCAGCATGTAGTATCAGTAACACCTGCTGCACAGCTCTTGCAGCTTGTGAACGCTGCTGTAGGAGCTCTACAAGTACCGACTTTCAAGGATCAACTCATTAAATCCTTACAGAAACTGAACGAGGTGATTATTAGTATTGTTTTCAAAATAATAGGCACCAACAGGCTAAGGAATTTATCTAAGGTACTTAGGTCAGGATGTGGTGGAGCTGAGACTTAAACCCCTGCAATGTGACTCAAGGGCCTCATACCCTCACCCCTCTGCTTGCAGGCTGCCATGACAAGTCATTCTGCTCAAGGCCAAGCAGATCTTACTAAGTGCCAGCTACAAGAACTTCCTTACACTGTTTACTACATTATTTGAATGCATTTTGTAAAGGAGGCTCAAAAAGTACAGACCTAAAAGCAGTATTCATGCCCTTCCAGTGAACCCAAGGTCTTTTGTGAGCTCTCACACCAGTGGTTGCCCCAAAAACCCAAGCATGCTCATCAGCCCAAGGCGCCTGCTTGTTGTTCCCAAAAAACAGCACATTTCTAGGCCAACTCCTATTCCTTTTTTTTTAAATTTTTTTTTAGTTGTAGATAGACACAGTATCTTTATTTATTTGTTATGTGGTGCTGAGGATCGAACCCAGTGCCTCACGCATGTGAGGCAAGTGCTCTACCACTGAGCTACAATCCCAGCCTCCAACTGCTATTCTTTTGCTACTCTTATTGTCTGGCTACTCTTCTTAATCTTGACTTGTCCCACTCCTTATTTATTGATTGATTGATTGATTTGTTTATTCACTCACTCACTCATTCATTCATTCTACTCAGGTATACATGATAGCAGAATGCATTTTGATTCACTCCCTCCTCTTATTTCTAAAGGCTCAATGTTGTCCTTTGGCTCTCTGAGCAGCACAACAGAGGTAGGTAAGAACAACAGCCTAAGGCAACAAGAAGGAAGCCCAGAAGAAAGCAGTTATTTTCTAAGAAATATTGGTATGGTGTGAAAGTATTGGCTATGCTCAACATAAGAAATACTGAGAAAACATTAGTTACAAAGACTCAAGGAATTGAAATTGCATGTGATGGTCTCAAGGGTTCTGTGTTTGAATTTTGCTCACGTCAGAATGATAAAATTGCACTTAGAAAATTCAAGCTAATTATTGAAGATGATCAGGGCAAAAACGGCCTATGGCTCAAAAGGTCTGCCAAATCCAGAAGGTGATGGAAATCATGACTCAGGAGGTACAGACAAATGATTTGAAAGAAGTAGTCAATAACCTAGTTCCATACAACATTGGGAAAGATATATAAAAGGCTTGCCAATCTATTTATCTTCTTTATGATATCTTCACTAGAAAAGTAAAAATGCTGAACAAGTCCAAGTTTGAATTGGGAAGACTCATGGAGCTTCACGGTGAAAGTAGTAGTTCTGAGCTGGGCACGGTGACTCAAGCCTGTAATCCCAGCACTTAGGGAGGCTGAGACAGGAGAATCGCGAGTTCAAAGCCAGCCTCAGCAACGGCGAGGTGCTAAGCAACTCAGTGAGACCCTGTCTCTACATAAAACACAAAATAGGGCTGGGGATGTGGCTCAGTGGTCGACTGCCCCTGAGTTCAATCCCCAGTACCAAAAAAAAAAAAAAAGTAAGTAGTAGTTCTGGAAAGGGTACTGGGGATGAGACAAACACTGAAGTTGGATGAACCTATGGATATGAACCACCAGTCCAAGAATCTATCTAAAATTTAGATTTTTTTTAAAAAGTCATGAATAAAAAGTCCTATTGGTAAAAAAAAAAAAGGCATGTGTGGGGTGGAGGTAGGGCTCAATTGTTGGGCCTTTCATCCACTTTAAAATATACTCTCCAACTCATATATCTAGACCCAGATCCAATACAGATTAAATAATAAGAGCATACACTCTGGCTTCAATCCTGGTTTGAATCCTGCACTGTGAATTTTAGGGTAATCACTTACCTCTCTCTGTCTTGGTTGTCTCACCTATAAAGATGAAAATAAAATCTTCCTAATAGGCTGTATTTATATGTAGGTAAAGAATGTACTTAGTGTAATTTCTGGAACACAATGCATTCAACACGTTCTCAACTAATAATAATAATGACAACAATAACAATAATAATAGTGAACACACTATGGTCTTTGAGGAAGATGGGGCCAAGTTTAAATGTTAGTCTGACATTAGCTCTCTCTTTAGGTTTGTTAGCCTGTCTACAAACCTTGGTTTATAATTCTTGAACATGCAGCTACAAACTAAAGGGTAAAAATTCGCTCCCAGAATGTAGGCTATCTGTGCACCTCACTGATTCTTTTGATGAAAAGCTTTTTAGTTTAAATCCATCCCATTTATTGATTCTCGCTTTTATTGCTTGCGCTTTAGGAGTCTTGTTAAGGAAGTCGGGGCCTAATTCGACATGATGAAGATCTGGGCCTACAATTAGGCACAGGGTCTCTGGTCTAATTCCTAGGTCTTTGATCCACTTTCAGTTTTGTGCATGGTGAGAGATAGGGGTTTAGTTTCATTTTACTGCACACGGATTTCCAGTTTTCCCAGAACCCATTTGTTGAAGAGGCTATCTTTTCTCCAATATATGTTTTTGGCACCTTTGTCTAGTATGAGATAACTGTATTTAAGTGGGTTAGTCTCTGTATCTTCTATTCTGTACCATTGGTCTACATGTCTATTTTGGTGCCACTACTATGCTGTTTTTGTTACTATAGCTTCGAAGTGTAGTTTAAGGTCTGGTACTGTGATGCCTCCTGCTTCACTCTTCTTACTGAGGATTGCTTTGGCTATTCTGGGTCTCTTATTTTTCCAAATAAATTTCATGATTGTCTTTTCTATTTCTATAAGAAATGACTTTGGGATTTTAATTGGGATTGCATTGAATCTGTATAGTGCTGTGGGTAGTATGGCCATTTTAATAATATTGATTCTACCTATCAGGAGCATGAGAGATCTTTCTCATCTTCTAAGGTCTTCTTCGATTTCTTTCTTTACTGTCTTGTAGTTTTCACTGTAGAGGTCTTTCACACAAGAGGTTGCTCTTGTTAGATTGATTCCCAAATATTTTATTTTTTTTGAGGCTATTGTGAATGGAGTAGTTTTCCTGATTTCTCTTTCAGAGGGTTCACTGCTGATGTATAGAAATGTATTTGATTAATGGGTGTTGATTTTATATCCTGCAATTTTGCTGAATTCATTTATTAACTCTAGAAGTTTTCCAGTGGAATTTTTTGGATCCTCCAAGGATAATATCGTGTCATATGCAAATAATGATAGTTGGAGTTCTTTTCCTATTCGTAATTGTGCAAATAAAATTAGAAAAATGCAGTGATTCTTATACTTAATGATCATCAACTCATGGACAGTAAAAAGAAAATTCCTGAAGCCAATTCCCAGTTCCATTACCTCAGCACCATTTCTGAGTTGCTAATAACAAGTATTCGCTTACCTCAGACATTTTTTGAGTATTTCTTTTATTTATTTATTCTAATTAGGTATACATGACAGCAAAATGCATTCTGATTCATTGTACACAAATGGAGCATAACTTCATTTCTCTGGTTGTACACAACATAGAGTCACACCATATGTACAGTTACACATGTACCTAGGGCAATGAGGCCCATCTCATTCCACTACATTTCCTGCCCCCATACCCCCTCCCCTCACCCTCCTCCCCTTTGACCAATCAAAGTTCCTCCATTCATCCATTCTTCCATACCCCAGACATTTCTGAATGTACATTATCATACAAGGCCCCAACCTAAGAACTGGGCCCACAAAGAGGTCAATACAGGAATGTTAAAGAAGGAGTATTTTTACTCAAGCAAGACTGGGAGAGAAATGGAAAAGGTGATTTGTTCTGGCAAAAAAAAGCAAAGTGCCAAGGAACTTGTGGTAGGCAGTGAGGTAACCTGGAGCACAATTCTCTGTCTTCAATTCTCTGTCACCTCTCCTGCACCTCCATTATCATGCCTCCTATTAACCTCAGTCAATAGGCTAGGCCAGGTCAACCACAGTATAGCAGAAAATGACTCATTAACACTGTCCAGGTTCTAATCTCTTCCAATTAATGATGTTTTGTTCTGTTTTTGCAGTTTAGCTATCTTGATTGTAAAATAGCAAAGTTATTAGTAAGGACATATTTAGGTTTGATATAAATGGAAACTAGATCAGAAAGAAAATAAATTTATATCAAGTTTCTAAATCTCAGAAACTTTTCATTTAATATAAATGTCATGAAAACCAAGTGGAAATCTCAATTTCACTAGGGATGCATCAAATATTTACTGAGTTTGGGACTATGATAATTTGGTCCCAGTGATGGAAAGGTATCTAAGTTGGTCCAATTACAATACCTCCATGGGATTTTAAACCAAGGAGTCCTTCTTCCTCTTGGGTCACTCAACAGCAGTCCTGTAAGCCTGAGATTATTTGGTTCTGGTTCCTGCCATGCAGAAACAATTGATGGAAACAGAAGAGAATGAGGCCATCACGCTGAGAAGAGCAGGCAGGAGAGGAACCAACACTGAAGAAAGGGAGCACCTGATCCTAGGATCATCCATGAGGGCAACTCCATCTTGCCTTTCTCAGTGAACTGGCCAATAATCCCATTCTAAGCAGAAGGGATAAGCTCTATTAGTTCTTTTTTAATGGAAACAACCCTAATTCATAACTTTTTGGAGGGGAGAAGGAAATCTTTCTGGAGCAGATAACACCAGAGCAGAGGAACAGAAGGAACTGGTTGGGTACAGAGAGGTAGTTACAAAAGAATGTGTTAAGTCTTAGATTAATAAAAGGCAGAGGCTGCTAAATAAATCTGTTCATTGAACGGATTTTATTGGCAAGTCATTTTAAGCACCAAAGGTAGGATATGGGGATAGAAAATAAAATGCATAGAACTACAGTTTCTAGATGCCTTTAAGAGCTGGTAATGTATAGCTCAGTGGTAGAGCATATGCTTAGTACCTGAGTTCAATTCCCAGCACTATACAAAACATAAACAAAAACAAAGAACAGATACAGAAAATTGGCCAATCACTCACAAATCAGGTAACATTCTATGGACATGACAAAAATTAAACAATGAAGGAAAGGCAAGAAGAAATTGACAAAATCACAGTAGAAGAAGTTTAAAGCACTACTGAGTGTCTTCATGAAGCAAGTAGATAAAATCAGAAGGATGAAAAGTCTTAGGTGAAAAGTACAGAATCCTCCCCCTGTTCCCTCCCTGGGAATTGAACCCAGGTCCCTCACATACTAAGTAAGCACTCTACCAGTGAGCTATACTCCAACCTCTATTTATTATATTTATTTTGAGACAGGGTCTATTAAGTGGCCTAGGTTGGCCTCAAACTTGTGATCTTTCTGCCTCAGCCTCAGGTGTGTGCCATCACATCTGGCTCGGGTATAGAATTTTACAGGCATGGAGTAAGCTCTATACCCTTCAGAGACACCTTTTCAGTGTCAATACATATGTAATAATTAACTATATTAGGTTACAAAGAGAAGCTCAAAAAACTCCAAAAAGTAGAATATCATATAATTTTTTTTACTATAATACAATAAGAAATAATAAAAAAGCAAATTTATTTTTAAAAATCCAACTATTTAGAAATGTTTAAAATCTGCTAAAAATCTCATGGTGCCTAGGGCCTGATGGTACACTTGAGACGGGAGCCCATCCTACAATCTCTGCTGAGGACAGGATGTAGAAAACTGGAAAAAAAAAAAAAAGCATTTCCACCCTAACAATGAGAAAAAGCCAAATAACCTACAAAATTATAACTTCTGGCTTTACCAGAAAATTGAGTTTGCAAGACAATCAAAGTGTGACAAGCCCCTCTAAAGAGATAAAGCATGAACTGCTTTACCTTTGAAAGATCACAGGATAAAGACATAGTCACCATACAAATGATAGAATAAATACACTAAAATTTTAATAAAATTTTTACACATTTTTTTTTCAATCCTGGGGATCAAACCTGGGTCCTTGCTAGGTCTTGGGCATGCTAGGCAAGTGCTCTAACACTGAGCTATATTCCCAACCCATGTTTAACAAAAATTTAAAAGCCAAGTGGGGACTAGTCATTTCAGAATATAGATGCTCCTTAACTTATGATGGGGTTACATCCCGATAAACCCATAGTTAAAAATATCCTAAACAGAAAATGCATTTAATCACCTAATGTACCAGCTATCCCAGTTTAGCAGCACAACACTGCAGAACATTAGTTGTTTCCCCTCATGCTTATGGGGCTGGCTGGGAGTTGCAGTTTCTGGTCACTGCCCAGCAGCCATGAGAGTAATATACTATGCATCACTAGCCTGGGGGAAAAGATCAAAAGTAAAAGTTTTACGTATTGTTTTCCCCAATGTAAGGAGAGTTTGAATTTACTCAAAACATTTTCCCATGGCCTCCACTAGGCAAGAGGGCAGAGAGTCCTACTGGTGGCACAGGTGTGCATGAGACCACTGGCTGCTTCTGGGGCCAGCCACAAAATCCTTTCTTCTCCCCCAGTACCTTCCTTCCTGCTTTCTGGCTCCTATTGCCATCAGTTGCCTGGGACAGAAAGTCGTTAATAAGTGTCTACTGAATTAATATGAAAAATGTTTTCCTAAGAGCTATATAACAATGGGCAATTAAAGAAGTGCAAAATCAATTGGTATAAACTGTTGAGACTAATGTACAATTAGGTAACAGTATATTAAAAATACTGAGTCCTATTTTTAATAAAAGAAATAAAAATTTTAAGGCTTTACATATGTCTGTGTTCCTCCATGAAAAATTTTGGGTAAGATTTTTTGTTACAAAAACACATATATCATGACAATAGAAAAAGTTATTAAAAAGAAAATAAAGAATATTTATGCCATCCACTTGGAGATATACTATAGTTAATCTTGGCACAAAAACTGATAAATGAAGAACCTCAAATCTGAATGTAAAATTTTAAATGACTTACGTGGCATATACTATATACTTCCCCGCATAATGTGGCAATATTCCAAAAAATCTTTCCCCCAGTATATTTTTCCCCCAGTATATTTAATTAATTTATTTGTTTTTAATCTTTTTTTTTTTTAAATTTGTTCTTTTCAGTCATACATGACAGCAGAACGTATTTTGGTAAATTATACACAGAATACAACTTATTCTATTTAGGATCCCATTCTTGTGGTTGTATATGATGCAGAGTTACCCTGGATGTGTATTCAAATACAAGGCTAGGAAAGTTATGTCTGATTAATTCTACTGTCCTTCTTCCCCTCCCCTCTCTCTTCTCTTCGTTCCCCTTTGTTTAATCCAATGGATTTCTATTCTTCCCCATCTCACTCTCCCTTGTTTTGGGTTATTGCTTTTAATGGCTATATAATATGTTATTATACAAATAAACCGTATCTTTCTTTTTAAAAATCAGTTTTAGAGCTGTATGTGGTGGTGCAAACCCATAATCCCACAATTCAGGGGCCTAGACAGGATTGTAAGTTCAAGACCAGTCTCAGTAACATAAGGAGACCCTAAGCAAAAGGATCAGGATGTCTCAATGGTAAAGCACCTCTGGTTTCAATCCCCAGTACCAAACCAAACCAAAAAAAGAAAATCAGTTTTAGTAACCAATCTTTTACTAAAGGATATTATGACTGCTTATAATATTTTTATGAACAAAGGGTAGAAAGATGTCAAAGAATTATTCCAAAATTTAAATCTCAAATTATTAAGAAAATTCTTACAAAGTAAAAATTTTCACATAGTAGAAATTTTTTTTACTATATTTTTACATAGTAGAAATTTCTGAATGCTATACCTGACAGTCACTAGAGCAAACAAAGCTGCAGTCTGAGAGAAAGGCCTTTAAGCCACAAAGAAAAGAAAGAAATGAACACATTTATAATGCTTTCTAAATTGTCCAGCACAAATGACCATGGTTTATGGCAGATCTGGTTTCTGGATTGATGGCACGAATCTAGTCATTCATTTTACTTAAGAGAAAAACAGGAAAAAAGTGTCTGTCATAAGATCAATAAACTCAAGAGTGAAAAGCGTGTTTCCTCAAAAAAATTCAGGATGATAAAGAATTTCACAAAATAAAAATCCTAAATTCTTTTTTTTATGCACTTTCAGATACTGGGGAAAAAAAAGGTCCATGCAGTTTTTGTTTTCAAATTTGAGGAAAATATGGATGAAAATCTTTAGGATGAGAAGACAGGGAAGATTTTTCTAAGCATACCACAAAAAATGTGGACATATAAAAATTAACTCAGTATGGCAACAGCTCAAGAGGCTGAAATGAAAAGTGTAAGAAAAATGCCTGCAACATGGGGAAGTTGAACAGTTACTATTTGATGCGGACACATCAATGTTTATTAGCAGCTCAATTCATAACAGCTAAGCTACGGAACCAACTTAGGTGCCCTTCAACTGATGAATGGGTATAGAAAATGAGGCATATATACACAATAGATTATTACTCAGCCATAAAGAAGAATGAATTTATGGCATTTATCAGTAAATGGATGGAACTGGAGGCAATCATGCTAAGTGAAATAAGCCAATCCCTAAAAAACCAAAGGCTGAATGTTCTCTCTGATACTTTAGAATGAATTGGACGTAACTTTCCTATGTTCATATATGAATACACAACCAGTGTTAGCTCCACATCATGCATAACCACAAGAATAGGAAATTGTACTACATGTATATAAAATATGTCAAAATACACTCTATTGTCATGTATATCTAAAAAGAACAAAGAAAAGATTAAAAAAGAAAAACAAGAAAAAAAAACAAACTGGAGTGCAGGAGAGGTACACGGTCCCTCTTCTAAGAGGGACCCAACTTAGGTTGGGTCTTCTAAGAGGACCCAACTCTCGAGAGTGTCTCCTTTTCCTTTTTCTATTCAATAAACTCATTCCTGTTACTCTGAGTGATATGTCTGAAATCCTTCTGACGTGGTTGCAAGAATTGAGGCTTGAAGAGGGGTCTTCCTGCTGCCTCAGTTTCTTGGAAGGCCCCAGCTTTGTAACATTGTTGAGGCTGCTCATATAAGGAAGACAATGTAAACTGATGCAGTCTTTCACAGTGCAATTTACAAGTATTAAAATATAAAGGATATATATTCTTTGAATCATTAATGTTACTTCTAGGAATTTACTCTAAAAAGATAATTACATATAGCTTATGTATAATTATATGCCATAATGTTGCTTATAAGATAAAGGAAACAAATCAACTGAAATAAAGTATATACGTACATATAATAGAAATACTAAGTAGCCATTAAAAAATGTTGACAAGAGGTGACAATGAGCCCCTTGCTACTAGGTTGGCTGAGGCAGGAGGATCACGAATCTGAGGCCAGCCTGTGCAAAACAGTGAGACTCCCATCATGAGACCCCCCAATGAAGGAAGGAAAGAAAGGAGGAAGAAGGGAATAAGGGAAGGAGGAAAGGAGGAAGAGAGGAAGGAAGAGAAGGAGGAAGGGAGAGAGGGCGGGTATAAGGAAAGAAAGAAGGAAGGGGAAATATTGACAGTACATCTATATTTGTTGGTGTTAAAAAACCATCCATAAGACTGTAAGGTTTTCAAAATGTCAAATGGTGACACAGATTGTTATAGCGATGTCTGAAAGGATGGCCACCAAAATGTTAGCTATGAATTCTGGTGATTTTTACACACTCAGAGCATTTTTCTACATATTCAAAATGAATAATAAATGTCATTTTATAAAATTATTTACTTTTTATTGTTGGGGAACAGTTACATTATCACAGACCCAAATTGTTCTATTCCCAAAGAGATGGATTTTATTTATACCTACTTTGGTTATCAAGGCCAGCTAGTAGTTTATAAGTTATATTACTGTTACATTGATAATTGTGATATTACAATTTGTCTAGTTTTTGTCTTAAGTTGCTAGCAGAAGCTTCAAAAATCCTTGGGTATGTGCAACCCCCAATATGGCAAGTTATACTCCATGTATGTATATATGTCAAAATACATTCTACTGTCATGTATAACTAAAAAGAACAAATAAAAAATTGTTTAAACTCCTTGGATTTCTTGACTACTAGTGGCTTTGTTATGCTAACATACAGAACCCCACTTCCAGGAGTAGGGGCAGGGTTGGAGATCAAGTTCAATCACTTAGCAATGATTTAATCAATTATGCCTAGTGCTGGAGCTTCCAAAACAACTCTGGATACCAAAGCTCAGAAGAGTTTTCTGGATGAAAACGTTTCATGTGCAGAGCAAATGAAGTATCCAGACACCATGGAATCAGATTGTCAATGATCTGCATTCCCTTCCATACCTTGTGTGTATCCTTTATAATAAAACTGCAACTTAAGTATACCACTTAAAAGTTCTATGAGTCATTCTAGTAAATTATTAAATCTGAGGACCATGGGAACCTCCCATGCTGGTAGTCAGCTGGTCAGATGCTAGTGATCTTGCGACCCTGCTCAGACTTGTGGATAGTCTGAAGTGGAGACAGTTTTACGGAGGACTCTGTCTCTAATCTGGGGTTTCTGTACTAACTTCAAGTAGTTAGTGTCAGAATTACACTGTGGTATACCCAGCTGGTATCAGCACAGTTGGGCTGAAAGAGAATGGTAACCATCCTAAGTAATGATATAATACAATTTTTTCTATTTACCAATACTTTGAAAAGTAAAGCAAATGTCATCATCTAGTAAAGGATCAACAGCATTGTTAATCAGGTTTTGTGATTTTTTTCACCACAAACAACAAAATACAATATGCAAAATGCTTATCCTTCTTGGGTACCCATATGCCTCCTCATCTGTGCAGCTCTCCCAAGATATATTCCCACCACACTGTGTGTGTCTCTATTAGAGCACTCATCATTATGTGCTGCATTTGTTTATGCCTCTCTCTCATGTGCAGGGCAGTGACTCCCAAAGGAAGGTCCTTATTTTATTCATCTTTTTATTCTCAGTGCCAACCACAGTGCTTAGAATATGGCAGATGCCCCATCAGTTTAGTCTAATAGTTATGCCTGTAAAAAATCATTCCACAAATCAAAGTGCTGGAGTAGGTGCTTTTGTTTGAAACCTGTCTTTTTGGACTCTTGGCCCTAACTTTTCTATCTTCAACTAAATACTGTGTCTGAGAGATCAAACAGATAAGCAAGCTCTATAAGGAAATAGTAAATTAAACTAAGAATTCCTCTAAATATAATAATTTAAATAAAATATAATAATAATAATAAAAAGAGTATGGTGTCAAATATTCTTTTACTTAAGACTTTTTGTAGTCTTTTATGATAGAACATTAGAAATGTTGTTAAAGGACTACTTTTTCCCTGGCAAGCATGCCTTATCCTTCAGGATTTACTCACCTTTTAATCTAGCATCACCCCCAAAGGCACCACAACCCCAGTTTCCTGTGGCCACAGCAGAAAGATTCTCTGAAGTAACTCCAGGACGCAGAAATCCACAGTAAGCCTGCAAGATGAAAGAAATATCACAGCACATGAGTAACAGTATTTCTGATGGATATAATAGGATCAGCATCCATTACCAAACTTACATTCTCTCTCCCTCATTTTTCTTTTTCTTCTTAAGGCCAAAGTAGAGGGGAAAACAGAGAAAAGTCTGGGATTGTACAAAGAAGAGAATGAGGAATGACAGATTCTAATATTTATTTGTTTGAATGTTGGGTAAATCAAATCCCTTAAACTCATGCAAGTATTAGTTTGTTAGAAGTACTGAGGTGCTATAAGAAATCAAACACATGGTAGGAAGTGGGTCAGTAAGGCAAAAACTGTACTTCTGCAGAACAGTGTGTCCCCAAAGGGACCTGGTGGGCAAGTATACCTGGGTAGGCACTCCACCAGTTTTTATTCCTAACGAAACACTGCCATTTGCTTTTATATGAAGAGTTTGGAGGTATGATCTACACAATTAGCTAATTTAAAATTGGGGAGGGCATGGAAAAGGACTACAGTTGTCTGGATATCTGTTAGGAAATTTAAAAATGGCTCCATTCTGACCACATGGTTTCCTAACTTAAGATGGCTCTATTATACACATGACACTTAGTTACAGTAAATATATATGTTGCATTTCAGATTTAACTTTGATAGAAAACATGAATCTTACAGTTTCTTTTCCACCTCAAACAAATGTGATTATCAGAGATATTTCAAGAACCAATTGGATAACCAAGACAAACTATCAGGGAAGGTACTTGTTCAAACACTGTTTTCTCTGAAGGCTTCTGGTGACCACTTTTGCATCAAAGTAGAGTTACTATGGAGATTCTTTAGCAGGCTCTTCCCCTGAGTTATTGGGACTAGGTTAGTAACTATGATTTAATTTTAAATGTGCTTCCTGCCACTAGAAGGCTTAACAAACAACTAGCAACTATCTATAAAAGCAATTTCTACTTCTGATTATGAAAAAAACTTTTAAGATTCCTTTCAGTCCTAGAATTCTCTAGTTTTATAGCTGTTTTAAGACAGAATATTTAAAATTTTGCCAGTAACCTGAAAAAAGTAGCATATATCCTGAAGATGCTATCTAAGTATTAATTAAATTAATTTTTGTACATGAGAAGGTCCCAGAGTTTATGGTTTTCACTTCTTTGCAGTCAGCTCAGTCTGACTGAAGATAATAAAATAGCAAAACAAATCTTCCCTAGGTACCAAATAAGCCTAAAATATAGTTTATGTATAATAGTAAATAAAATTAAAAGAATGAGAGAAAAACCAACAATAAAGAAAGATACTTCTGTAAAACCCACATGTTGAAATACAGTAAATTATTCTCTGAAGTTTCCACAAAGGTATAAAAATTTATTTCACACACTGGCTGGATTAACAAGGTTATTCCTTCCATCCTCTCCTACGCTGTAAATCCTGACAGATATTAATTATAAGTTGGTACCAGACCATTATTCAATGCTATGGTACAGAGCTTACAAAAGAACTTACAAATTACCCGTATAATCAGATGCATGGAGCTTCTAAAGATCTCTTTCAGGTCAAAATATCAGACAGCTCCATTTGGTGGCACGGGGGCTAGGGCAAGTTCTTGAATGATAAAGAATATGGCACTATATGTCTTTTTGGACTCTTTGCCCTAACTTTTCTATCTTCAACTAAATACTGTGTCTGAGAGATCAAACAGATAAGCAAGCTCTATAAGAAAATAGTAAATTAAACTAAGAATTCCTTTACACATAATAATTTAAATAAAATATAATAATAATAAAAAGAGGATGGTGTCAAATATTCTTTTACCTAAGATTTTTGTAGTCTCTTATGATAGAACATTAGAAATGTTATTAAAAAGGACTACTTTTTCCCTGACAAGCATGCTATTATCCTTCTGTATAAGGATTTATTCAGAAGAGGAAAAAACAAACCCTCTGTCAGAATAAACATAACTTTGCCATTCTTCCATTTCATTTTTTTCTGGCATGCTTGGACAAAGAGGAGTTCTTGGCCTCCTGGTTCATATTTTGCTTTATACTCTCAGAATGGTTTTAGTTCCTCACTGCTGCCTCTAAATAACCAGATTTAATGTATTTAATGAGCAAAAACAGTATAATTTGGTGAACAAGTAAAAAACAAAAGGAAAAACTTGTATCTAGAATCAAGAACTAGAGACAGAACAGTAAGTAGTAAAAATAGAGATGTAAGAAAGAAGCAAAGCAAGCGGAAAAGAGACCAAAGAAAGCATGTGTAAAAGTCCAAGACTGAGACCTGGAAAGGTAAGTTAAACTAAGAATTAAATTAAATTAAACTCTGGGGTGGCACAAATAAGTACATATGCACTTACAACTCTGGTTTCAATATCAATTATAGCAGGCCCAAGTAGATATACCCGAAGGATGTCTATCATCATCATGCAAATATATATATTTTGTCATTAAGATTAATAACTTAGTAATTATTATTCCCAGAGTTGTGTATTCATAAAGTCAGTCTACTCATATGTTTAGTTTACATTAATACATAGTTGATTTGATACTGATTTCTTGAAGGTTTTGTATTCTATGATTTGTTAAAAATACATATGATGTAAAAGGACCCTTAAGGATTCGTTTGAAGAGAATAAAGTAATATTACTAAAGATAATAATATTACTATTATATAATATTAATAATAAAGATAATAATGTTAATAAGATAATAATATTAATAAAGACACTTTAAGTATCCTTGGACTCAGTAATAATAGTTTTGTAAATTTCTTTAAAAGAAATTTAACTGTACAAAGATGTATATTCCTACCTTACATGTAAGAGAAAAATCTGGGACTAATTGTTCAAAAATAGAACAGTAGTTAAATCACAGCACATCAATCCAATCAATTTTATTTAATTATGAAAGTTTTTGAAAAGTATGAAAAACATTTATAATATAAAGTTAAACGAAAGAGGTAAAATAAACGATTATAGGTTAACTTTTGAGTATATTTATATAAAACTAAATTTCATGTGGAAAGACAAGAAATGAAAACAACTGCTTGAAGAATAGTATTATGGATAACATTTTTGTCTTTGAAATAGTTGTAATTTTAGTACACTGTCTTTGCTATTTTAAAATGTAATCTAAAATGAAAGTCTGTAGACTTGTTTTCTCATGTAAAATCGAAAATTAGATCAGTTATCTCAGGGTATTCTGACTCTATATGTTGAGAAACTTAAGGGAAAACTCACTGAAAATAACACATTTTGAACTAAAAAGTAAAGTGACACATAGTTTAAGAAAAGATTATAAAAGATCAGATGTTGAACTTAAAGTGTCAGCAGCAAGTACTGATTGGTTTTATTATCAAGCGTTCATTTAACAATAACCTCATTCCAAATTTGTATAATAATAAGAATCAATAAACAAATCAATTAAAAAGAATAACTGTGGCAATCCACTTTGTTCAATTTCTATTTTGGAAGGCCCCATGAAATATAGCCATTATGTAATCTCACCTAAACAAGTCTAACATAGCTAAGTACAACTTTTCACAAGTGATTTCCTTCTTCTTCTGAGGGTTATATGTCACTTTTTATAAGATGAAGTCATAAATTGTTCCAAAGTCAAAGCTAATTCTCCTCTAACATGTCACCCAACTGATCTCTTATAGGATTAAATACAGCTTTGCACATTCAGTTAGATACAGTGAGATAGATTCCTTCCTTTTAAAAACTTACTCCGCTTGCTAGTCAGGATGTGAATCCAATAGGACAGGAGGGGCCCTGGGTGGACCAGATCCACACTGAATTTTGAGGATGAAAACTAGTCTTATGTTTTATTGCATCATTTAGAAAAAACGTAATTTTTCTCTTTCTCCTTACTTTTTCTCTGGCATGCAAGAAGACATGCATGCACACACATGCACACAAACACACACAAGTCATCTTTAAAACTTATCTAATACAGACTTCTGCCTTAAACCTAAGTTTATAAAACATAATGAAATATAAAACATTAAATATTTCCTTCAAGTTGTGTTGCCAGCTTATGTGGAACTCCTGTTACTTATATCAAAATTCATAAATTTATTTCAATAGGCAAATGTAATTAATAAGGGATGGAATGCTTTAATTTAGAAGGCCCAAAGTTATTTGGATTAGTTTGTTAAATTAAGCTGTCAAAAACACTTAACAAAATCATTTGCTGTTTTTTTCTTTTTTAATGAAAGAATTAAAAAAACAATTATTTGATGAAAGAACAAATTTTGGGGGAATACATCAGTGAATGAAAGAATACACATTTTCAATACTTTCCCATGTGCCAGGCCCTGAGCCAGGGGCTTTTCCAATGTTTGTTCACATACTGACAGATTCTATTACATGTGTGGTATTTCTTCATCTCATGAAAATTCAAGAATAGGTTGAGGGGAACCCTCAAATTTTCTTAAAAAAGTGCATCAAACAGAAAAGAATATTGAGAAAAGGATTCAGTGGGTACTTTGCTCATAGTGGAAGTTTATCATCAGAGGAGCAAGAGCAACTGAGGCATATGCTTGTAGATCATATGTTAACCAAAGGCAGGGTATATTCTCAATGATTTAAGATTAAACAAGGTAAAAAATTCTAGATCAAATCTAATTATAGTAATTTCTATGTGGGAGGATTTACATTTTTAAAAAGCGATCTGAGGCTGGGCATGATGCGCATGTCTGTAATCCCAACAGATTAGAGGCTGAGGTAGGAGGATCACAAGTTCAAAGCCAGCCTCAGCAACTTAGCAAGGCACTCATCAGTGAGCCCCTGCCTCTAACTACAAAATAGAGCTGGGGATGTTGCTCAGTAGTTAAGTGCCCCTGAATTCAATCCCTGGTACAAAAAAAAAAAAAAAAAAAAAAAAGTGATCTGAGTACTTGGAATAGCTCAGTGATAGAGCAGTAGCCTAAGCATGTGTGAGGCCCTAGGTTCAATCCTCAGCACTGCCAAAAAGAAAAGAAAAAAAATATCTAAAGTCAGGGGAACCCAATTTAAGCCCCTGCTTGGTCACTGCTCAGCTTTTGGGACCTGGGGCAAGTTACTCAACTTCCTGAGGCTTAGTCTACTGCCTCAAAATTTGCAATAAGAACAGTATCTCTGCCTCCTGGGGTAGTGATCATTAAATTAGACAAGGCATCCCTGGAAGGCAGTGGCACACCCATAGACCCAGTTACTTAGAGGAGTTACTTAAGGAGAGGAGTTACTTAGAGGAGTTACCCAGTTACTTAAGGCAGGAGAATCACATGAGCCCAGGAGTTCAAGGTTGGCTTGGGCAACACAGTGAGACTCCATCTTAAAAAACAAAGCAAGGAGCTGGGGTTATGGCTCAGCGGTTGAGCACTTGCCTCGCATACGTGAGGCACTGGGTTCGATCCTCAGCACCACATAAAATAAATAAAGATATTGTGTTCATCTACAACTAAACAAAATATTTAAAAAAAAAAAAAAAAAAAAAAACAAAGCAAAACAAAAACACTGACAATGCATTTAAAATGTCAAGTGGAGTCCCTAGCACACGGTAAGTAATTGTTTCATTGATTTTACTATTTTTACCAATATAATTTAAAAAAATTTCTACTTATATTTGACTGAAAAGAATTTTTCATGAGTTAAAAATTAGAACTTAACTGCATACTGACATAAATAATGGCAGGCAAATACAGAATGGCATACATTAAAAATCAACCCATCTCCATTGTGGCTCAGTGGTAGAGCGCCTGCCTCACATGTGTGAGGCACTGGGTTCGATCCTCAGCACCACATAAAAATAAATAAAATAAAGATAATGTGTCCATCTATAACTAAAAAAAATTTTAAAAAAATCAACCCATCTCCATCAAATGCTTCATCTGCTCTGCACTTGATTTGATACTGGACTTGGGCTTTATTTAACACTTGGAAATATTTAAGAAGTTTATTTAACACTTGAGAATATTTAAGAAGTTAACAATTTGTAATATTTTGAGTGCTTTGAGATAATGTACTTTACACAGTTTCTAAAATGTTTGTACTAAAAAAAGGTATGTTAGCATTCCCTAAGAATTTATTTGCTTAGTCATTGAGCAAAACATTTAACAAATTATTCTTGAGATATTCCCAATAAGGCAGGCAGTGTGCCAGGCACTGTCTGACCTGAATGAAATAAAATTCCTCCTGTTGCCAGGTTATTTAAAGATTCACTCTTTTTTACAAAATGTATCTCATAAGCACACTCCATTCCACAGATAAATATTTTTCAAGGTTGGCAATACATACAACTAACAATGTATTCAACCAACACTTCACATCTTTAAAATTTTTGGTGTCTTTAGGACAGGTAAATTGAATGTTAGTGATACACAAGTTAATGTAGAGAGCACCTACATTTGGTCAAAGGGAATTTAACAAAGACTTGTTTATACCCAATGGTTACCCACCTTAATTTTTTTAAATTGGTGCATTTCAGTTGTACATAATAGTGGTATTTGTTGTTGCATATTTGTACATGCATAAAATATAACAATATAATGTGGCCAATATCATTCCAAAAGTTATCTTTTATAAGAGATCATAAAATCCAGTCTCAAAAACAGCAAGGTGCTAAGCAACTCAGTGAGACCCTGTCTCTAAATAAAACACGAAACAGGGCTGGGGATGTGGCTCAGTGGTAGAATGCCTCTAAGTTCAGTCCCTGGTACCAAAAAAGAGAGAGAGAGAGAGAGAGAGAGAGAGAGATCGATCATAATCACAGATAATTTCTAAAAGTAAATGATCTAGCTTCTACAAAAAGGCTTCATCCATAAAAAGGGAATGTTTTTAATTTTTTAAATATATTGTACAACTTTAGTTAAACACATTTTGGTCTTATCTTTCATGTATTTCTCTCCAAACCTCCTATCACTTAGATAAATGCCTTCTAGTTGCTTTTTTCTTTTCTTTTTTATTGGTACCAAGGGCACTTAACCACTGAGCCACATCCCCAGCCCTATTTCGTACTTTATTTAGAGACAGAGTCTCACTGAGTTGCTTAGTGCCTCACTAAGTTGCTAAAGCTGGCTTCAAACTCACAATCCTCCTTCCTCAGCCTGCCGAGCCACTGGGATTACAGGCGTGTACCACTCACTGCACTTGGTAAATGTCCTCTAGTTTCAATGATCAGGTGACAAATTCCTATATACATGTTTAAGTAAGTAACACTTGATAAAACTCTAAAAATAAATCTCATTCCAGCTGATATGCTCTATCATGAAACACACAGAGGTTTGAAGACAATTGCTTTAAAGGAAGAATTTGGAACAGTGAAGCAGCCTTATATTTATCCAGTTTTTTTTTCCCTGTAATGCTAGTGACGAAACTCAGGGCCTTATTCATGTTAGGCAAATATTCTACCATTGAGCTATATCCCTAACCCCAAGCACACTTACCTTTAAAGTGTACCCAACTATTAGTAAAAGATACTCTTCAGTATAAGTAAATTTGACTTTCAGTGTCAGGTAGGAAAGAAACTTAGAAGTGCTAATATACTAAAAAATATAGATTTTCTGAGGAATTGCTGTTTTGTTTTGTTTTTTTAAATAAATGATGTCTGTTTATAAATTCAACTTTGTAAGATAGTGCATTATTCTTCAAATTTTTTGAGATTCATTAGAAACCCCTAAAAATTAAAATGATCTAATAAGTTACATATAAGAAAATATGGTCACCAATAAAGTAGATTCTCAGATGATCAAAATATAAGATAATATAACCAATTACATTCAAAATATCTACAATTTCTAAGGGAATAAAAGCATATCTGGATTATTTGGTTTTATATATCCAGTCTGCTGTCATTATTAGAGATCTTTGTGTGGGGACTAGCACATGTAGCCACACAAAACCACAAACTTCATCATCTTCATAAATAATCTTATAACCAAATCATCAAAGTCATCAAACAATGACTTTTGGAATTGAGTTGGCCTCCTTGGCTATGAAAGTGATTTGTGAAACTAAAGAAAATTTCAGCTGTTTTGGTGAGACCCAAATTCTAGAGAACAGAATCAGCATTATTGTGAGATAGAATTTATTGTAGCTAACAGTTGTGACAATCTGAACTAACAACAGATGACTCATTTTACATTTCTGCAATACAATAGTAAGAAGAAAATGATCATACTAGATAGCACTAAGCGTAACAGAGTGTTGCAGTTTCCAATACAAATATGTCAGATTACCAAATCAGTACAACTTGTATTTGAACCTTATTAATAATAGAACAAAAAATAACCTGACTCTTCTGGTTTATCTGTTCTAATGGTGATAGAATACTAAGTAAAAAAAATGTCACTGGGAAGATCAGAAAAAAAAAATTTTTTTAGAGTTTATTCATTTCTATATGGTTTTACAATAATGTTCCAAGGCAACTAAAAGTACTTGACAAGATAAATGCATGTGTGGAGTTTAACAGTAAGCAACAGTGTATTGGGCAACCTCATCCAATGATCAAACAATTATAAAAGGCAAAGTACATCTTGCACAAGCTGACAAAGCCATTAAATCAGGAGAGCTGTGGGCAGACATATTGACATTGCAAAAACTACCAGAAATCATTAAATTCAGCATTAATAAAATGGCAGTAAATAGATGACAGTTACCAGATGAACTAAGAAATAAGGTTACTGGCCTTGTTAAGCTCACGTCTCATTTTCTCAGGTACAAACTGATCGAGGTAGCGTCTGAAGTGAAGTGCATCAATGGCAACGATCTCAGTGCAGTGTCGTTGCCAGTCATCCCTAGGATAGGACAAATAGGGAAGAAAGAAAAGGAATAGGTAGAGTCCTTAGGCCTTGCAGACGTC
Source organism: Xerus rutilus (assembly GCA_028644305.1). NCBI lineage: Eukaryota > Metazoa > Chordata > Mammalia > Rodentia > Sciuridae > Xerus > Xerus rutilus. Next base: position 64,916,775 of record CM053404.1, on the reverse strand, counting down.
AGTTTGTTGATATTTTGGTAGTGTTACAATATTAAAAATGAACAAACTGTGACCACAGGTCTCAGCAAAGCAGAAGGACAGGAAATCATTTTATATTTAGATTCAAAGGAACACACATTGTGCTCTGTTGGGCAGTAAGTAGTAAAATGAAAAATCAAGAAACCAAACACTATGACATACTGTATATCATTTACAGTGAATCTCAGAGGCAAAAGGATTTGGGGGCAAACAAAGGGAATTTAGGTCTTTTTTTTTTATAAAGCTCAATCTTTGTGGGATTTGCTCTAAAATACTGAGAAGTAACACTACTACATCTGTCCAAGACATAATCCCAAGAAGTCAAGTCAAGTTACTACTGTGCTCAATTGCTGACTGCGAAAAAATCATTTTTAAAAGACAGGACATCAAAATAGACAATAACATGTCACTTGTGGAAGTAGGAAGGACTAGTTGAGATGATAATTTTGGAAATGTGTAAAATTCCAAATATTTCACTTCTTTAAAAACTTGTACAACTAGTATGCCAACCAACTTTGCATGTTAAAGAACAATAGAAGTCTTCATGTTAGTTTGTAAATAATTACCAGGAATACACAAATATTCACAAAGATAACTGTTTGCTACAACCATATACTTTAAGCAAAATAAAAGAAAAGAATCCAAAGGCTGGGCTTGAATAAGTTTGTGGCACAGATATGGCTACATGGGCCACAGCTGTTTCTCACTTAAAAACAGAAAAAAACAAAAAAAAAAATCCCACAAGGGACTAAGGTTGTGGCTCAGTGGTAGAGTGCTTGCCCAGCATGTGTGAGGCACTGGGTTCGATCCTCAGCACTACATAAAAATAAATAAGTAAAATAAAGGTATTGTGTTCATCCACAACTAAAAATACTTTTTTTTTTTGGTACTGAGGATTGAACTCAAGGGTACTCGACCACTGAGCCACATCCCCAGCCCTATTTTTGTGTTTTATGTAGAGACAGGGTCTCAGTGAGTTGTTTAGCACCTCGCTGTTGCTGAGGCTGGCTTTGAACTCGCGATTCTCCTGCCTCCCAAAGTGCTAGGATTACAGGCCTGAGCCACCGCGCCCAGCTCACAACTAAAAATATTAACAACAACAACAACAAAATCCTACAAGCTTTCAAGCAGCATTTGTGTAAAAAATTACCCCCAATAAACTACACAATTTGGTGGATAAGTAAGGATGTCAAAGTGTTAATATATTCTAAGAAGAAATAGGAGATAAAAGCAGCAAAGTTCACTGCAGGATCTGTTATCAATTGGCTTTGTGGCATTAGGCAAACTGTCCCAACACAGATTTCCTCCATCTACCTAATCTCACAGAGAAATTAAGGATAACTAAATAAGAGGCCCTAAACTCTAATTAGAGCCAATTCTAATTAAGTTTGGATTCAGAAGTTAACTACTCCCAACTGGTAGCTTGGAGGTAAAGAACTATAGAAAACTCTGTCTTCCTTGTACTTAGTTCACACTTTTGGTTTTTAATTTTTTTGGTATCCTTTTGGTATACAGAAATGGTAATGTGTTTTAACTGCAACAAAATTGTAACACTTAGCTGGGCGTGGTGGCGCAAGCCTGTAATCCCAGCACCTAGGGAGGCTGAGACAGGAGAATCGCGAGTTCAAAGCCAGCCTCAGCAATGGTGAGGTGCTAAGCAACTCAGTGAGACCCTGTTTCTACATAAAACACAAAATAGGGCTGGGGATGTGGATCAGGGGTCGAGTACCCCTGAGTTCAACCCCCAGTACCAAAGAACAAAAAACAAAAAATTGTAACTATGAATTTAAAAACAAAGTTCAATTGCCTGAATAAGAGTACAAGAGACAGAGTGTACTAGAGTCAAGCCACACTCATTCACCTTCAGTCTTGCAATACTCAAGTCAGAAACAGACTCACCTTTCACTCCCATCTTCATGGCTCCTGGCCCAGCGATATGTTTCAGCATAGCCAGTGTATTCACTGTACTGTTCAGTACCTGAAACAAATAATTTGTTACTATTCACTTGATACTCACCATTTCACCTAAAATCAGCAACAAGGCAAGGAATACCATTCTCATCACTTATATTCAGCACTGTGCTTGAGGGGTCCCCCAGTTAGTGCAATAAAGCAAGAGAAGAAATAAAAGGCATAAAAAATACTGAAAACCAAAACAAAAGTGTAGCTCAATGGCAGAACACAAGCTTAGCATGCACCAGGTCCTGGGTTAAATCCTTAGCACCAAAGGAAAAAAAAAGTTAAAATGTCCCAATTTGCAGATGCAATGATTGTTTATACAGCAAGTCCTAAGGAATTACTGAAAGAATGTGTGCAGAATGTGTGTACAAAATTAAACAAGAAAAGCTCATAAGCAAATTTAGTGAGATCAAAGGTATGTTTATATATGTAGCAATAAACAATGGGAAATAAAACTTTTCAAAAATCTACTAAATATAATGTCAAAAAAATATCTAGAAGTTATACAATGGATGAAGATGACACAATTGAGAAAAAACAATGACCTAAATAAAAGAGGAATATACCAGACTCTTGGGATAGAAGACTCAATATTGTTACAATGTTAATTTTGATCTACAGATTCATCTCAATCCTAATGATAATCCCAAAAGATGTTTTCTTTTTAAAAATAGTAAATGAGAAGAAATGTAGGTCTATTCTAAAATTTATACAGAAAAGACAAACAATCCATACGGAAAAGGGTAGTTTTCCCATCAAATATTATCAGAGTAAGTAGACAGTCATACAAAACAAAATAAATAAGTAGACATTCATACAAAACAAAATAAATCTCACTGTGAATGAAAATGATTTTGAGATGAATCACAGAAATAAACATAAAAATCATAAAACTTCCAGAAGAAGAGTTTTATTATATTAGGAATAAATAAACATTTCTTAGAATGGATAAAGAAAGCAATGACCATAAAATTTACCCAAAAGCAATAACAACAACAAAATCCCCAAAAAGCAAGCCCCTGCACCCCTTAAAAAAAAAAATTCAAACAAAAACTATAATGGAGTAAAATTATATACTTTTGGCCATATAAAAACCAATAAGAAAATGTTTAGGCAGGACAGCAGGAAAAACATTCACAAAACTAGTGTCTGTCAAAGAACTTATATTTAGAATACTTGAAGAACTCTCATAAATTAATAATAATAAAAACAACCCAATTTAGAAAACTGGGCAGAAGATTTAAACATATACTATGCCCTACTAACAACTATACAAAACACTGTAATATTATTATACTGTAACATTAAAACCATAGTGAGATACCACTCTAAACTGAAAAGAATGACTTTAAAAAAAAAGAAGACTGACAACACCAAATGTTGGCAAGGAGGTAGAACAAGTAGAAATCTCATGCACTGCTGGAAGAACTTAAAATGGCACAATGATTTGGGAAAACAGGTAATTTCTTATAAAATTCAATATACATCCACCCTTTGATGTAGAAATTACATTCTTAGGTATTTAGCCAATAGAAATTAAAAATATATGCCAACAAAAAATGCACAGAACACTCTTAGCAGGTTGATTCACAATTAGCCTTCTATCAGTCAGGGGTCAACCAGAGAAATAGAACCAGCAGAAGATATACATAAGGGGATTTATTAAAGGAGTTGGCATACATAACTGTGGGAGCTGAATAGGTAGGTCCAGCAGGCAGGCTGGTGGTACTCAGATATGGACTGCTGTCCACAGTAAGCATTTTTTTGGAGTGGGGGAAAGCCTTAGCTCTGTCTGCTCTTTATGCCTTTGACTGACTGAATTTGGTCTGCCCAGATTGTTGTAAATAATCTCCCATTTAAAATGGTAACTGCTTGTGGACTTTAATCACATCCACAAAATATCTTAACAGCAATACCTAGACCCAGAACAAAATATCATATCAGTTTCTAAGATGAATTTACATCCTTGAAATAAAATCTTGGTAAAATGCTGGGAATTATACTCAAAACTAATTTGTTTCATGTGCTTCATTTCACTTACAATAGTAGGAGTCTCTTGTCATCTGCCACTAATGTAACTATAAATAAAGGGAAATTCCCTGGGATTTTTTTTTAAGAAAGTTTGTTTTTAAAAATAGTTTGCCCCCAGTGTGAAAACATATCACTTGGGAGTTAACTCTAGTCTTTAACTTACCTACAGCCTTTGAAAAATGAATGGAAAATTGCAGATCCATGGCTCACCTTCAGATCTGTAATTAAGTCAAGCTAAGGACATTTGGGGTGACTTTTAACTCAGTGTTTTTTTCCCACTTCCACTTAACTTTATTATAGTGCCTCCTAATTAATATCTGTGATGTGATGTTCCCTTAATGGAAATGGCCATTTCATCATCTATTTGATGCCTGGATTTCTGCCATCTCCCTTTTTAGGAGACTCTTAACCATGTACTGCATCTATCTGCCTGATCAATTCCATTCCTTCAATGATGCATCCAGGCTCAGTGAGCTAATGGCTATGAGTATGCTGCCTGAATCTGTAGAAGAGTTTGAGAAATTGGAAATAAATTTAATTTATCATCATTGTGGGACATCTGGTTGCCATCAGACTTTTAAATGAATATGAAACAGGTCATGCAAACAGGCAAATACTTTTATACAGTGTTCTCTCTCTATTTGCTGTGATTCTCCCTGGGGCAGAAGTTAAAACCTTTGGTAAGTATAGGTAAAGGGAAAGAATTAAAACTCTAGTCTTACTCTTTTTTAAAAAATTTCTTTTTAGTTGTCATAGACTTTGTTTTATTTATAAATGCAGTGCTGATAATCAAATCAGTAGCTCACACATGCTAAGCAAGTGCTCTACCACTGAGCCACAACCCCAACCCCTAGTCTTACCTTTTCTTTTCTTCCCCTCTGTCATGTGTTTCTCCACAATGTCCAACAAATAGCTCAATACTAAAGGGCTTTAAGGGGTTTTTGTTATTGTTTGTTTGGTGAGCACAGAAAGCAGGTTCCTGCCTATACATGAAACTTACTGAACAGAGGAATAGTATATTTAACATGAAATCCGCCCTGCAGTTAATCAAATTATCCCATAATTGCAGTTCCTTATGTCTTTTCTGAGTGTCAGCAGAACTGACAGAAATGACTGTATATAGACACCCTTGCTTATAATACTGGTACCATCTCCTTATAGAGATGCAATGCTAGGGGCACCTGTCACTACAGAAATAGCCCTTTGCTAAATGACACCAGTTCTTTGGGAAAAGATCCAAATTCATCTTCCCTCCAAGAAATCTCTTTAATAATTATTCCCTATTTCCACTTCTCTTTAACCATTGCAACCACTTACCCACTTTCTATCTCTATCAAGTTGCCTATTCAGGATATTTAATATAATTAGAGTTATACAATATGTGGCTTTTTGTGTCTGATTTCTTTTACTTAGCAAGTTTTCAAGATTCATCTATTATATAATAAACAAAATGTTTTATATCCATAGCTATAAGAAAGAATAAAATCAATTTGTTTTTAAAAAAGAGTATAGGGCAAATACTCAAAGTACTTAGTTGCCCAACAATGGATTTATGCCAATATTTTTTTCATTTTTTGTTTTGTAATCTTTTGTACTTTCACTTCCTACAGTACTTCCCATAACTGTACCCCTTCTATGTGCTTATGTTAAAACCAACCCAGCCTAGCCAGATGACCAATATGCGAGTTGAGGCAATGCTGAGAACAAAAGGGGTCTGTGTCTGCCCGTCTCTCTCTCTCTCTTTCCATTTCAGTACAATTTGAATCACCAGCTCAGAATTGTGGATGAAATACTTCAAGTAATTAACTTCATATGGCTAACTAGGGTTCCATCCAAGAAGAAATTCTTTGCCAACATTCCAATCCTAATTTCCTACATAAACTCAGACAATTAACAACTTTAATTTTTGCTTTATCTCAGCAAAATGGCAGGATTACAAGGATAAGAATTAACACAGAATGTTTAAATGAAGCACAATAACTTACTGAAAGCCCCCTTACCAAGGAGTGTTTACAAAAGGTATGGAGACATCAGCAAAAATGATGAAGTAAAACCTATGAAGTCTCCCCTCCCTAAAAGCAATGAGAACACTGAGAGAATCACAAAAATCAACTGTGGAAATAAACTAAAGGCTTAAGTAAACCAGGCAGTGTTTAGTCAAGGAAAACTGGTGAATCTTGGTAAAAACAGCAAGCTTAATGGTGTTTTAATTTGCCTTATTTTCCATTTCACTCTCCTAAGCTCTGTGGTAGCCTTAAAAACCAACTGTCCATAAGCACAGTGAAAACCAGCAGCCTGGCAGCCACCAGAAGAGACAGAAGAGTGACAAATCCTCAAAGCTCCATTCTCAGAGAAGTGTCATTATTACACCTGTCTGTTGGTCCTCTTGAACATCTCACTTTGAAGGATCTTTATTTCCTGGATTTGAAGCTTTCCCAGTGTGAAAAGCCTAATTCCCAAAGGTTAGGTGAAAATAAACACAGGCAACTACTTAACATTGAGGCTGCCTGAGGTGGTGATTGTCAGTTGGGGCAAATAATAGGCTACCCAAAAAGCTTCAAAGGAAAGGCTGAGAAAAGTTCTAACATACTCCTGGGAGTCTAGAACACCACATGCATGCCCACAGCCATGTGAATGCTCAGGACAGACCTCAGAAGGCCCTCAACTCTCCCCTCTTGCCTAACCTTAAGTCTCTGTGTAAGAAGGAAGTGAAGAATAAAGCAGAGTCAATAACTATAGATGTGAGTGTTAAAAGTGAGCTCCCACATGTAGAGATCAGTCAGTACAGACTGGGTGACTTACTGGTTCCAGGCATTCAAGGAAATGAGGTAATACAATCCACACTCAGGAGAAAAAGCAGTCAACAGTAACTGATGTTTGATTTACTAAACAAACACTTTAAATCAGTTATTTTATGGAATGGCATCAAATTAAAAAGTTCTGCACAGCAAAAATGATTAGGAATATGAACACAGAACCTACAGATGGGAGAAAAATCTTGGCTAGTTACTCTTCTGACAGAGGATTAACATCTAGAATATATAAGGAACTCAAAAAACTTAAAATAAAAAAATCAAATAACCCAATTAATAAACAGACAAATTACTTAAACAGACAGTTCTCAAAAGAAGAAATACAAATGGCCAACAAATATATGAAAAACTGTTCAACATCATTAGCAATTAGGGAAATACAAATCAAAACTACACTGAGATTTCATCTCACACCAATCTGAATGGCAGTCATCAAGAATACAAATAATAATAAATGCTAAAGAGGTTGTAGAGAAAAAGGAACACTTTTACACTGCTGACTTCCATTATGGAAGTCAATATGAAGATTCCTCAAAAGAGTAGGCATCAATAGATAAATGGATAAAGAAAATGTGTTGCATATAAACAATGCAGTTTTATTCAGCCATAAAGAAAAATAAAATTATGTCATTTGTAGGAAAATGGTAGAACTAGACAGCATTATTTTAAAGTGAAATAAAACAAACTCAGAAGCTCAAGGGTCATATGTTTTCTCTCATATGTGGAAGCTAGAGAAGAAGAGGGAAAAGAAGAGTGGTGGGGAGTATCTATTGGAAAGCAAAGGGAGATTCGGTGGAGAAAAGGGACCAGGGGCGTGGGAGAAGGGGAAGGAAGGAGAAAGTGCTGGAGAGTGATATCGGCCAGATTTATATTGTTAAATTGTGTGCATGTATAAATATGTAAAAACAAATCCTATCATTATGTACCACTACAATGCCCCAATAAAAAATGTGGGAAGAGAAAAAACTCAGTTATTTTAAATATGTTGAAAGAACTAAAGAAAACAGGCTAAGTAACTAAACAAAAGTGTAAAGATAACTCGCAAATAGAGATATTAACAAAAAGATAGATACTATAAAAACCCAAATATAAATTCTGGAATAAAAAAATACAATAACTGAAATAAAAAATTCATTAGAGGGATTCAAAAGTAGATTATAGCAGATAAAAGAAAGAATCCATGAACTTGAAGATATGTCATTTGAGGTTATCCAGTCTAAGGACCAAAAAAAGAAAAAGGAAAAATGAACGTAGCTTTACAGACTCATGGGACACCATCAAGTGTACCAACATTTATAAAACTGGGTAAGAAAAAAACATCTGAATAAATAATATCCAAAAATTTAACAAATCTGATGACAAACATTAAACTCTCAAGCTCAATGAACTCCAAGCAGGATAAAGTTTAAGTCCATACCTACACAAATCATAATCAAACTGTTGGAAGGCAAAAAAGAAAAAAATGGAGAATAAAATGGATACTCAAGATATTTTAGGAAAATAAGACTATAATAATTTCAAAAAGCAAGTGTAAATAATGCATAAAAAAAAAAGCTACTAATCCCCATCAGTAGCTTCTAATCTTCACAACAGATATTCACAGGTGGGGAGGAATACCCCATTTCCAGAGTTCCTAAAACTAACCTGTGATAATAAGACATTCATTGTGATCCAGCACCTCAGTGAAGAGCCGTGAAACAATCAATTCAGGATTGATTAAAAAGCGGATTTCTTCTTGCACAAGTCCTGCACTGGTTACCCCACCTCCAACAAAACGATTTGCAAAATCCACCTGTTTGGGAAAATGTGGCATGTTAAATGATGATTTAAAATACCAGAATTATGATAAAGAAGCACTTGTCAAAAAGTTCTAATCTTTTCATTCCCAAGAAAATCAGTCATCAAATTACTAATCTTCTCAAGCAGTCCTACTTATACTTGTGCACACTCCCAGTTACACTTAAGCCTCACTTTTCCCATTTCATTGAGGTTAATATGTCTGTATATTTCTTTGGATTCCAAAAGTGCACGAGGGACCTCAGAAATATTGTTTGGGCGAAATATTATCATAGGAACTCTTATTTAATAAACCTTATTTGTGCTCCCATGTCCACAAATCAATGGAGGTCTTTTGCTGGAAAGGTTTTAACATTATTTTTCCACATTCATACTCAACCTCAGTTTATATATTACAGGTGACTTTTAAAAATAATTGTTATCTTTCCTATACAATATAGCAATCAAAAACTTGTCCTAAAGAACTGAAAAGTTTAGTAGTCAACTATTTTGGGATAACCTTTCTCTGCTGTGGAAGAATAAAATGTATGGAATTTTTTTCCTAAATCTCCAAATACATGAACATTGCCAACTTTTTATTTTGGTACCAGGGATTGAACTCAGGAGCACTAGACCAGTAAGCCACATTCCTAGCCCTATTTGTATTTTATTTAGAGACAGGGAATCACTGAGTTGCTTAGTGCCTCCCTTTTGCTGAGGCTGGCTTTGAACTTTTGATCCTCACTCAACCTCCGAGCCTCTGGGATTACAGGTGTGCACCACCATGCCTGGCCACCAGCTATTTTTTAAAAATATACCTAAAGAAAGAAAGAAGCCTGGTATAACAATAAAAATACAACTAAATTAATATTTGCAATGTAGTGTGGAAATGTAGTGTGAAACTCATATGCATTTTTTTTTTGCAGTGCTGAATATTGAACCCAGGGTCTTGCTACGCTATATCCCCAGTCCTACATAAGATATAGGTAAAGTATTCTGATGAGATCTACTGATGAAGAAGAGCTACACAATTCTTGTGAGAATGTACACTCAAGCTGCCAATGCTACTTCAGTTTATGTAAGAAACAGTGTCCATCTTAGCCTTAGGTTATTGTTAAGAGTTAGATTACACAGATACACATAATTTATATACATAAGTATTCACACACACAAGTAAAACAAAATTTACTAAATACTGTAAGAGAGAGAAATATGCTTTCTAACCACTGTAAGTTACACAATCTCTTCAAACTTGTTTGTATTCTCTGAGGTAACTGACACTAAATGATAACTTAAAGCTAATTTTTATAACAGAGTAGAACAAGAATATGAATCAGGTCAGGTGTACTGGTACATGCCTGTAATCTCAGTTAATCAGGAGGTGAGGCAGGAGGATTGAAAGTTCAAGGCCCCTGGGGAATACAGTAAGACCCTAAGAAAACAAAACAAAGTAACAACAACCTCTGCCAAAAGAATATAAACCTTTGCTATGTGAAATTATATGTGAATAGATAGAAATTTATAGATACCAAAACAGTCTTTACTCTTTTGTGTGTGTGTATGGTCCTGGGGATTGAACTTGAGGGGAACATCATCGACAAATTCTTAAAATGAGTCACTATTGAGAATCATATATTTGGGTTTGTATTCTCTCTCTCTCTCTCTTTTGGTGGCATTTAGAATTAAACCCAGAGCTGTTCTACCACTGAGCTATATTCCTAGTCCTTTTTTTATTTTGAAACAGAGTTTCACTAAGTTGGTGAGGCTTGGCCTCCAATTTACAATACTCCTACCTCAGTATCCTGTCACTGGGATTATAGGCATGCACCACTGCATCTCGCTGGGTTTGTATTTGTAATCAGCACTAAAAAAAGTGCGGGGAAGGGTAGAAGCCCAGCAACCCTTCAGCTTATGTAGAAAAACAACTTTTGGCGAAACTGTTGATTAAATTGGTTACTTACTACATGAGGTCTTTAGGGCCTAGGTGATTTGTGGCTTAAACTGTTCAATAAGTATTTACTGAGTATTGTGGGAACTGTGGGATGTGAAGATGAATAAGAAGTACATGGCTCCTGGCCTCACAGGATTTGCAAGTTAGATAGGAGTCAGGGACAAGCAGAATGATAAGGTGATAATTAAAAAGCCTGTTGGTATGTATTTGTTACTTTTCAAATAACAGAATTAACTAAATCTGAGCATGGGAGAAGGATAAGGAGAGATTTATAAGAGAACATGGCATTCAATCCAGAGTTAGCTAGCATATAGCCTGAGGGAATAGCTGCTATATAAGAACATAAAGAGAAACCCAAATGTAAACAACTACATGAGAGGAAATATGCTGCCTCCACTGCAGAATACATTATGTGGAGGGTTTGCAGTTGGTGATAAAGTGGTCTGGGGTCTAGGGAATTTTTTACTCAATTTTGAAGTTTCTGGGAAAGATTCATATGACAACTAACTGGACCTATGTTTTAGTAAGATATTTCAGGCCCCAGTTTATTTTTTTTTTTTTTTTTTTTTTTTTTTTTTTTTTTTTTTTTTTTTTTTTTTTTTTTTTGGTACTGAGGATTGAACTCAGGGGCACTCGGCCACTGAGCCACATCCTCAGCCCTATTTTGTGTTTTATGTAGAGACAGGGTCTCACTGAGTTGCTTAGCGCCTCGTCATTGCTGAGGCTGGCTTTGAACTCGCAATTCTCCTGTCTCAGCCTCCCTAAGTGCTGGGATTACAGGCTTGAGCCACCGCGCCCGGCTCAGGCCCCAGTTTAAAGAATAAAATGGAAAAGTGTAAAATTAAAAGCAAGAAGATTAGTCAGATGACTACTAAATAGTTTAGACAAGCATTACAAGAGCAGGGGCAAAGTAAAGGGGGAAGACCTGGCAAAGAAATGAAATGAAATGAAATGCATTTGAGAACTGAGACCAAACTGAGTGTAATTCTACTGGAAATACAAATGAAAAATCAAGGAAGTTTGAGATCAGTCTAACTTAATTTTTACTGGAATAAGCTACAGGACAAATAAAAATATAAGCTCTATCCAACTCATGTAGGACTTGATAATGATCATGAAATACATGCAATGTGAATGCTATTGTTTACTGAATAAAAAGTCAATAATAACTTATTACCTGCAAGGTGTACACAGAAATAAATGCACAAAACTCAATATGCCTCTAAAAGCAGAGGTCTTTAAGAAAAGTTTCTACTACTTAAAAAAGTTCTTAATAAAAGGCTGTCTATAACAGGTGAGAGACTTGTTCTAGTACACGAAAACAAGCATATTAATGCTTCTTTATTTTTAGTCACTCATTTTACAAGTTTCTTTACTTTAAAGCTACTTGTTCAGATTACTCAGCTTCTGAATTATAACTTGATGAAAAGAGAGAAATGATAATACTCCTTAGAGAGGTTTTGTTGTTGTTGCCATTCAGCATAATATAATTTATGTGCTACCCAAGGAGCTTTGAAACATTGCAATACAATGTTCCCTGATCTCCTGGGGAGACAGCATGGGCAGGGAGAACAATTAATAGTGCTAGAAGCCTTTATGGTATTCTTTTAATCTACTGAGGTCTCATATTTCACCTATAATATATTCTAGGGAAAATAGGAGAATCTCAGCCTCAACTGCTGTTAAGTAATTCCTACTGAATTGTACTGTAATGAAAGGTCAGCATTCCTGTGGTGCTAACTAGGAATAACTCTGTTCAGTTTATATGTATATTAAGAATACCTCAATTTATCCAAGACTTTAATGGAGAAAAGATCTTCATAAACAAGGGAATGTGGGGGAAGTAATATTCATTTCAAAAACAGTTTTTAAGCACATTTGGAAATTATGTTTTTAAGTAGAAGAAAAAGTATATGATTATACATATATTAAAATATTTTTTGGTGGGTTTTGTTTTTGTTTCTGCAAATGTTCAATCCAGGACAAATTGTCAATTCAGTTCTCCTAAATATGTTTGTTTACAAGTTCAAATAATTACTGGGAGAAGGTGATCTGAAATAAAACAAAGTTCATTTCCTTTAAAATTTTAATTACAGATAACGTCTAAATAAAAGGCCATTCTAAAAAGAATCTGATTCATCAGTCAGAACATATGTACATTATAACTATGCACAAATCAGTCTAGTTAAATTCATCTATTTTCTGAAAATTGCTTTCTTTAGCTTCTAACCTAATATAAGCACCAAATAAGGATCTAAGAAGAAAAATTCCCAATATAAATGATATGATACACAAGCTTCTTTCAAAGAAAACTAAGTTTACAATGCTCTTACAAATAGAATAAAAACACAAATTACTAACATATAATCTCATTAGTGAATTTTTAAAAACTGCTATAAATGAAAAACAAAACATATGCTCAGGTTAGGTATTATGAGATTTTAAAGCTAGATACATGAGGTGTTTTGTTAAGCTCTTTTGCTAAAAATATTTTTTTAACTAATGACAGTTACAAACTAATTACAAAGATTGAAGAATGAAGAACTACCTGCCCTCTTACAGGAAAAAAGACATTTGCAAGCATAGCTAACTCATACACTTAAACTGTTATATATAGGAGAGAAGCTTTTCTTATCAGTTTTAGATGTCTGCCTCTTAGACCCAAGGCTGTTGGTGGCAGAAAAACATCTCAAGCTGGTCATCATTTGGGTCAGGGCAAGAGTCTTTAAAAAAAGAACAAAACTGCCTGGTGACAGCTTGTCAAAACATACCCTGAGAACTTCTCCACTGTCAATCTACAATCAGTGTCTGAACCAAGAGGACTGATGTCGTCCAGATCTTGGGACTTTCTGTCAGAGGCTTTTTAAAGAGGCATATGTAAGAAACAGAGAGCACACACTGGCAAATAACAACATTACCAAGGCTGTCAAAGTGATCTGTTTGGTGTTTCTCTCCATTCTGCTCTGATGCTTCTTTGCATTAAATCAGTTTAGGAGACAAATAAACAGCCTTTCAAATTTCCTTTTCTGTCAGAAGCTTGACAAAAAAAAAGTCTTAAACATGCACACACACAACTGTGATTCACCTACCTGTAGCATGCCTTGTCCATTTCCTTCTATGGTACCTTCATAAGTAATATGCAATCGTGTCAGGGGTTTGTCACATCTATAATGTAAAAATATATTCCCTTATTTTTTTGTTAATGATAAATAATTCACTACAGACAAATCTGAAAATATAGGTAACTATAAAATATTGAAACCACTCCAAATTTCAAAAGCCAGAAATAGATAACTACGGTCAACATTCCTGGTATTGAATCTCTCAAACTTTTCCTTATACAAATCTATAAAGACACATAATGGGCTCTATTTGCATGTGTTTATGGAGGGGTGTCTTGATGAAAATACATGCCACACAAATCCTAATCTGTGGCATTTTTGTATTAATAATGACAGATGAACCTAGTACCTATAAGTCACTCAGAAGATACAATTGTTTTCTTTCCCTTTCAAAAATGCTGTACTCACTGAGGTATTGACCTGCCTTATATTATGTTAAAAATCAATTTAAATAAATTAATAGCATTTGGTGATGATATTTTTTCCTTATATTTTTCCCCTTAATTTCTTACTACATAAAAGACATAAATGGATATGGGGGCACATGCCTATAATTACAGTGAATCAGGAGGCTGAAGAAGGAAAACAGCAAGTTTTGAGGCCAGATTCAGCAACTTGGTAAGATCCTCAGCAACTAAATGAGACCCTGGCTCAAACATAAAAAGGAGTAAGGATGTACTCAGTGATAAAGCACACCTGGGTTCAATCCACAGTTCCCAAAACACATACATATCTACATGAAATTAGAATGTAACAGAGATTAGAGCCAAACTCCTTATGTAAGAATGGCAATAACTTTTATTGAAAAGTTGATTATATTTAAAAAATAATAATTTAAAAGGCTAGCTGGGAAGCACTATTTATTTACTGAGATTTGCTTCCTAATTTTAATGAGTGCAAATATATTTCTAGCTAAACTCCAGTCTAATAGACTGTTAACCTTAATCCAAGAAGGTAATTCAGTACAAGTTCTATTCTAAGAGGTTTATTTGTAATAACTAACTCTCAAAATAACCGCATTATGATCTCCTTTGCAGATGGAAAAACAAAGCACAGAAAGTTTTTAAGTAACTTGTTCAGGCTAGTAAACAAAATAGCAAAGATTTGAACCCAGGTAACTAGCATCTCATTGGTCCAATTAGACCATAATTTTAGAAAAAAGTATACAATCCCTTGTAGAAAGTCCATAGGTTTGAATTTTTTTAAAACTTCCTTTTCTTGTTCCTACTTCCCTAGCTATTTTATTCAGAGACAGACCACCTGTGAGGATACTACTGAAAACATAAAGAAGCATGGTCCAGAAATCTCTGGAATGTCAGTCAGGACTTTAAAACAGAACTTCCATCCATTGGCAACTATTTTCCATGGCTGAAGTTAACTTTGTATTATAGTTCTCACTGTAATTATGAAATTGCTAGAAACTACTTTTTATTTGTTTCAAGTATTCAACTTCCCAACAGGTCTCCTATTTGGGTCCCAGCAAAGCTTCTACACTCTTGTCGCAGGAAATCAAAGACAAACCATTCTAGCTCTCTGGAATTAACAAAGCCAGGTTAAGTTATTTGCTGATGATCAAAGTGCTAATGTGCCAGAAACTGGGATTCAGACAAGCCTTGAACTTTCTGGCACCCATGTAGCCCCTTACTCTTTTTTTTTTTTAAATATATTTTAGTTATACATGGACACAGTGTCTTTGTTTATTTATTTTTATGTGGTGCTGAGTATCGAACACAGTGCCTCACGCGTGCGAGGCAAGCGCTCTGCCACTGAGCCACAACCTCAGCCCTAGCCCCTTACTCTTGACAATCAACAATCCTCATCTCTTCTTCATCCTCCCTTCTTAAAATGCATACATATCTCTGGTTCTGTGGAGTTTGAAAGACTGATTTTAATCACATTCTCCAACTCACTTAGGAAGCAATTAAAACAACAAAAAAAGAGATCAATGAAATATAAATAAGAAAAGGTAACAAATTAAATTCTGCCTATGAAAGTTAAGGGGAAAATCATGATCTCAGGGGAAAAGTTAATATATCTCATTCACGTAGCAGCCTGCCAGTCTCTGCATTTTGACCTGTCCCTACTTTCCAACAACGATATGTCCCTTTTAAATTGGTGCCACACGAATAGGCTCTGTGAATGATCTATAAAATCAACACCAAAGTGGTATGAACACAATATCTGTACTCCTTCTACAGACTAATAGAAAAGTGAAGAAAAGCAATCTTCTGTACTTTGGTCTGGCCAGATAACGTAGCAGAATGTTACTTTTAGTTCTATGTACCATATTTTGAGAGAAACCAATGATTGAGGTATGTCAAAAGCAGGTTTAGAATTCCCACAAGAATATACTATGCACTTGTGTTCACTGTTAGCACTATCAAGAAAATGTTTTTAAAATACTGAAGGAGGGTTGAATGTTGAAGAACATTATATGTTAGATTTATTCTAACTCCAGAAAGAAGAACCAGGAATGGAAGAGGACTTATTTTCAGAAGACAGACATTTTAATGAATAAAATGTTAGGTAATAACACAAGCAGCCACCAGTGGAACAGACTGAAGTAAACAGTGAATTTCCCAACAGTGAAGTTGATCAGTGTCTATCTGTTGAAGGTATTACAGAGGTGAGTAGTACTTTTGGTAGGCAGATGGACCACATGAATTTTTGGGGTGTCTCTATCTCTAACATGTCACAACTCCAAAAAGCTGTACATGTTGTTCTCCTTTTCTGGCTCTAAGACACACACACATGTCCTCCCTTTTTAGGCTGTTTAATCTTTTTATTCACTTTTTATCATCTCAACTATGCACTCAGCCATCTAAAGGAAGTTTTTCTTCACAAACACCTTTGATGAATGAAAACATCACAGGAAAGCCACCTAAGTAGATATGTCTTCTCAAGATAACTTCCTTTAAGAGTGATTCCTTCCATCACTAACTCCAAACAAAACAATTACAAACTATGATAAAAAAATATTGGACAGTGAAAATGCCAAGCCAATGGTTAACATACAATGCATACCTAAAAATATACATGTAGTATGCTTGATCATGTCCTCACCTATTTAAAAAGTCAATCCACATTTTTAAATGCACTGGAAATTTCCCCTAGATTAGGAAATGTGTTAGATCTTACCATGTGAGTTAACTCAGACTGGTCAGGACTCTCCTCAGTGTTTTCAGGTAAATAATAATAATAATTTTAAAAACCCAATGAATTAGCAAAACAAAATCTGCCAAAAATATAGACAGGCAAACTTAAAATTCCCCACTTAGATAAGTTCTAACTAATTACAGTTTATATTCCTAAATTTTAAAACTATCCCCAATCTTGTCCTCCAGAAAGAAAAGTCATAAAATACTAGCACTAACCCCCCAAAAAGGGTAAGGAGGAACATTTAAATATTGATGTTCTACTTAATATCAGTGTCTTCACACACAAAACTCCTTCATTCTAAACAAAACTTTGTTTCAGAAGACAAGGCAAATGGTAGAAACCAAACAGTTGCAGATTTTGATTTAAATGTTGCAACTTTCCTAACAATGAGAGCTACTGTAAGAGCATTTATGAGAAGATATTCCCAGCATGAGGGCAGTTATAAGATTAAGTTATTGTCTTTTTTTTTTTAAAGTTTTTTTTTTAAATATTTTTTTAGTTGTTGATGGATCTTTATTTTATTCATTTATTATTTCTATGTGGTGCTTAGGATCGAACCCAGTGCCTCACACATGCTAGGCAAGCGCTCTACCACTGAGCTACAGCCCCAGCCCTAAGTTATTGTCTTTTTAAGGGCTGTAAGTTGAGTCCTCTCATCCTAAAAACATCCTTCTAATTCTAAGGATTCTATTTTTATTATTATTACCTTTCCCATTCTGGAAAATCTTCAAGACTCTGTCTTGTAAATGTCACCAACCCAGTAGGTTCTACAAAAGCAATAAACCAAAAACACACACAAAGTAAGTTTCAGTTATGAATTATCTGTAAAAATGAGGAAATACCAATTCTAGCACACAGACTTGGTATAGAGTCCTTCAGTATCTGTGGGGTTTTTGTTCTAGAACTCTCCTTATGCATGCCATAATCTGAATGCTCTTGTCCCTTATATTTGCAGATAAAACTACACATATCCTCCTAAAAACTTTAAATCATTTCTAGATTACTTAAAATACCAAATAAAATGTAAATGCTAGCTAGGTTGTTATACTGTATTATTAGAAAATAAGAAAAAAAAGTCTGCACATGTTTAGTAAAGATGTAATTTTTTTTAAAGATTATTTTCAATCCATGGTAGGTTGAATCCTCAGATGGCCTCAGTTACACAGAACCAAATATACAGCAGAATATTGATTTAAAATAATTATCCTTACATTGGGAGCATCATCTATAAAATAATAAGCCCTCAGTAAACCAAACTACAAGTAGCAGCACAATAGCAGGATTTGAGAGCTGGCACTTTTTGGTGGCATTTTAAAAACTGAATATACTTTTAAAAAGAACACTAAAAATGCATAATTGTTATAACATAAGCAATGAAGACAATTAAATTCCAATTTTTAGACTCCTTTTCAAAGAAAAGTCTTAGCCCTACACTCAAAGACTGGTAAATAGATATTTATGTGCTTTATGGTAAAGCAAAATTTTAAAAAGGAAATCTTTGGCATGTCTTTTGGACTTAGCACAACTAAGTCCAGAGCTTAGATGACTGGCAATTGCTCTACTTTTAAGTAGGCACATTAGCTGTGTCCTGAGAGTTTAGAGAAGAAAGATGACATTTTAAAGGAACAATAGATTGGAAAGGCTCAAAATGAAATATTATTAGCGTAATTGATAATTTTAGAGGATAGGATCCTTCCTTGGTTAGGATTGCTTTTTTGTTTTTTAAGCCAGTAGCAAAGGCAAAAAATAAATCTGCTGGCCAGAAGTAATTTGTCTGCTTCAAATGAGAGAGCAAAGTAAAAAGGCCACGCCATTTGTTTTCCTTTGTTAAAAAAAAGAAAGAAAAAGAAAAAGCTCTTAAGCACAAAGAGCAATGTCAAGAACTATTAGTGATAATGATGTCGAGCCCAACAGAAGCTTGGCCATAATTTCATTCCTATAGATAATTCCACATTTTACTCCCAAGGACAAGCAGTAACAACTCAAAAATCACGTGGAGCACCTATATTAGAAAAAATTTTTTTATTAACATGAGTCTTAAAAATATTGTTCAGATACTAACTTTAAGTCAAAGGATAACATATTTAAAACTCCCAGGAGGCCAAACAATCCAAACATTAAAGAAGTAATTCTATTAATAAGAAATTGATGTCTATTTTATCATTCAGGCACTTGGCAAAGAACATTACTAAAAGTCCTTCATACATACTGAGAGAGACTATGACAAATTCAAAAATAAATACTGCCGGCAAAAGCAAGACAAAAGGCAGGATAAGGATCTCTAGAGAAAATTACTAACAAAAATGCCTTGAAAAATGCAAGCTTTTTCGCCCGTTAAGTTTCTGAAAATGTTTTTTATAATGTAGATATCTTGCCATGGGTCTGGATTAAAACAGAATTTTCCCAAAGAAGATGGGTATCTGCTTCTGCCATCATCTGGAGGTGTCATGGAACTGCAACTATCTAAATTAAAACCTCTGTTGGAGGCCTTTACATACCATACTGATCATAGGACTCCAGACATGATACTTGGGGTCTGTGGTTCAAATTCTCAGAGGTAAACTTTCCTCCTACTCCCCTGCAATGCAGTGACAAAGTTGGGACTTACAAGTTTCTTTATTATCCCTTTTCTGCATAGCCAGGTTAACTTCTAATTTATCCTTGATCAAGGGCCAGATCTTTGATGCTTTGTGCAACAGGTTTCCTAACAGGTTCTCCCATTCTAAGTGTTTTCTCATTCTTAGATGTATATAATGTGATGGCACTTCCTACTGTCTATGATGATTTAGTGAAATATGGCTCTTTGAGTAGATCTCTAAAGCCTCTATTCAGTAGGCTCCAGACCTCGATACAACTAATCATTATATAGCAAACACCTTTAATTCCCTGTACTATATCCTCCTTAAGTCATTAGGAGGATACATGTTGAAAACCTATAGCAACATTTCATTTTATTTCTACAAAGACCTAAATTATCATGTACAGTGAAAAGGCCAGAAATAAAATGTCTGATTATAATTTAATTGTTCAACCTAACTCCCAAGACTAATGATGACACATACATTTATACTGAAAATTATAAAAACAAAACAAAACAAAAAACAAATAATTGGCTTTTCTTCAAAGTATTTGAAATCCTAAAACTCAGAAAGCAAAATTAGCTTTCAGAGAAGGTATACATGATTTGATGCCCAAGACAGAAAAGTAAACCCTGAATTACTTAAAATTATCATATTTAGATTTAAAAAAAAATTAGCAAAAGGAAACTTACAGGGTGTTCTGGTTTCCTTTATTATCAACTTGCACTAAAGGTAATATACATTAAGCATGTATATGCTTGTTTAATATCCCCAACTATTCTGTAAGGTAACTATCATTATTATTTTATTTCACAGATGAGAAACTTGAACCATAGAAGTATTAAACTTGGTCACATCATTTAGTTCCTGAGATAAGAGTAACAATATTGTCCATTATCCACTAGTCATTGCCTGCATTTGTTGAACATTTACTGTTGTTGCCTCAGGTCAGCCTGGGCTTCCAGTTCTGTAAAGCAAGATGGTCCAATAGAAGAAGACAGACATGTAAACACTTACAATCCAGTTTTACAAGAACTCTACAAAGGGATTGGGGGAAGCAAAAGAGATTAATGAGTAGGAAAACAATGAACTAATTGGCCTATACGAATGAAGTTAAACTAGTTAATGCTTCTTTAAATAAAGAGCATTCAATATGTATTTCCTGTTCAATACACTTTCTTTTCAAAGTATTAATTTATTATTTTTACTCATAAAAATCCTTTCATGTATATTGCAGGTTTTATAGTATATGGGTTTGATTTCAGAGTATATAGAACCCATGCACAATCACAGTACACATACATATCCATAACATGCATAAAATCAAGGTTATAACATTAAATCAATAATGTTCAAATGTGTTTGGTGCAGTAAGGCGTGCTTTCAACACAAATGTTCTTCACATATCACTTGATTTGAACTGTACTCATCAGTAAGAAAAATTATAATAAGAATGAAAGGAATTTACTTTTCTCTGTGACTCTTCGAAAGTAGCAGAAAAGTGTTTTAAGCTTCTCTGCTTTCCTTGATGAACGCCCTTCAAACAACCTGAAAGAGACCAAAAATAAAAAAGGATTGGTTTAAAATGCCTTAGTGATTCACAAAGTACTTAAATTTATATTGCTACTAAGTAATCACCTTACAGAAGGTAATGACAAAGAACTAGAAAACAGATTTGATCAAAGGGCGTCCGGAGAGGACTGAAGTCCACTAGACCCAGGCTCTCTGAAACTGCTGGAATCAGCTGGTACTCTCTACCCACTCACTTGTCCAATCCATTTTCCTCTAGGGAAAAGGTACCATCTAGTCTCCCAAGGTCAAGTAGGGCCAGTTAGTTAATGTACAGCATGTTCCCTGTGGCAAATACTTATTTAAAATGAATAATATTATTAGGGAGTTACATAAATGAACAAAAATGATATCTAAAAAAATCCACATTTGAGTATTTGTAGTGAAATGTGGGGAATGTGATGGAGGAGAGAGAAATAGTTATGACAAGAGACTGGGGACTGTACAGTCTTTGGTAATTAAATAGATCTTGCTACAGACAGAATGTCTTTGCACTCCTAATGCTCACGTGTTAAAGCTGATAGGGCCTACTGAAGAGGTGGTAAAGGTTAAATAAGGTCATAGAGTAGAGCCCTAACCTTACAGGACTAAGGTCCTCATAAGAAGAGGGAGACGGGGCCATGGTTGTGGCTCAGTGGTAGACTGCTTGCCTCACATGTGTGAGTCAGTGGGTTCGATCCTCAGCACCACATAAAAATACAATAAAATAGAGGTATTGTGTTCACCTACAACTAAATATTTATATATACATACACACACACACACACACACACACACACACACTAAAAAGAAGAAGAAGAAGGACAGACACCTGAGCTCTCTCTGCCATGTGAGAAGGCAGTAGTCTATAAAACAAGAAGAGAGTCCTCGTCTGGAACAGAATTCATTAGCACCTTGATCTGGGATGTCTAGCTTTCAGAACTGAGAGAAAATCAATTTTTGTTGTTTAAGCCACCCAAGCTATGGTATTTGTTATGGCAATTAGAGTTGACTAATATAGATCCTTTGCTTGGTTACCAAAACAGTGCTTATGTTATCCAGTTTCCAGCAACCTAGATTTGCACTACTTAATTTGGTTTTCTTTGAAATGATGTGGCATTGTTACTGGTAACATAATTCAATTTGTCCTGAGGAAAGAAAAGCAGGGCTTTAGAAGCATATGACCTGAGTAAGTAGTTCACTAAAAGATTTCTCACACAAAAGCAGGCTTTTGGGAATAAGATCTAGCTTTCCAAAGGCATTTAAAAATTACAGGAAAATTCATTGGCTATAAATGATGAGGATTCTCTGCCTCTAGTCATATACTCTGACTTTAAATCCAGAAACCCTTCAAGTAAAAGTTCACTTTAATAAGTGCTGAAATGGGTAACATTTTTCATGATTAGAAGAGCAAGCTTATGTAACTATGCAGAGAAGGAAAAGTTAATTTCATGAAAAAATCCTATTGAGCAACTGAAATGAATTAAGAAATGGGAAGGAAATGCAGATTTCAAATGATCCTGTTTACAATGACCTGAAATCTGTACTTAGAGTCAGTTTCTGGAAAAAGAATTTATATGAATATTTCCTAAAAAGAATACTAATGTTGAGTAGCATTTTAATCTAATCTGAAAATGCAATCCATTTTTAAAAATAGTTCAAAGATGCTTGTGTGATAATTTTTATTCCTTTAAAGAACTTAAAATATTAAAGACACACATACTCTTAAAATGCAGCTGGCATTTGAAAATAGGCTCTTTGAGAGTACAGGTTTCAGCTTGATTTCTTTTGCAATATGTCAACCAGAGTATAGTCTGTTTAAATCAAAATGACAAGCAAAATGAAGAAGGCACTTGGCAGTTTAATTAAACATCCTATACCAATAAATATGACTCACTAAATGAATACTTTAGGCTCCACTGCAAAATCCTTTTCTAGACTTACTACTTATAGATGAAAGTAGTATGATTATAAAAAGCAGTCACTACCTTTTTTTAGAGATGAACTGATATACTGCATAATTCAGTTTAGGGAAAAAGTTCTTCTCTAATAGAACTACCGCAGAGAGAAATAAAAATGGCTGTTGCCCTTAAGGAATAATTCCCCAAACCACAAAAAGAAAGTGTCCATAGCTTCTACATGTGGACCAGCTGTTTGTAAAATTTTATAAAAGTTCACATATTTCATAACCATGATTACAAATTATTAACTTAGGAGTCTCTTGGGGCTGCAGATTTATTACCCTAGTGATATAGACTTTCCTAGAATATCATACTGATGTTATTATCACTACAAATGAGTATTTTACAAGTCCAAATCTTAAAGGGACAAATCAAGCAGAATATCAATGTATTCTAATTATTTACTGCTCTAATTTTACATCACTGTGTAACCAAAATATGCTTTCCCATCTGAGCCAAGAAGTGGAGTCATCGGGGAGGAAGAGAGAGAAGTGAAGATAAATTCAGAGATGATAAAGCAGGTTTAAATCCTTATGACAATTCTCAGACTTGGCTTGTTATGACATTTCAAAGAACTATGTATAGCCATCTAAATAAAATATCTTATTCTGCAACATGTGAAAACAGAAATACAGAGGCAACAAGCATGAATGAAAGTCATCACAAGAGTGATATATGATATTAGAAAGTGTTGAGGTGGGAGGGAGAAGACAAAGGGACTAAGCTTGGAGCCCAAAAGGTGGGGAGGGCAAATCAAGTCTGATGTAAATGTGGCTGGACAGAGAGGGAGCCTATGAGAGGCAGATACTCATAAAAAGCAGGGGAAAAGTTACTCAGAAAAAGGAAGCATCACCTAAGTTTTTAACTTCCCAATACCTTTCTCTTTTTAATTTAGATTTTTAAAGTTCTGAGAATATTTTGACTCAGCAGCATGTATATATGCACATAAACTAGGCCTCTAACAACCCCTGTGAATGTAGGGAAGATACTCTGGCATTTCACTAATGATAATTACAAATTATTTTTAAAAGAAACAGAAAAAGCCAGTCAGGCACCTAGATTCTTTAAACAAAATATTTTGCATTTTTAAGGGAAGAAGTCAATCAAAGGTCAGAAACTTATTAATTGGTACTTTTCATATTTATAAAGAGAAACACAGTTTAATAAAATCTTTCCCTGAATGGAATACTGATAACATTACTGGAATTGAATTCTAGACACACAACCCATGCCATTTTAAGTAAAGGATTAATTCCATTAGTATACAGTAAATCAAGACTAAAGCACTATAACCTCCATTTTAAAACAGAAGCATGTGATAATGTGGGACCCAGCCAGAAAGTCGTTTCTGGCTCTTCTGTGAGGCACTCTGCCATATGGCCATAGCAGTATTTTCAATCCAGGGAAGAGGGCATATATAAAAAAAGCCTCCTTCCTGGGCTGACCACTGCAGAGACCCACAATTTATCTCTGACCATCTAGGTTCCATGCAATCTCAGAAGCATCAATGCTAATCACATTGGAAGCCTTTATATGAATGTTTAGGCCCTGAAAGGCAAGCAGGGGAAAAGGTCAGAGGTATTTAACATAACTAAGCAGGTCTGGAAGAACACAACAATAAATAAAAAGGGAAGACTTATTCAATTTATTGACGTCAGGCTTCCACCACACACTCTTGCCATTTTTCTTATTCAATCAACTAGCTACTATAACTCATTTGAGATTACACACACACACACACACACACACACACACACACACACCCCTCTAAACTGCCAGAAATGACTCATTAATACAAATTACACAAAAAAGAACACACAATAACAACAAAATGCTATATAACTAGCTTACCAAATAGCTCACTGGATTAGGTACTTCATCTTTTAAGCCATATGAAAAGGGAATTTGGGGTTGTCTTCTATTTCTGAAGCACTCTCAGAGCATTCTGCTCTTAAAAGGCAGTGAGACATAATGAAAAGTACGGAGTTTGAGCACAAGGCAATGTTCAAGTCCTAGTTCTCCTGACAAGTCCCTTACTTAGCATGAACCTTAATAAGAAGAAGCTTCCCTACCTAAAAACTTCCATAGATAGAATCAAAGTAAGCCATTAATATCCTTCCTGTTGTTTAGTTTAGGTTCATTAAAACACACCACATCTCATAAATGTATGGAGAGATATTCTGGCTGCTAAGGAGTTCCTACAATTTTAAGACTACAACAGGCCTATCTGCTTTAATTCATTTTCAGTGTTCTGGTATTCAAAAGAACATCCATTAGGCAGAAAGACAAGAGTATGTGTGGCTTAAAATCTTCAACAAACCTAGTTAAACTTTTATTTGGTAAAAATGCTACTTAATAGTTGGGCACAGTGGTGTACACTTGTAATTCCAGCACTTTGGGAGGCTGAGACCAGAGAATCAAGAGTTCAAAGCCAGCCTCAGCAATGGCGAGGTGCTAAGCAACTCAGTGAGACCCTGTCTCTACATAAAACATGAAATAGGGTTGGGGATGTGGTTCAGTGGTCAAGCACTCCTGAGTTCAATCCCTGTACCAAAAAAAAAGCTACTTAATGTGAGCTTAAATCCTGCATGGTTGCTCTGGATTTATAAAGGTTTTGGTTCATTTAAAAAAAACAAGAATTATCCCTAAGAATTGTTCTAATTTTTCACTAAGGTTCAAGAAGTATTAATCTGATTCATTCAAAGAGAGACTGGGTGGTTAGGGGACACCGCTTTTAGAAGCAGACTGTTTCTTGAGTTGAACCTAAATTTTACCAGTTACTGTGTTAACTTGGTGAAGTAACCTACCTTCTCTAATCCTTCATCTCCTCTCATCTGAAAAATGGAAATAACAACAATACCTAATCAATACACCTACTTTATAAAGCTGATGTGAAGATTAAGAAAGAAATAATTTAACAGTAATTAGCACATGGTAAATGCTTAACAAATATTAGCTATTTTTATTAGGAGATATTCTCATGCTAGAAAATTTCAGATGTCAAGTAAGCTGAGGTACTTGGGCTAAAATAAGGTATTACATAATACCCAGCATAAAGTCAATATGCATTTGCATGAAGTGCTTGCACTGCTCTTATCTATATTCCTTTCCTTAAGAAAAATGGCTCAGCCTTGTTTTTATATCAAGCCTAATAGGTAAACACTTGGCCAATCTGCTTAGTCTTCAGGATAATCATCAGGAACAATGAAAAAGATAAAACCACCATTGCCAAGAAGCCCTAGAGTTCCCTTGGAAGAGTTTAGTTGGTTATGAAAATTTAACAGTGGTCCATCTTATGGTCTGCGTGTAGCCCTTGCTGCTCTGACACTGTGACTTATTTTTAAACAAACATGTTTCTTTCTCTTCCTTCTTCCCTCCTCTTTCCTTATCTTTGCCCCTCTCTAATCTCTGGGGAAACAGGATTACCTTTCTTCTCCATCCTAGACAAAGCATACAACCACCATAGGAACTAAGTATTCAGACTTTGGGAATGGCACCAGAAATGACTCCTCAAATTAACAAGTGAATTACAATTCTGATAAAGAACAAGTGGAATGCAGCCTTTGAATCATCTATTTAAAAGCCCCTTATGTCTCCTGATGAGCAGAATTACAGCTTCTGGGACAAGAGTCCTCTGTGCTTCTCCTTTTTTTTTTTTCTCAAAACCATGTCCTTGTTACTGGATTGGCATCAGGGACAAGGACCGAGCTTTTGGTAACAAAAATACAATAACTTGGGCTGGGTATAAAGCTCAGTTGGTACAGTGCTTGCCTTGCATGTAAAAGGCCCTAGGTTCAATCCCCAGGACCACCAAAAAAAAAAAAAGCTGATTTATAATACTATACCTAACAAAAAGCAGGAGAGAAATAGGGAAAAAAACCCAACAACAAAAACAAAAAAATCAAGCCTCTACTCTCCAAGCTGATGAGATATAATTGCCTAAGAGGCAGCATTCCTGAGAGCTAATTCAAGGTTAACATCCTAAAGGAAACTAACAACTCTATAAAGTTGCATTCCAACTTTTGCATTCTGTGATCTAAGGAAATCTAATTCCAAATATCCTTCAAAGAGCTCAAACTAAAAGCACAGTAACACTTGCAATTATATGTCATAGCAAAGCAACGAAACTTCTTTTTCCTATTTCTCAAAACCGCATCCTTATTGGATTAGCATTAGGGACAAGGACTGAGCTTTTGGTAACAAAAGGACTCGTGGATCTTTGGGGAGATGGCTGATTCCAGGATTGGGACATGGAAAATATAAGACAAACCTAGAATACTTTGAGTCCAGAAAAAAAGGAAATGCTCAGGGATTGTAGCTCAGCGGTAGAGCGCTTGCCTCACATGCGTGAGGCCCTGGGTTCGATCCTCAGCACCACATACAAAGCAATAAAATAAAGACATTGTGTCCATCTACAACTAAAAAAATATTAATAAAAAAAAAGGAAATGCTCAAAAAAAGAATGGGAACTCGTCAAAAGACAAGTCCTTGAAGGAGCTCTAATAGCCAAACCAAGAACAATTTGAGCAACAAAATGAAAAATGATCGTATTAAATTTTAATTTGTACAATAAAATAAAGGTCAATGAATCCATTTTGATAGTAAAAGAATAGGGGATAAAGGACAGCTCTTCCTTATAAGAGAATTTCAATTAATAAATGTGGAAGAGGAAAATAGAAAAGTTACAAAGGGTAAACATTATAGTAATAACTGCAGACAAGACCCACCAATGGATGCTAAAATTAATGAGGGAAAATATGAGACAAACATTTGCATAGTATTTTATATTCTCTAAGAGAAAAAAAGAGTGTCTTGAAGTGGAAAAACCCAGCAGACATTACCTTAGCCAGCTATCACCAGTACTAAGATGAATCATGAGCCCACTAATGTGATGCACTAAGAACACAAGATATTTCTGTGGTATTTCTGCCCAACATGCATGACCTCATTCTAACTGTGAAAGAATATTACCCAAATACAAATAGAGAACATTCTACAAAATAACTAATAAGTAGCCTTCAAAAGTATCAAAGTCATAAAAGAAAAAAGAAAAACAAAACAAAACTAAGGAAAAGGTTGGAGGAGACCAAGAAAACAAATGCAATGTGGGATGATGGGTATGATCCTGGAATAGAAAAAAGGACAGTAGGAAAACTGGTAGAATGCAAGTAAGGTTGGTAGTTCAGTTCACAGTACTATATCAATGTTAACTTCCTAATTTTCATCATTTTAGTATGGTTACAAAAGATGTTAACATAAGGTGAAACTAGGTGGAGTTCTACATAGGAATTACGGGTACTATTTCTGCAACTTTTCTATAAGTCTAAGATTGATTTAAAATAAAAAGTTTTTAAAAAAATTCATTAAAAAGGCAAATGAAAATAGTTACTGCACCATTCCATGTTGAAAACAAAAACAGTATGTCAGACAAAAGCGGCTTTTTGGTTTGTTCCATGACCATACCTCCTACTTGGCACACTACCCACACTGATCCACCCTCAGGGTTGGGAGATGGGTGATCAGAGGTGGTGGAGGAAGTCATTATACACAACCTACAGGAAAAGAGGAGCACATAACAATTTTCTGAAGACCAATTAGGTATTAGGGAAGAAAACTCACATTCTATTCATAGATACCATAAAAATAATGCTAAAATGAAGAAAAAAAGAAGACTTGGAGAAATAATGGATCAGAGAATGGAAGAGAGGGGGAAAATGAAACTCATTTGCTAAGAAGATTCCTTATACTCACTTGGGAAAACTGCTGATATCTGAAGCTTTATCAACACCTTAATAATGCGCTAATTTAGTCAAATAATTTGTATATTTCTTTTTCTTCCTTTTAAAAATATTACTTTGATAATCACATCAAAGTCATTTTTCATTTTAAGTATATTTTTCAAGCCTCATGATTTTACACTCTTTATAAGATCTTTACAGAAAGGACTTTCACTCCCACTTTAACATGATTTCAGCATATAAGGAATATAATGTACAATAAATATTCCTGTAAATAATCAAACTAAGGCATATGGAATCCAGAGCAGTCAGAGGAGGAAGATAATCTGAGAGGGTGGAAAGAACATGGGCATTGTAATACTGAGATGAAATCTCAGTTCTGTGACTTACTGGCTCCTGGATCCCAAACAAGTTCTTTACCTCCCTCTATGAACTTTAATTATCTTGCCTGCAAAATGGTAAAAACATTACTTAACTCACAGTATTGTAAAGATGAAATCAGATAATTGTATATAAAATGCTTAGCCCATGGCAAATTACTCAAAAATATTGTTCCTTCCACTCTTCTCTATTTCACTGTTAAAGAGGTGTTCTGAAAACATACCGATTGAAGTTAATGTCTGGGTAACTAGAATACTCCGATTTCATTTTAGCATTTCGTCGGGGAAATGTGCAGAAAAAAGCATTAGCTAAAAGACTGGCAATTTGTTCCTGGGACATTGTGATGGAATGATTCATCTTCTGTTTCAGGAGTGGTATTGGCTGATGGAGGAAACAAAAAATATAGACAAGAAGAGCAATAATTAGTTTATCAATTTTAAAGGCAGAGGCACCAAATTGCATTTGCTCAATTAAGGCAAGAATAATTTTAGGCCACTCTTGAATCCTTAGATCAACAATACTGTTAAAGCCAAGGGCTGCTTATCAAAGATGACTGGAAAAATATAATTGTTTGACAAACTGCAGATTTTTAATCAATAATTATGATAGTGAAAAGAACAAAACATTACTTAACTATAGTAAGAAGAAAGGCATTACCCATGTAATGAAAAATTAAAACAAAAGATAAAACAGAAAAACAATACACTGAATTTAGCTATTATTACATATGTTAAATCTTATTTTTATATAAAAAATTGTCAAAGCAATATTTCTTAGTCCTAAATACAATGACTTAGGAAAATAATTCTTTTCCTCTTATTCCAAATCACATTGTACAATTGACAATTTCTTTATGAGATCCAAATATAATTTTCTTAAAGAAATTAATGGAACATGTGAAAATTTGTGCATATTTTGTATCAAGACAGGCATTTCCTATATAATCAAACATCCCACGTCAAGGAATATACAGAACCTTTTTCTTTCAAGTATTTTTTGTCTAAAAGGTCTTCTACTTGTACCAAACTCAAATACATTGACCTGTTATTATGAGTACAATCCATAGGCCCTGAGTATTATATTCAGTGGATTTTATTCTATTTTAAATGTTTAAACTGTTTATAAAACACATACTGGTAAAACCAAACTTCCAGTTTACCTATTAGTTGTTCGAAACACTCCCTATAATACTACTTCTCCCTTTTAATAACACCAAAAACTAAGATTGCTAGGTGTCTGAACAAATTTCAAACCATCTGCCCAGAGGAACTGTCCTCATCATACTAGGGAAAAGACAAGCAAGACAAATCAAAACTGCAAGTTTTCTAAGCAACAGGAAACACACATTATTGCTAGAATAAAAGTTCATTAGAAAGAAGAAAAGTTACACTTGCAATTCAGCCATTTCTCTTGGAAAAATTCAAAGGTGAACATACAAGCAAAAGGTAAAGAATTTATTTTCACTACAGTACTCAAAATTCTCCTTCCTTTCATTTCTAGGAAGGAGAAAATAGCTCACATTGATCTCTGTTTTCCATTCCAAACATATTATTCACAACCCAGTAATGAGTTCATACAAGGTGACAGAGTATCAATGGCTTAAAGCAAATTATCACTTGGTTTTAGTGAGAAAAGACTTTTTAATTATCATTTACTAAGTTATCTAGAAAACTGATTTTAAAAATTAATGGAGAATATTTAGGCTTAATGGACTTGAGCACAAACATTTCTTGATCCTCAAATGAACAAGTAGTAAAATTTTTAAAACAACAAATGCCTTCTGCTGTTAGTAAGGAAAAATGCCTAAAAGCTCATATTTAGGGGAAAGAGATGACTGATGTAAATTTTACTAGCAAGCACTTGCTGGTTACTATAAACCTAGATATTCCAAAATGTTCCTTACAAACTCGTTTCTTTTGATTTTTTTATTAATTAAAAAAATTACCTTTTAGATTTGTCCTAGAGTACTTGAATGTTGTAAATCATTAAATATCAAAAATTCAACCTACAAAAAATGTATTTTGAAGCCGGTGCGGTGCAAGCCTGTAATCCCAGCACTTAGGGAGGCTGAGACAGGAGAATCACGAGTTCAAAGCCAGCCTCAGCAAAGGCGAGCAGCTAAGCAACTCAGTGAGACCCTGTCTTTAAATAAAACACAAAATAGGGTTGGGGATGTGGCTCAGTGGTCGAGTGCTCCTGAGTTCAATCTCCAGTACAAAGAAAAAAAAAATGCATTTTGATCTCAAACTGAAATCTTAACTTTCACAACAGAGACTGACTCTTCAGTAGAGGACAGAGTACAGAATTAAGATGTTCTGCCCATTACTACACTAATAGAAGAACACAGTTGTTTTCAACCAGGACAAAAAGCTGGGGAGCCATAAATCTGATTTGTTTCTACCCAGTGACTTATTATTGTTTATAAATTTAGGTGTTTTTGAATTACAAATATCTCATTAAATGAAATAGGGAAACTTTCTGTCCTACAGCATGAGGGGAGAAGAGAATAAAGTGATCCATGTCCAAAAGATAGATATTATTGATTATGAACTACACATTCAATTCAAAAATCATTTAACTGAACATCACAAGACTCACAAAGAGGATCTCTCTTCAAGGAGAATATAATCTAGTGGGAGGAGGTAAGTAAAGACATAAAATAAAAACAATGTGGGAAGTATATTTGAGTGCTATGGGATAAACCAAGTTTTGCTGGTAAAAGTAAGAAAGGCTTCAGGGGAAGAAGTAAAAGGCAAAGCTATAAGGTAATGAGAGATTGTACAAGGTAAGAAAAGGAGAGAAAGAAAATGAATGAATATGGAATATAAGCGAACAACTTCCAAGAGAAGCAACAAGAAGAGTTATTTTAAACTATATTTCCTTCATTCAGGCTAAAGCAGGAGGATTATAAGTTCAAAGCCAGTCTCTGAAACTTAGTGAGACTCTGTCTCAAAATATAAAGTAAAAAGGGCTGGAGATATAACCCAGAGGCAGAGCTCCCCTGGTTTCAATTCCTGTTATGGGGGGTGGGGAAGGCTCTCATGTAAATTTTTTTTTTTTTGGTGCTGGTACTAACAATTGAACTCAGTAGCGTTCTACCACTGAGCTATATCCCCAGTTCATTTTTATTTTTTATTTTGAGACAGTTTTCCTAAATTACCCAGCTGCCCTCAAACTTGTGATTTTCCTGCCTCAACCTCCCGAATAGATGGGATTATAGGTATGCACCACCACACCTGGCATAAAACTTAATTAAAACACAATGTATTACTGAGGTAAAATTAAAGTTACATAGATCTGGAAACATCCTAGTAAAACGCTAATAATTGTGGCAGGCTGAAAACATTCACTGGTTCTCCACTGAAGATGGCATGGTCCCAAATAGACATCTGGACAGGTGTGGATAGTTTTTGGTTCCCCCAATGCCTATACTTATGGTTTTGAGGTGTGCAGTGGGATGGGGCATCCCACACAGTCAGAAACATTTCCACTCACAATGTTCATAGAACCCTGTAGGAGCAACAGTATTAACAAAATTCTGGCTAGCATCCAGCAGCAAGGGGGCTACCCAAGAAATAAAAGACAAAGGCAAATTCAAGCCACTGTTTTAAGAAATACAGGAAGAAAAATATGAAGAACAAAACAATAATCTTCTATGGAGGACTGAAAATGTGTTCATGAGTTCTTTGATACTCTTCCCTTTAAAAAGTGGAGTCTAATTCCCCTATCCTTGAGTATGGGGCTAGATTTAGTGACTAGCTACTACTAATAAGTAGAAAACTAGTGGCAGCAACACTGGGTACTCTGGGAAACTTGGTCAAAAAGGCACTACAGCTTCCTCACCATCTCTCTTGGAAGAGAAAGCTGAGGAAGTTTGATACCATGTCATGAGGATACCCTATAAGCCTATGGAAAGATCCATACGGATGCCTCCTGCCACCAGCCACATGAGTGAGCCAACTAAGTGGCCCTTCTAGCCCCAGTTCAGCCTTTCCACAACGATAGCCTTGGCCAGTATCCTGACTATAACTACAAGAGAGACTCTGAGCCATAACTTATTCAGCCAAGCTGCTCTTTAGGAGCTTATGACCAATAAAAACTGTGAGATGATAAATTTTAATTGTTTTAAGACATTATTGAGGTCATCTGGTTAAGTACCGATAATATATAATTAATACATTCCAAACAAAATAAAGCAATATTGGATTATTTTGCTTTATTAAAAAAGTACCATTAACTCATTGGTTTTAACAATATATCACTTTAGAGGAGGGTAAAGGAGTATATAGTATTAAGCTGTTTTGAAAAAAAGATCTACCAATTCTATTAGTATATTTTGAAATAATGACTAACTTTTTTAAAGACAGAGACTATTTAAACATAAAGAGTAAAAGAAGTCTGAGTAAACAAATTTCCACAATGTAAACTGAAGCTCAAAAATTGAATGCTGCATCTTTAATGTCATTTTGTAGTATTCATTCTAGCCTCTAACCTTTTCCTTAACACAGCAAAATTACCATATTCTTGGGAAGAAACTGTTTCCCACTCCTCTCTCTACCATTCTTCTCTCTGACCTTGACCATGAGAATTTAAAAGAAATCCAACTGTAAGTCTTAAGAAAGCTACTGAGGAAGTTAAATTCACTAACCTGGGTGCAAATATTTGGCAGACAGAGTGCAATTTTCACCATATCAGGCAAAATGGACTGGTATAAATGTTGAGCTTCTGCTTCTTCAAGGACCTGAAAACCAATAAAACATGTTATGTGAATAATAACAAACAATGGATAATAACCAATGAACAAATATTTATTACAAAATTACTAATTTATTTTTCAGGAAGGCTCATATATGATAAGGCATTATCATTATTACGATACACATGTAGAAGCACATCAACTGGAGTACCAATAAACTTACAAATTCATTTCCAATTATATATAATTCACCTTAATGCTCTCTAAAAACAAATTATTCCCCAAATCAAGTATCATTCACAATCTTCATTATCAAATATAATACTTGTAAATGAAAAGAGTACACTCTGCCTTTGACTATACCAAGTGAAAACTGCTAGACAACCAACCACTCTCTCAGAAGCCCTAAAAGACCCACTGAACTTCAGAAATTTATAACTTAAAGCAACACAATAAAAGCTACAATAATTACTTCAGAGCAAACAGTATGTACCAAACAACGGGGTAGGAAACAATGAGGTTTCTTATGACCTTAGAATTTTCCCTTTCTACGTACACTTGGGAAGTTAAAATCACAATTCCCATACTATAATTTGAAGTACCACAAAAATGAAATTTGGGTTCTGTTCATCCTTTATAAATTCCCATCTCTGTAAGCAAGTGAACATAATACAACTGTTAATTTTGGGAAAAATAAAAAGTTGTACAAAGAGGAAAAGTAATCATAGCCCAGATATGAATAGTGTTTACAACACTCTATTGAAAAAATAGGAATGTGGTAACTAGGGTGGGAAAACGAGGAGGCAGAAGTAAGGCTTATACTACTGGTGATGGGGAAATGTGAATTTATGCTAAGTCCTAAACTCTTAAAATGGAAAAGGGAAGTCAACATATTATAAAATGCAACAAACAAGCAAGCAAACAACAAAAGGAGTTCAGAGTAGTTAAATGGTTGCCTCTTCAAATCTAATAAAAATAAAGACTAAGCTGTAATCTCAGCTACTTAGGAGGCTAAGGCAAGAGGAACACAGGTTCAAGGCCCGCCTGAGCAATTTGGCAAGACCCTGTCTCAAAGTGAGATTTCAAGAAAGGACTGGGGACATAGCTTGGTGGTAGAATGCTTGCCTAGTATGCCTAAGGCCCCAAGTGCAATCCCCAGTGCTGCCAAAAATAAAAACAAAAAACCCAAAACACTAAGAAGACATTCTACTACTTTAAATATTTGCTTTCATGTATCTGAGAATAAACACATTTTAATGTATTAAAACATTTGTTTAAAATACTCAATCTTCCTGAATATAACATCCTTTTGCTTTTTAAAACTTTTTATTTTGAAGTAATTATAGACTCATAGGATGTTGCAAAAACAGTATAGAGAGGTCCAGTATACCTTTCACCCAGTTTCCCTCAATGATGAGATTTTATATAAGTATACCACACAGTCAAAACCAGTTAATTAATGCTGGTACAATATTCATCATTCTGTGCCATTTTATCATGTGTGTATTTGTAAACTACCACCAAAACCGAGATACAGAAGTATTCTATTACAATAAAGATCTCATACTACTCCCATTTATAATTATTCACTTTCTTCCTCCCATTTTTCCTAACCTCTAGCAACCACTAATTTGTTTTCCATCTCTGTAACTGTCATGTTATATAAATGGAATCATAGTTTTTCTTCCAAATTGATTTTTTATTCAGAGTAGTTCCTTTGAGATTCATTCAAGTTATTTTAAGTATCAATAGTTCACTCTCACTCATTGTTAAACAGCATTCCATAATATAAATATACCATACAGCTTGTAGAGCCTTCACCAACTGAGGAGGATCTTGCTCTCAGTTTTTGGCATTATAAATGGCTATGGTTTGGATATGGTTCAAGTATGTCACCCAAGAGTTCACGTATTGGGAGAGTGGTACTCATTGTGGCATTGTTGGGAGGTAGTAGGACCATTTGGAACTTGAGCCTATTGGGACATCACTAGGAGTGTGGTTCTCAGAAGGGATTAATGTAGTTCTCCTGGGATCCTGAGTTAGTTTAGAGGGTTGTTGTATAAAAGAAAAATGGCTCTTTCCTAGTCTCTCTAGCTTCCTGTCTTGCCATGTGATCTCTTCCACTCTTTATATACTGCCCCCATAGTGCTCACTTGCATGTGAAACAGGCAAAGGCACCCTCACCAGAGCTGAATCAATGTCAGTTTTTGAACCTCCAGAACCATAAGCTAAATAATGCTTT
This sequence comes from Xerus rutilus, assembly GCA_028644305.1. Taxonomy (NCBI): domain Eukaryota; kingdom Metazoa; phylum Chordata; class Mammalia; order Rodentia; family Sciuridae; genus Xerus; species Xerus rutilus. Next base: position 64,880,801 of record CM053404.1, on the reverse strand, counting down.
TATTTATAAAATACCTATACTCAGATATTTCATTATACTAACATAGAGAACAGAATACACAAATAAACATTGAGAGTAAACATTTTTTACTCTCAAGAAATGCGTCATTTCTCTTTCTGCTTTCAAGAATTTTTTCTTTGCTTTTAAAGAAATGTGACTATGATATGTCTTACTGAGGATATCTTTGGGTCTATCCAGTATGGGGTTCACTCCACATCTGAATCTGCAGGTTTATGTGTTTTGCCAAATTTTGTAAGTTTTCAGCCACATTTTCTTTGAATATTTTTCCAGTCCTACCATCTTTCTTCTCTCTTTCTGGTATTTTAATGACACGAATGTTAGATCTTTTATTATACGGAGTCTCTAAACTATTCTGTTTTGTCTTTTTCTCTCCCTTGCACAGATCAGTTCTTTCCTGTTACGCCGCCTCTCCAATGAATCCATACATGGCATTTTTAAAAATTTTCAGTTAATGGAATTTTCAATTCCAAAATTTCCACTTAGTGGTTCATAATTTCTATTTATTATTGGGACTTTGTTTTGTTTGTTTCAAGCATGTTATTAATTGCTCATTGAAGCATTTTAGTCTTTCAAAGGTTTTGTCCTACTTCTTTCCAGTTCCCATGTTTTCTGATGAGAAATCTACTGCCATTAAAATTTCTGTGGTGGCTGCTTTAAAATCCTTGCTAGGTAACTCGTACACCTGTGTTATCTCAGAGTTGGTGGAAATCCATATGCAGCAAAATGAAACTAAAACCCTATCTCTCACCATGCACAAAACTCAACTCAAAGTGGATCAAAGACTTAGGAATTAGACCAGAGACCCTGCATCTAATTGAGGAGAAAGTAGGCCCAAATCTTCATCACGTCAGATTAGGCCCTGACTTCTGTAACAAGACTTTATTCTAAAGCACAAGAAATAAAAGCAAGAATCAATAAATAGGATGAATTTAAGCTAAAAAGCTACTTCTTAGCAAAAAAAACAATCAATGAGGTGAACAGACAGCCTACATCCTGGGAGCAAATTTTTGCAACATACACGTCGGATAGAGCACTGATCTCCAGGACATATAAAGAACTAAAAAAAAACCACTAAAACAACATCCCAATCAATAAATGGGCTAAGGAGCTTAACAGACACATCTCAGAAGAAGATATATAATCAATAAACAAATATATGAAGAAATGTTCAACATCTCTAGCAATTAGAGAAATGCAAATCAAAACTAAGATTTCATCTTATCCCAGTCAGAATGGCAGCTATCCAAAATACAAGCAACAATAAGTGCTGGCAAGGATGTGGTGAAAAAGGCACACTCAAACATTGCTAGTGGGATTGCAAACTGGTGCAATCTATCTGGAAAGCAGTATGGAGATTCTTTAAAAAACTTGGAATGGAACCACCATTTGACCCAGCTATTCCAGTCCTCGGCCTATTCCCTAAAGACTTAAAAACAACATACTTCAATAATGCAGCCACTTCAATGTTTATAGCAGCACAATTCACAACTGCTAAACTGTGGAAGCAACCTAGATGCCCTTAAATAGATGAATGGATAAAGAAACTGTGGTATATATACACAATAGAATATTACTCAGCAATAAGACAGAATAAAATTATGGCATTTGCAGGTAAATGAATGGAATTGGAGAACATCATGCTAAGTGAAGAAAAAACCAAAGGTGTCTATTCATTTTCTTTCCTCATTTGAGATTCCTAGTTCCTGATGATGAATTATTTTTTATTCATACGTTTAATTTGGAAATTTGGGGCATGATGTTATGAGACTTTGGATTTTAATTAAATCTTTTATATATGCAGACTTTCTGTGATACTGAGCCAACAGAAAGGGATAGCATCCATTATTTCTAGGTGGATATGAAAATTCAGGTTCCCCAGTTGGCAGGGAGGAGAGAGGCACCTTGATACTGCTAGGGGGAGAAGGTGCAAGCTCTTCCCTAGACCTGTGCTACTAGCACTCTAATGCTAGGGTCCCACAGTCCTACCTGTTTAGCCTTCTCTCCACATTTCAGAATCTTCTTGTTTGTTTTATATACTGTGCCCAGTTTTAACTGTACTTTTGGCACCTGTCCTTGTCTTTTAAAACTGACATATGAGTAGCTGCTGCTATGTCTATGCTGACAAGCTTTACAATCTCACTTATTTACTTAATGAAGCATTATTACACGGTACTTATTTATAACTGTCAACATCTATGTCCAATGCTGCTTTAGAAACACAAATGAGAATATAAAAAAGATCATTTGAGAACATAGACAATGCAACCAATGTTTGATATTCAATGCATCATCTAAAATATTAGCATAATCTTAGACCTGAACATATTAGTATCTTCAGGTACTTTTTACCAAAATATTTATTAAATCTAATCTGTACAATACAAACTGGGATGCAATAGAAAAGGGGTTTTTTAACTTACTTAACTTCAAGAGAGCAAAAAAGATGAAAAGATTTAAAAACCAAAAAAAAAGTTATAAAAATAATGAACAAAAAGAAAAAAGAAATTTTAAAGAGAAAAGCAAGAACCCTTGGTCAAGTATTCTACAACAATTAAATATTATTTTTGATGATAACTAGAAAGAAGATAATCATGCACATTATGGTAAAAAGGAAAGCTGTATCAAATTCTTCCACAACTAAAGCCCTGCCTTCTACTGGAGAGTAGGCACAGATAATTATATGTGGTGTGTGTTTCTGTGTGTCTAAATGTGTGCTCATGCACTTTTACAGACTTTTTACTATAGTCCCACAAATTGGTTATATATGTTTCATTCAAAATTAATAAAACAAAATTTAAAATTTTCCCATCTCCTTTCTTAATATTATAGATTTGTTCAATTATTCAATTGTTTGGTAAACAAATATTTGAATATCACGTGCCAAGAGACAGAAGAACAGTAAATAACACATGTTGTCACTGACCTCATAAACCTCAAGATAGAAAGCCCATATGCTCTCTCTATGACCCCCAATACACCAGCCCTAAACCTGAAAAACAGTAAAAACTGTCTCACCACACTGATGAGGCTATTTTTCTTTTTTCCTTCAGCAAACTAAAACATGGACAAACTACTAAGAGAGTAACCAAATTTGCCAGATGTTGAAAATAAATGATTTAGGTATCTACAAACATAAAAATAGTAATGAGATATTTACTCAGTTCTCCTTTCTTAGAATATCTGGTGAACTAAATCTGTTAACTATTCCTTAGTATTTATTAAGGACATACTTACACATGACTAAGTTATGCCCGACACACAGAAAAGTACTAAATAAATAATAACAAGTAAACTTTGAATATGTGAAATTTGTAGCTAGTAAAATCAGAAAACCATTGCCATTTCAATAAAGGAGAATATGTCCACAGATCTTCTTCAAATGGTTCATAGCAAACAGCTTGTAAAAAATAATCTCAAATTAACAAATACAAGAAACACCACAAATCACTTAATTTTCTCTGCTGGACTCAATCTAGTGAGATCCTAGTACAATTCTGAAAAGTCAGTAGTAATTTTTTAATAAAAAATATATCAAAATTTACACAAAAGGTCTAAGAATTTTATTGAACAATTTTCAATATAAAATGCATTATTCTAAAATCTAAATTAAAAAAATTCTCATAATCCTATGATCCTAAAATTAACAGAACCACTATTTATACCTGTCTTTCTTCTTACATAGGTGCATTTATCAGTTGAAATGACATTGTTGAAACAATTTAATATGTTTTTAACCTAATTTAACAATAAAGGCATTTTTCTTTTTTCTTCTTTTTCTTTTTTTTTTGGTACCAAGGATTGAATCCGGGGTGCTTAAACACTGAGCCACATCCACAATCCTTTCTTATTTTTTATTTTGAGACAGGGCTAAGTTGCTATGGCTGGCTCTGAATTCACAATCCTCCTGCCTTAGCCTTCTGAGTCACTAGGATTACAGGTGTGTGCTACCACGTCCATCTAAAAGCAATTTTCACTTTGCTATGTGGTCCCCATAAACATCACTAAAAACAAAATGTGTTTTTAAAAAGTCATGTGTTTTCACTGTATAAAATCAACATAAACAAGATCATAAATATCACCCACAAACCCACTATGAGACATTTATTGTTGACAGTTTTGGAGTATGTTTTTGCAAGCCACCATCTATCTATCCATCCATTGAAGTCTGTATTTTGTTTTCACTTAACATAATGGACTTTCCCTGCATAAATAAATAAAATTCTAACACTGTTTTTTTGTCTGTTTTGCAGGGCTGTGACAGAATCCAGGGCTTATGCATGCTAGGCAAGGGTTCTGTCACTGTGCTACATCACCAGCCCTTTACCTGTATCACCACTTTTAATAGTTTGGTATTATTCTATTATTGGGACACATCATAATTTACTTCTAAAATTCTCTTATGATGGTCTTGTAGGATATGGCCAGTTTTGCACTGTTATAATTACCACTGCAATGATTTCCTTGTACATACACCTTTATGCATCTTTTGAATATCTCTGTAAAAGAAAATACTACATCAAACAGTTTTGGGGGCTGGGATTGTAGCTCAGCAGTAGCGCGCTTGCCTCGCATGAGTGAGGCACTGGGTTCGATCCTCAGCACCACATAAAAAAATAAATAAATAAATAAAATAAAGATATTAAAAAAAAACAGCTTGGGCTTTTTATTAGGATTTTTGATATATGCTGGTCTTACAGAAAGGATCTATTGGTTTATATTCCTACTAAAGCTGTATAAGAAATTCCTTAACTCCATAACTTAAAAATCGCATATTCTCACATTTTTGTTATCTTTGCAACTTGATGGGCTGAAATGTCAATTCACTATTACTTCATACTTCTTTGATTACAAATGATGTTAAACTTTTAATTCTTATCTATTCAAGCCCTTCTGTGATGATTCCTCACTTCTTTTCTATTAATTTTTAATGGGAATACAGTCTTGCCTTAAAAGTGCCAAATAGATGAAGTCAGAACTCTCCTTGACTTCTCCAACAGATGCATGTTTCCTTTCTAAATGTTTTGTTTAAATTTATATGTATCATATAAACACTGAGGTTTGTATTAATTTTTTAGATACAATATTTTTTCTGAACTTTTTTTGCTGTAAGAGAAACATTAGAAGTCCTCCTAATGTTCATGCTATACCATATAGCATGATAAATGTTATACAGTATTCCACAGTACAGATATGCCATAATTTTTATACTCATTCCCCATTGATGGTCACCACCTTCCCCAACAATGTGAAAAATGGAAAAAAATACAGCAAAATTAAAATACACAGAACATCCAAATAAACATTAGTTTCTACAATTAACATTTTACTATATTTGCTTTTGTCATCCTTCTGTACATTCATTAATCTATTTTTAAATAAGTTGTATTGGTACATTTTACTACAATCACTTCAGCCTACATAATAACTAGAGTTCAATATTTGGTTATAGATATTTTTCTTCTGAGGTAATATTTACAATTAGTGAAATTAACAAATCTTAAGTGTACCATTTAATTAGTTTTCACAACTGTTTATACTTATATAACACAAATCTCTATCAAAATATGACACTGCCATTATCCCAGAAGTTTCTTATGTTCCTTCCCAGACACCCCTTGCCCCATACACCTCAGAGACTACCACCATTCTGAGTTTTTCTACCACAGCTTCTTGTTACCTTTTGTCATTCGTACTGTAAACAGACCATGCATTATTTTGAAAAAGGCTTTTATTTTAAAAAGCCTTTAAAAATCAGACAGTGTGCTGATTTTACAGCACAATATCTCTGAGATACACCTATGTCATGTTTATCAGCAATATGTTCCCTTTTATTATTTTATTCCACTGTATGACTATACCACCATTTGCTTATTCATTCTTCTGTTGATAGATACTTGCTTGGGCTGTTATGAGATGCTGACTGTTGCAAGTTGTCATAAACATTCTTCTATGGGTATTTTTGTGTATATATATCTCCATTTCTCTTAAGTACAGAAAGGAATGGGATTAATGGACAATAAGATAAATGTATGTTTAGTCTTTAAAAAATAGCCACACCTTCTCCCAACATGGTACTAGTTTTAATTTTAGCCTTTCTAATGCCTACATACTAACAGCTCATTATCACTTTAATTGGTACTTCCCCTATGACAAATAATACTGAACACCTTTTAATGTGCTTATAGGCCATTTATAAATCTTCCTTTCTGAAGTATCTTTTACATACTTTTGCTCATTTTTAAATGTGGTTGTCTTTTCATTTTTGAATGTAGTTCTTTATGCACTCTGGAAAGGAGTTTATCAGATAAACATTTTGCAAATATTTTCTCTTTTTTGCTTGCCTAATTCATTTACTTTTTATTTGTGTGTGTGTGTGTGGTTTTTTTTTTTTTTGTTGTTGTTGTTGTTTTTTGTGGTACTGGGGATTGAACCCAGGACCTCACAAATGCTAAGCAAGCACTCTAACACTGAAATATATCCTCAGACTTTTTCGAGCTTTATTTTGAGACACAAGTCTCACTAAGTTGTCCAGGATGACCTCAAACGTGCAATCCTCCTGCCTTAGCTCTCAAGTAGATGGGATTACAGGCCTGAGTCACCTTTCTGAATTATTTTATGTTTAATGCTTTCCACATCTGCAGAAATCTTTGTGTATCCCTGACCCATAAAGATATTTTCTTCTGGAAGTTTTAAAGTTTTGGCTTTCCTTTTTAGAATTATTTTCTGTGGAAAAAAGAAAAAGAATTCTTTTCTACACATGCTGTGTGGGAAGCAATTAAGTTCTTCCTCTTTTTTCTTCTTCTCCCCCCACTTTCAATCTATATAGATGTTCAGTTTTTCTAATACCATTTGTAGACATTTATTTCCTCATTAGATTATTTTAACACCTGTGTTAAAAATCAAGTGACTGTATAAGCAAGGGTCTATCTCTGGGCATATTACTACTCTATTCCATTGGTCAATTTAATTCTTATGTTAGTAACACACTTTAAATTGCCTTTGGCTGCTTTTACAAAGTGTCACAAAGTGGATGGCTTAAAAACAACAAAAATTCATTCTGTAATAGTTCTGGAGGCTAGGAGTCTGAAATCAAGGTGTTAGCAGAGTCATGCTCTCACTGAGGGCTCTAGTGAAGAACTGTGCCTTGCTTCTTCCTAGTTTCTGCTGACTCCTGCCAATCGTTGGGTTTCTCTGGCTTTCAAACTCATCACTCGAATCTCCAATCCCCTCTCCCATCCTCCAATAGGCTTCTTTATCCATTTGTCTCTGTACCCTCTCATTTTCTTATTAAGGGTATCTATCAGTCATCACTTTCAGGTATAACTCCACTCAGTATGACTTCATTTTTACTAGTTACATCTACAAAACTATATTTCCAAATAAAGCCATATCCTAAGATTTCAGGTGGATATGAGTTTTGGGGGAATACTGTTCAATTCACTACACACATTGTCTTGGTTACTATAGTTTAATAAATTTACAAAGAGTTAATAAGTCTGACAACTTGTTTGGCTTATTTAACATTTCTTTGCATATGAAGGATCCTCTGCATTTGAAAATAAGTTTTAGAATCAGTTTTGCATTTCCTACCAAAAACAGCCTACTTGCTGTTATGACTGGAACTGAACACAGGGGGAACGGATAATTAACCATCTAGGGTCATATCCATGGGCTTAGTATATTTTCATTTATTAAGGATTTCTTTAATTTATCTTAGCAATGTTTTATAGTCATGAAGGAACAGGTTTTACACATTTTGTTAAATTTATTTCTAAGTACTTTGTTTCCTATGTTAATGTATGCTATGTTTTAATTTTGTATGTATGTTATGTTAAAATTTTTAAAACCGATATTTCATTTACTTCTAGCATATGAAAACATAATAATTTTTGTATACTGACCTTATGTTCTGCTAAATAAAGACCCTTACTAGTTCTGGTTATTGTTTTTTAAGGTACGTAAGTTTTTCTATATAAACAAACATGTCAACCACAAACAGAAATAGCTTTATAGGAGAGAGGTGTAGCTCAGTAGTAGAGCACTTACTTGGCATACATGAGGCCTTGTGTTTAATTTCCAGTACTAAACAAAACCAAGAAAACAGAAACAGTTTTACCTCTTCCTTTCTGATTTTCAAATATTTTGTTTTTCTTACTTTTTTGTATTGGCCAAGATTTCCAATATTATGTTAACAGAGAATAGACATCTTTGCTTTCTCTGTTTTAAGAAGAATATTTTAATATTTCACCATTAAGTATGATTTTAGTGAAAGATTTTTTCACAGATACTGTTTATTAGATTGAGGACACTCCTCTTTTGTACTAGTTGCTAAGTTCCTCACTAAATTTTGTCAAGTGCTTATTCTGAATCTATTGAAATAATCATATGGCTCTTCAAATGAGAGAGAAGAAAAAGAAAACATCTGGGCCTACATAGCAACCAATTTTTAACTGCACATATTTTACTGGGTTTTTTTTTTTTTTGGTACTGGAGATTGAACTCAGGGGCACTCGACCACTGAGCCACATCCCCAGCCCTATTTTGTGTTTTATGTAGAGACAGGGTCTCACTGAGTTGCTTAGCACCTCGCCGTTGCTGAGGCTGGCTTTGAACTCGCAATTCTCCTGTCTCAGCCTCCCTAAGTGCTGGGATTACAGGCTTGCGCCACCGCGCCTGGCTTTTACTGGTTATTAATCTTCTGTCTCTCATAAATGTTAAAATGTTATCTATCATAAAATCACTATTGATTTTTATTATGTTTATTTTTAAAATAAATAAAAGTACACTTGGTACATCATAGCACTGATCCTTTCCCAGTGCTAACTTCTATTCTATCACTCATGTGCTGTGCTCTAGTGATCTTGAAAAATGTGCACCTCCCTATTTTACCGTACTTAGTAACTATGATCAAATCACAACCTTTTGAACCTGTTCTCTCATAAAATGAAAATACTGCAGAATCATAAAACTCTTCAACAAAGAACAGCTACTATTATGATGATTATTTTACCTTCTGCCTTATTTCACACTTACTACTATTAAACCACTAATTAGACGTTTAGACTTAATTCACATCTCCCTGTGAAGCCTTCCCTGACTAGTCTAATTACTCCTTCCCCTGTGACTCTGTGGCCAAAAACATACCTATAAGAGCACTTATTATAGTTTATTATATTTATTTATGTATGTATTTTTCTTTCCTTCTGTAATCTGTGAAGCACTGCAAAATGTAGGAATTGTGGTTTAAGCATATTGTATTCCAGTATCAAGGATAATATGTATTACACATTATTATTTGTTATTCAACTCTTTATTCAAAGATTCAGTGAAAATAACAGCATTATACTTTATTCCAAAAGTGGCCCTGAAAGATAGAAAAGATAAAAACATCAAGAAAAACTAAAGTCAAAGAAGGTAAAGCAGTTTCCTCACATTTAAAAACTAATGGCACACCCTGTCTCTACATAAAACACAAAATAGGGCTGGGGATGTGGCTCAGGGGTCAAGTGCCCCTGAGTTCAATCCCCGGTACAAAAAAAAAAAAAACTAATGGCACACATTGAGATTAGAAAACAGGAATATTCTTCCCCAGGTTCATAAAGAAGAATGTTTTAGAGAAAGGAGCACTGCCCAAGCAACTGAACAGTTCCATCCCATATAGGCATTTACTCTGCATTAACTTAGAAAAATCTCTAAATTCTTTTTTCCTCATCCATAATAAGGATAATTCTACTGTAACTCTGACTAACTCACAGAGTTATGAAGGATCCAATATGTTTTATGAATTCTAAAGCTCCACATACAAGGTATTATTTGCCAATGGGCCAGTAATTCACAACCTCTCAAGACTTCCTTCTTTTATCACCCCCATATCAATTAACCACCAAATACTACTGATTGACATCACCCTCAAATCAATTAACCACCAAATACTATGATCACATATTCATTTCATCCTCAATTATTACTAAGCTACCCTGATTCAACCTCTCACCAAGTCTCACCAGAATTACTACAATCATCTAACTGCTGCCCTGCTGCTAACCTACCTTCCATTTCTGCCTAAAGACACCCTGGTGTGTCCCTGATCCACTTGAAAGCTTTCAATGGCTTTTCATTACCTTTTCAATACAATTCCTTGAACAGTCAAGCTATCTTGCCCTATGCATATCTAGTTTTATATAGCATGAATAGCTCTAAGGGAAGGAGCTAGACAGACAGACATGCCCTTCTGCGCATCTGTATCTTATATACTTGGCAATTCAGCAATTCACTCTTCTATAGAACCTACCTGTGCTTCCACAAATACAATTTGCTCTGTTTCTGGAATTTCTTTCCTCCTTAATCCTAAAACTTACCTTGCTCAAACACTTTTCTTCAAAGTCTTACCCAAATTTCTTTCCCAACTAGAAGGTAATTGTCCCTTCTCACATTTTTTTCCTTCTTTTTTTTTTTTTCTCCCCCACAAGAGTCTTAAGATTTCCTGCTTTATATAGTTATTTACAGGCATGCTCTCTAGCCCTTAATGGAAGTTCCTTTAAGACAAGATTCATGGTTGATTGACCATGCCTATAACAGTCACATTCATATATAAGTGTCAGTAAAAATACTTGTTAAACTGACATTTTCTATCTGAGTTAATGAATTTAAAAACTCCTCCTCTCAGAATCTCTAATGCTTAGCACAAATACTATAGTGTTTTGTTTTAAGTTAAACTGTCTGTCAACTCAGTTTTCTATTAACATGCCTTAAAGCTTACTGGAGATTCCTCTAGCAGTTCCCAAGTCCAAGAGGCAAGTTGATATTTCAAAAATTAAAAGAAACAGATCCAAGTGTGGTGGTGTATGCCTGTAATCCTAGTGACTTAGGAGGCTGAGGCAGGAAGACTGTAGGCAGCCTTAGCAACTTAAGAGCGCCCTAAGAAACACAGTGAGACCCTATCTCAAAATTAAAAAAAAAATAGCTGAGGATGTGCTCAGTGATAAAGCATCCCTGGGTTCAATCCTCAGCACAAAAATACATACATAAATAAAAATAAAAGAAATAAGAAGTCACAATCATGAAGATATTTCAGATCCTCTTATTTGGGGGGCGTGTTTTTAAGAGTACAAAAATTAACCGCTAGAGGAAAAAGAAAAATTATAGCACTAAATTATGTAAGAGTAAAAAATCAACTGGAGGTGAATGTTTTTAACATTTATCTGTGCACGACTCAGGCTGACACTTTGAAGAGAAGAATGTGACAGCTTACAAGAAAACAAACTCACTCATTCTCCTTAATTTCTGAAGGCTCATGAAAGTCTGACAGGCCAGTCACAGGGTGATTTCTCATGTGTATCACCCATGACAATTATGGTTTCAATAAAAATGTTCTTCAAATTTAATAAAGTACAATTGGTTTTCAGAAAATAACCAGTCTTCTATTTTCATACTTAAGAAGGCATACCTCACAAATTAGTAGCTAATTTGTAGACCTATATAAGACTCTTCAAAAATTTTATCTCATCCCATCAAAAAAGGTACAAAATGAATGTGGTGGCAGCGAGTAGATGATGTCAAAGGCTGAGTGCTCTCAAGGGTCTGCAGTGGTAACACAGGGAAAGGGATGGTTGAAGAGTCACCCTGTCTCTCTACTTCATTTTGGTTTGATTTTCCTTTTTAAACAGCTATTAAGAATTTTCCTATGGATTTTCAAAGTGCTATGACTCAAATCTGAAAATAGTGACAAAAATTATGGCTCATTCTTAGCATTTATAATAAAATGTTCTAAGGATAGAAAAACTAAATACACAGAAACTTGCAAGTATTAGTCTTGTAACTTACATTGGATATAATCTGCATTTGTCCTTATATTTATTTGATAGTTGTTTGACAATGAGTAAATCAAGCTGCTATGGGCAGTGTTCTTTCCTTCCGATCAAGGGTTGCTAGTAAAGGGGGAGGGCACAGTGATAAATGATGAAATCTCTTTTTATTCTTAATCTATACCCCCATCACCAATCTCTTATCAGCCAGTATAGGGAGAAGAAAGAGAAATGAAGAGAGAAAGACCTCCTACCAATCTTTACCATAGCCCCATTTCATCCTCTCCTAATCAGATGTTTTTAATAATAGAACTCTGCACTCATTTCTCACTTCAAAAAACACGCCATTAGAGGTTTACAACTCACAGGCTTCTGTGGATGAGATGGAATTTTACCATTAAGCACTAATTCCAAATAATTAACAATTAATCTGGGGAAAAATATCTTCCTCCAATTCCTGAAACAAAATATACCTCTAATCAAAAACAGTCACCCTATTTCCAACACAAATTTCATTAGATTCAACATGAAGAACTGTGTAAGCTTATGAAACATGAAGGAAGTGCTTCTCTAAGTAGTATAGTATAATAGTATAATCACTATCTTTTCCACGTTAAAAAAATGCACAGAGTACTATTACCTTAGAAAAGACAAAGCACAATAATACCTTTTCATTATCCTCTTTCTCCAAAGCAGAATTCATTCCTCAATACTATTATGGTAAATGATTATTCCCTAGGGAATAATCCCACATTGGCACAAGACAGTCTTTCCCATCTCTCATTTCTATTACCGTACAGCTACATGGCCATCTCCATCAATCACTTTTGCAAACACCACCAAACCACAATGCTATTATATATAAGCTAACAGATATTTTCAATACCATATAGTCACACTATTATCTATCTTTTATAGACAGGCAATCAAACTCAACATGACAAGATTTCAGACAAATAACTAATGACAATGGTAAATTCTCTGGTCCTAGAAGCAAAATGGGTTTAATTTGTTCAAGAAACAGAGGCGAGCAATAACTTCAATCTTTTATTATTGCTTACACTCTTTGTTTTTGGTACCGGGGATTGAACTCAGAGGTACTTGACCACTGAGCCACATCCCCAGCCCTATTTTGTGAGGTTTTTTTGCTTTGTTTTGTTTTTTTATGTGGAGACAGGATCTCACTGAGTTGCTTAGCGCCTCACTGCTGCTGAGGCTGGCTTTGAACTTGAGATCCTCCCATCTCAGCCCCCCAAAGTGCTGGATTATTTACACTTTTAAACAAGACTTTTTTGACCTCTAAGAAGAGAAATGAAGAGAGAAAGTACCTATTTTTAGGTACCTAAAAGTACCTATTTTTACTTTGAAGTAATTTTCAAGATTGTTCAATGACAGCTTATCACACCACTAGCAAAAATATTTCCACATAAATCAAGTAATGTGCACATATACTTATAATGCTTAATTCTTAAATTACCCAGTATGAATGAATAATCAATATTACAGTCTGAACTTCAATCATATCCTGGCTGAAACAAACTTAATTTTCCCAAAGGTTTGAGGGCACCCCCTAGCGGCAGATTCTTTGGAGAAAAAGTAAGAATGCATTTATAGTTAAAACAAATGTTATTACAATGAAAATCTTTTTTAAAAAATTAGCCAAGTTCTACACAGTAGCTCAATTATTTAAGGCAATATAAAATCTTGAAAAATTCAAAATGTGATCAAAGAATGTTAAGAAATTTCTCAGGCTCCTTTTGAGGGGATCTAATCTATCAGCAACTTTTACAAAGAATGAGATGTTAAATGCAAAAGGAACCTTAGAGATGAGCCAGTACTAGCCAATTGAACTCTCCACAACAACGAAAATGCTCTATTATCTGTGCTTTCCATCAGTCACATGTAGGTATGGAGCACTGCAACGTGGCTAGTGTGACTGAGGACCTGAATTTTTAATTGTATTTAATTTTAATAGTATATATGGCCACTGGCTACTGTTTACACAGCATAGATCTTGTTCTATTTGCTTCCCTACTCTGATGAAATAGTCACCATAGCAATTCAGGGAAGAATCCAAGACATGTAGGTACAACTATAGATGACTAAATCCGATTTTTACTGTTTTTGAATGTGTCCAATTTTACTCAACTGTGGCTATTTTTGGTAATTGTAATTAATTTTAAAATAATGATGAGTTTTAAAATGGTCAAATATACCTCCTGAAATAATTTTGGCTTTAAGGCCTATATAAGCCTCAAGACGTTAAGATTACATAATTCTAAATTGTACTTATAGAATTTAGAATTTTTCTATTTATAGATTCTAAATTCTATAATTTAGCTGTATCAAATAAAACTGATTAACAGCTCAGGCTCAACCTATCATCTGGGGCATTTGTTCTTTTCTCATATCTTGGGAATTAAAAAAGTAAATGAGTTCTTGACATGTGGATTTGCTAAGATCAGGAATCTGAGGAAGAGAACAGCCCAACAGGTCCTTTCTGCTTAACTCTAGTCGTGTTGCTAACACATGTGGCACACCCACTTTGGGACATCAGATTGAGTACTGTGGGAAATAAACACAAAGATGAACACTGAGAGTTGAACTCGAAAGTTAGTGCACACCAGTCATTCCAGAGACTCAGGAAGCTGAGGCAGGAATAAAGGAAGTTTGAGGCTAGCCTCAGCTACTAAGCAAGACCCTGTCTCAAAATAAAAAAATAAAAAAAGGCTGGCAATGCACCCCTGTATTCAATCTCCAGTATTGCAAATAACAACAAACAAACAAAGAAAAGATAAACATTGCAAAATATCTGTCCTCTACAAACTTCCTACATTTTAGGGTAAAAATGACATATGACATACAACAACCATAAGGGTTACTGTGTACTGATCTTTTCTCTCTAATATGGGGTAGTCTATTGTCAGTTTACACAATAACTCCTAAATCTCTCCGTAAGCAATGGTAGCTCAAGACTCAAGACTTCCATGTGCTCGACTACTCTCCTTGATAACTGTGAAACCTAGTTTCAGAAACACTTAATGGGTACCATTTATAAATTTAAAAACAGTATGAAGACCTGGAGAAGAATACAGACACTTTTTAGATGGATCATGCCATATGTGGCAAGTGCCTGGAGATGGGCACAGATTCTACTGTAACCACACAGAGGAACTTTTAGAAGAGGTTGAGAAGACAAAAAAGAGTACCCAGAGGAAAAGAAGACTGAGCTGAGTCTTGAAGGATGGATTAAGAGCAAGCAAACAGCATGATGGGGAACGACAAGCAATTTAGAGTCATTAGACTATGATGCTTAGAGCTGGAAAGTTGCAGGGAATGATGTTGGAGGGATGAGCAGAGGGAAGGTCACAGAATGGCATGAATAGCACCCAATAGACCTAAAAAGAGATGAGGTATCATGGAAGGTTTTAAGACCCATGCTTCAGATAGCTCATGAAGGAGGAGTCAGCTGTATGACTGATAACCCGCTGAGTCAAGATGGTGGTATAAATAAGAGAAGTGTAATAGTATCAGAGGTAAGACTCAAGAAGGAAGTAAAATTATGGCATCTCACTAATAAGATTAAGCAATCGTAGATCAGCAGAAAGGTGGCACAGGCAGGATGGGACATCTAAGATGATTAACAAATTCTGGCATGAATGAGTGAAAATGGATAGATGGTGGAACAATTCTCTGACAGAATTTGGAGTCAGAGTAGCGATAAGGCTAGTTTTAGGTACATATGAAATATCTGTGTAAATAAATCCAATAAACATTTGGAGCTAACAGACGAAGATTTGAGTGTCACCAGAATTAAGCGGTTTTTAAAGTTTTTGGCATCAACTGCTAGAAACAGAAGAACAAATCATAGCCTCCTACAAGGAAGAGCATGGAGGATGGACAAGCAAAAAGTCAATTACCTTTCTCAGATGATGCAAATTAAGCAACCCACAGCAAATACATTCTAAAAAATAAAGAACCATCAGGACTGGAAAAAAAATGTCCATTACTTTCCACTAATATAACCACTCAACCCTTTATTACAAAGTACTTGAGCAACACAACCTGGGAAATATTGAACAAGGAGAAAAAGGGTAAGCAATGGAAACCTTACAAAAGAAAGTACAGTAGGAATAAGTGAGCCATGGGAGGAGAGAGACTCACAATTCATGCTCTTAAATAGGGAGCTGAATGAGGGTAAAATCTGATCCAAGATGTGATCACGTGGAATGTCTTACCTACAGACTTGGGACCAGGTTAAGTAAATGGGTAGTCAACATGAACATCAACCAGAGTTGCCCAAGTTGGTGGTGTCATGTAACAGGTGAAAAGAAAGATGGAGCCGGGCGCGGTGGCTCAAGCCTGTAATCCCAGCACTTAGGGAGGCTGAGACAGGAGAATTGCGAGTTCAAAGCCAGCCTCAGCAACGGCGAGGCACTAAGCAACTCAGTGAGACTCTGTCTCTACATAAAACACAAAATAGGGCTGGGGATGTGGCTCGGTGGTTGAGTGCCTCTGAGTTCAATCTCTAGTACCAAAAAAAAAAAAAAAAAAAAAAAGAAAAGATGGAAGATAGAAAGAATGGGAAGAGAAAACAATCAGACTGCAAAGAATGCGAAGGAACAAAGACTGCCAGACGTTGGTTAGGTATCCCCTCTAACTCAAGCCTTTAAAGGCTTAGAGCTGTAGCCAGCTCTAAGGCTACAGGTCACCAAAGTCATCTTTATTAGAGGGTTTTTCTAAGCTTCTCTTTCTCTACAATTCAAACCTTTGAAATTATCAGGCCTTCCTATCCTTATTCAACTGATTTCTACCTTTCCTAACCATTTTCTGTTTGACCTAATGTTTGGACAGTGTGTTTAAACTGATTTAGCTTCTTTCCTAGGTGCTAGGTCAAGGACCAACTCTGAAAGCATGCACCAAAGTCACAGAAAAAAGATGAGATACCACTTAGTTATTTAAACTCTTGGGTTTTCAGTTGCTCACTTGTTAGACAGAAATATAGATAGTACTTACCTAATGGGGTGACTGTGAGATTTAAACATAACATAGTCCTTACCGTGTACTTAATACGGAATAAAGCTCTCAAAAATAAGCACTACTACCATCTCCACCACGTATAACGAAAAGGATTTTCTAGCAAACCTGAGAAGATATCTATAGGAGGATCTTATGAAAGAGGTAAATCTTGGAGGAGATAAGGCCAAGCCTGCAACAGATAGCAGTTTCCAACAGAACTGAAGCTGGAATGGTCTTTAACAAAAGCAGCAGGCCTGGAGGAAGAACAGGATCATAAAGGGAAACAGAAGTCAACTAACAGAAAAAGGTGGTGTATATGGCTACTTAATTCAATACCCATTAAGTGTTTCTGGAACTAGGTTTTGAGTTACCAAGCAGCAGACAGTGAGCAGCTTCAACATGCCCCTCCAAGAGAAACGTGTTCTTTTGTTTATCTTTCAGAGCTGGGTTTTCCAGGGCTGAGGTGCATAAAACCAATAGTAAAAATGACTTCAACATGTATCATTTTGGAGTTCACTGGAAAATATTCCATTTTTTACTATGCTGAAAATGTTCCTTAATGTCTAAAAGCACTCTTCATATAACCAAAGAACATCTGTGGCAACCAGATACTACACCCACTCAATTTAAGAAAAACTGTTTAGAGAGCTTAGAATCTGACAGCCTCATGTAGTTTTAACATTATCTGTCATTACTACAGCAATAAATCATGAATGAGTACTTTTGTCTACCAGTACCAATACTAAAATAAGGAGAAAGACCATTAGTTCAGGCTTTGGTAGACATAGTGCTAACAGTGCATGTCCCTTAGAAGAGGATAATGGACATATTTAGTCTTTCTAACAGAGTTTACTGCTTTTTATATAAATTGCACATTGAAATAGTACAAAAATATCAAAAACAGAGCTAACATTCTGTTTTTATTTACTCTTAATATTTTTTTCTTAGGATAATATATAATAGTCCCTCCAGGGTTAAGCATGAAATGTTACATTTATTCTGAATGAATTAAAACATCAGAATAATAATTATAAATTAATTTATTACAAATTAAGACATTGTTGTGAAGCTACATACATAACACATCAAACAAAACAACAAAACGCTTCAGAGCTAAATGATAAACAGATTAAAACATAGGGGAGATTAAAACAGAATTATTATCACTCCTCTAACAGAGTAGGTTTCTGAATAATGAAATCAATGCCACAGCAACTTTTAAAAGGAATGTGCTCTATTACTATTTCAGCCAAATGAAAAAATGAAAGGCTAGAGTTGCAGGACATTAATGTACTAGCTTAACTTCATTATTAGAATATAGGAGGAATTCTACTAAATGGATTTCCACTTTTGAGTATATTTAATATCCAACCTCTTGTCTGCCACGTGAATAAATGTAACCCAGACAGTGTTTTGCAATCACAAAATAACTCTCTAATTCATCAGTGATATAGTGCATGGAGGGCTAAACTAAGATGACTTTCCAAAATAACTCAGCAAATTTATCAAAGCAAAGTGCTTTGTTCCAATTGAAGCAATCTGTCCTATGAGATATGTACTATTTTGAAGAATCATGAATATAAAACTTTTAAAAATATGCCATGATCCAAACGCACACATTAACCAAGGGGCAGGGTGGGGTTGGGGAAATTCCACACACGTTGTACAAATCTAAGACACAATTCATCTGTTTTAATATTTTAGTGACTCTGATTAGCTGCCTTTTGGTTCCTACAGTTCTCATGAATTAAATTAAGTTGAGCTATAAAGTAATGCAGACCTTATTGATTCCAGAGAATGAGTCATCAAGGGAAGAAGTCCAAAAGGTTAAATTTCCACTGAACTCCAAATCAGAGGTTCGAAAGCTAGAGAGATAAAGACATTAGCTGTAGTCTTATGAAACATTCAAGGCTGCTTTAATCTGATTAGGAGTTTGCTATAGGCTCTTTATGACAAATATAATGAGGACACTTTA
This sequence comes from Xerus rutilus, assembly GCA_028644305.1. Lineage (NCBI taxonomy): Eukaryota > Metazoa > Chordata > Mammalia > Rodentia > Sciuridae > Xerus > Xerus rutilus. Next base: position 64,861,982 of record CM053404.1, on the reverse strand, counting down.
AATTTTTTAAGCCTTGAAGAAAGACTCAGAAAGTAGATTATCTATGAAGAATTATAAAATCAAAAGCTAAGGGAGCCAGGTGCGGTGGCGTAAGCCTGTAATCCCAGCACTTAGGGAGGCTGAGACAGGAGAATCGTGAGTTCAAAGCCAGCCTCAGCAATGGTGAGGCGCTAAGCAACTCAGTGAGACCCTGTCTCTACATAAAACACAAAATAGGGCTGGGGATGTGGCTCAGTGGTTGAGTGCCCCTGAGTTCAATCTCCAGTACCAAAAAAAAAAGAAAAAGCTAAGGAACAATGGATTTATATTCATTCAGAAATTTACTTCTATTGTACAAAAAAAAAAAGGAAAAAAAAAAAACAACACAGAACACAAAAAGGGTATCATCTTGAGTAGTTATTGGATGACAGCCACAATCTTTAGTAGTTATTGGATGAAGAAATTGGTTCTGATTTGAAACAGTGGTTACAACAACCAATTGCCTTAGATCAACTTTTCCCTAACTATTGAAAGAACTCTTTGAGTTTAGTGAAATGTTTATAGAGGCTCTGATGGGTGGGGTGAAGAGGGGGCAAGAGATGAGGGAAAAAAATCCTTTAACAATAATTTTGTTCTAAAATTTTTAACATATGAAAAATACTAAGTACTTTTGATATAGTTAGATGTATAAAATTAGCTACCCATAATAGTAAGTCATATTCTGCAAGGCCAGGAAGTCCACAACATACTCCTTATGCATAAATGCATCAATGTTCAAGTGATGCATAAGCATACAACTATTTGGATGCATTTTATGCTACTTAATGATAACTGATTTATTTGCCTAATAATTCTAAATATATTTTAACTTTTTATAACACAATGAAGACAGGAATTCAAGCTTCATTTCTTCAAGCCATTATGTATATGTATATATGATAATATTACAAAGTATATACATAGATATATGAGTTAATCTTTTTGGTAATCCATTTTACTACAAGTTTATGTTGTTTTTCTGAACTTACACGGATACTAATAATTATACATTATGATTTTTAAAGATTTTCATCATCACATAAGTGTAAAAAATGTTATTTTAGTTAAACATAGGTATAACAGTACTTGGCTGCTGTATCTGTTTTGTTGTTTTTCATTTTTTTTAAATTTTAAAACAACCTATCAAGAACCAAAGAAAAGATGACCTAGGCATAAAATTTGGTCCAGTTCATTTGCATCCTTCAAAATTAAATGTAATCTCTACTTACCTTTCAAAAGTAAGTAGTACAACACATAGCTGGCGGTGGGGGGGGGGGTGGCATGCAAAGTAATGCAACCACTCTGGTAAGCAGTATAGTGATTCATCAAAAAACTAGGAATGGAACCACCATATTATCCAGCTATCCCACTCCTCAGTATATATCCAAGAGATTTTAAATCAGCATACTACAATGATATAGCACCATCAATGTTTACAGCAGCAATATTCACAACAGCCAAACTATGGAACAAATCTAAGTGCCCTTCAACAGATAAAATGGATAAAGAAAATGTAGTATATATGTATATACAATGAAGTATTGCTCAGCCATAAAGAAGAATGACAAGATGGCATTTGCTGGTAAATGGGGGGAACCAGAGACTATCAAGCTAAGTGAAATAAGCCAATCCCAAAAAGTTAAAGGTTGAATATTTTCTCTGATATGCAGAAGCTAATCCAAAATGGGGAGGGGGCAAAAAAAAAATAGAAGAAACATCAGTGGAACAGATGAAGAGGATTAAAGAGGAGGGAGAAAGGAGGGAATAAGAAAAGAACAGTGCAATGAATCTGACCTAATTTTCCCATGTATATATATGAATATACCACAGTGAATCTCAACGTCACAAATATCTACAAGACATTAATTTAAAAAAAAACTATAAGTAAATAGCAGAGAGATCAGTAGCACAGAGGGAAGGGAACAGGAAAAGGAAAGGAAGGAAGGAAAGAGGAAGTACTGGGGACTGAATTAGAACAAATTATATTGCATGCTTTTATTTTTTTAAATGAATTTTTTTCAAAATGAATTCTAATGTTATGTATAACTAAATGTTTCAAAATGAATCCTAATGTTATGTACAACTAAAAAGAACCAATAACAAGAAAAAAGGAAAAAAAGTAAGTAGTACACAAAGTTCATTATTGATTGACACTCTTATTTAGAAGAAATCAGGCTTTGAAATGTCTAAGTCATTATACAACAACAAATGGTGCAACACATGCTCAATGTTTTAATAAGTATAGCAAAGACACAAGATACACAATTCCTCAATTGTAATAAAAGGACAATTATGTATGTATAATCTAAGGTACAGACTTTATATTTATCAAAGAAAAATGTGTGGTTTTCAAAGAGGAATATATCACTAGCCAACACACAGCCAAGAACATCTTTCTACTTGAAATTTTTTCATTTTTTATTTTTAAATGTCTTCAAATTGCTAGTACTTCTATCTCTTACTCTCCACTTTTAGCAATCACAGATATAAAAAACAAAAGCAAGAAAATTCACCTCATTTAGTTACTTATAGCTGTCTTTATGAATAAACCAATAGAAGGAACTGTTTTTCAATCTCAGATATAAAACATACAAAGGAAGATGAAATAGTCCCTAACATCCTCAGATTTCCTAATAACAAATTATCCATTTGCTGAGAGCTGGGCGTGGTGGCACACATCTGTAATCCCAGCACTTTGGGAGGCTGAGACAGGAGAATTGCAAGTTCAAAGCCAGCCTCAGCAACAGTGAGGTGCTAAGCAACTCAGTGAGACCCTGTCTTTACATAAAACACAAAATAGGGCTGGGGATGTGACTCAGTGGTTGAGGACCCCTAAGTTCAATCTCTGGTACCAAAAAAAAAAAAAAAAATCACCCATTTGCTAAAAAAGTTTGCTGTTTTAGAACTTAAGAGTTTAATTTTATAAAAGCTCTTTATATTAAACAAATATTTTATGCTTGTCATGAATGTATATTCAAAAAGTTTACACAAAATATGTGTGTGGTTTACTGACAATTATAATGCAAATGTCCACATTTTAAAAACAACCCAGGTACAGAAACAGAAGGTAGAATCACAGAAACAGAAGAAATCCCTCTTAAACATACCCCCAGGCCCTTCTTCCATCATTGTGGCTTTAACGTACAATGTAAATTTCATGAGTTAGTTCACTAAAAATGAAATAAAATAGTGCTACAGGTAGTGTGAAATGGAAGTATTTAAAATTCCTCTATAACGCACTGATAAGAGAACCTTTCCTAACATACAGTATATTTTGTTAAAATTTCCCATGAAAAACACCAGGAGTACTATATTGATTCATTTAGAATATAAATTATTGAAGTGCTTGGATTTAATTTTCTGAAACACTACACAGGAGGGCCATAAAACACAGATTATTTGTTCCTAGCACTCTTAACAGCTGGCAGTAAGGAAGACCAATATTAGCATTCAAGATGCAAAACACTAAATAACAGTCATTTTGACTCAGTAATACCTAAATATGTAACTATAAATTGCAAATTAACAGACTGCTATCTGTGATTTTTGCTGGGTTTTGACCAAATAATAACATTGTCAATAGGCCTAACTTCAATTCCAACAAAGAATGTTCACATGGTAGAATCAGAGGATTGTGAGACCCTTACTTCTTATACTGGATACTAGTCTGCAAGTAGTTACAATTACATGGAATCACATTTAATGACTGTTGATAGTAACTACTCCTAAGTTCATTTGGGTTACAAAATACATTACTTACAGAATGAACCACAGAGACATTTTAAGAAAACAAATGTCATCAGCCTCTAAATACATAACTGGAAAATATCAATCTTAATAGACTGCTAAGTTTCCAAGGATATGTTTCCTTAGCAAAGCAAGTCATTCAGTGTTCAATTTAACCATAAGAATTTCAAGTTTTTGTACAGTAACATGATTTATAGAAATGATAATGTACTGTATATTTTTAAAAGCTACAAATAAGGATTTCAAATATTTTCAAAATAAAGAAATTATAAATGTTTTTGACACATCAGATATGTCTACACTGATTTAAATACCAAACAATGTATATATGTATTGAAACATTACAATGGTATCCCATAAAAACATACAATTTGCTTTTATGTATCAAACAATAAAATTTCCAAATTCTGTTAATGAAAAATGTTTAAGAATCCCTTAAATTAAGGAACACTCCTACACCTGAATGTAAACACAGTTAATGCACAGTAGATACAATTCACTTATAATTTAAAACCTAACCAAAAAATTGTTTCTTTTGCATTAAAGATATGTCATCCATGTGTGTCTGGCACTTCTTAATATCCACTACAAGCCTCGACAATGGTGTCCCTGTAGGCCATGACTTGATAAAGTTCTAAATTAATAATATCTTTGGAGATTTTACAAACAGGAAAGCATGCAAATGTATTAAACATCCAAGGTCTCTTGTTAAATATATAAACAATTTTAGAATAGCAAATGGTCACAGGAAAACACCTCTGAATCTCTAGATACGCTCTAGATAGATTTCCTCAAATTTCTAACACTATAACAGCTGAGCAAATAATTTATCATCCAGGCATGGTGGTGCATGCCTGTAATCCCAGCTGCTCAGGAGGCTGAGACAGGAGGATTGAGAGTTCAAAGCCAGCCTCAGCAAAAGCGGGATGCTAACCAATTCAATGAGACCCTGTCTCTAAATAAAATACAAAATAGGGCTGGGGATATGGCTCAGTGGTTGAGTGCCCTAGTTCAATCCCTGGTACCCTACCTCCAAATTTATCTGTTTGAAGGACTATTATGGAACCATTACAACAAAAAATTATAAAGCTATGTAAATTAGAAGATAGTTCAAAATGTTTTAAACACACATTTATGTCTAGCTGGAATTATAAGAGACTATATATGGGCAATGACTTGAAGAACACAGTAAGAAATTGTTATTTGGTATAATTTTGGGCTCCTTCAAACCTCTGTGTTTACAAAGCAAATAAAAATTAGGTCAAAATGCAATGACTCCTCTCCCTAAAGAACTATAAAACCATCATCAGCACCTTAGTAATCACCTCATATTTTATGATCTACACTAAGCACACTCACACTTGCCATATATTATCCTTTCAGGCAGTCTTCTGGGCAAGGTCACCAGATAAAGGGAAACAAGGTCCTGTCTGAGTATTCTGATTAAAGAGAGGTGGAAAAACAACTACTTTACCTCATAGTAAGGTGATAGAGGTATTATAACCAAAGGTATGTTTTACTGCCATCTCAAAGCTTCAAATTTAGTATCACCTTTTATCAAAATTAACCATTGTATCCAATTTAAAACCAGAAAATTACAAAATACAAATGTTATGTTCTGATAAGTAACAAAGAAAAACAACCTTTCAATTCATCAGAAATTACAACTGTAGGAGTGTGAGACATTGAAATTCAAGGAGACCCTAGGATATCCAATTTACTGACAGAGGGATGTCATCTATTACTTTATGTGTTCCTTTCAACTCCATGAGTCAAAAGTTCAATAAGGCCACCCTGAAATTATTGGCACTATCTCAAAATGCAGAATTAGTTTGGATTCTACTAACACAATTATAAAAATTGCCCTTTGCAGCTAGCTTTTTTAAACAGAAATTAATAAATTAATCCTAAAATTCATATCAAAATGCAAAAAGATCCAAAATAGCCAAAACAATCTCCAAAAAGAACAAAGATGACACAGGCTTCCTAATTTTACAACTTACTACAAAACTACAATAATCAAGAGAGTGTGGTACTGACATAGGAAAGATATAGAGATCAGAGGAACAGAACTGAGAGAACAAGAATAAATTTTCACATTGTCGTCACCTAGGCTTTGAAAAGGGTGCTAAGACAATTCAATAGGGGTAGCATAGTCTTCTCAAATGGTGCTGGAATAAATGAATTCCACAAGCGAAATAATGAAACTGGACCCTTACTTCCTACCATATGAGAAAATTAACTTTAAACGGATAGTCACATGGAAAATAATAGAACTGGACCCCTAATTCACAGTGTGAGAAACAGAAAGACCAGCAGTCCATTTTCAAAACACAGCATTTAGTTTAAAAGTAAAATTAATGCGGATGTAAGGGAAAAAAGAGCCACAGCGGAAATAAAACAGTGATTACCAGCAGTTAACACCTGAGTGTGACACATTCCCGGCCCCTCGGTAAAGGAGGTGGGGAAAAGGGGCCAGCTTAATCAACAGAGATAAACTGCCTAAGTGCCAAGATAAATTCACACCCAAAAGGCCTTCCTACCACAAGAGAACAAAAGGAGATAAAGACAACTAAAAGTACATTTCTTTAACCCAATAGGAGAAGATAAAACCTCCGCAGTGTTTGGGAAAATTAGTACTCAGCCAATGAGGATCCAAGAGAGAGACCTTAAGCACTACCCACTAGCGGATAAAATGCTGATTGTACCTGATTGTAACTGCTCTAGGTGTGTCTGCTCCACAGACACCAGATCTTGCAAGACTCTCAATAAAATGTTTCTCTCTGTAACTTGTGTGTCTTGTCAGTCTATCCTTTGGGTTTGGGCAGGTGAGATTATCTCTAACAACACCATATACAAAACCGCATACAAGAAGGGTAACAGAATTAAAGCTATAAAGTTCTTAGAAGAAACATAACAGTAAATCCTTATGACCCGTATTGGCTTCTTAGATATGGCACCAAAACCAGAAGCAACAAAAGAAAGATTAATTAGATTAATTAGTCTTCATCCAAATTAAAAACTTTTATGCTTCAAAGAATACCATCAAAAAAATGGAAAGACAGCCCACAAAATGGGAGAAAATATTTGCAAATCATATATCAAATAAGGTACTTGCATCTAGAATATCAAAGAATGCTTATAACTCCACAATAAGAACACAAAGGATTTGAATATATTTCTCCAAAATGGCCATTAGGCACCTGAAAAGATAACCAACATTAGCCATTACAGAAATGGAAATCAGAACCACAATGAGATACCATTATACCCAACTCAAATGGCGAAAATAAAAGACGCACAAAAACAAGTGATGATAAAAATGTGAAGAAATTAGAACCATTATATAATGCTAGTGGAATTATAAAATGATGTAGCCATTTCAGAAAACAGCTTGTCAGTTCCTTCAAATATTAAAAAGTTACTATATACCTCAGCAATTCTTCTCCTAGGTATATATTTAAGAAAAATGAAAACCTATAGCCACACAAAAAACTTTTCACAAACATTCAGAGCAGCACTACTGATAATAGCCAAAAAAGAGCAAACAACACAAATGCATATCAATTGATAAATGTATAAACAACGTGATATATCTGTACAATGGAATATTATTCAGCAAAATCATAAAGTATTACCTGTGGTACAATGCAGATGATTGTTGAAAATACACTAAGAAGCTAGTACATGTAACATGCTACTTACATAGTAAGTGTATTTTCTTTAAATATCTCTCCTTTACACACTTTACCTCCCAAACACCCAAATGCTATGTCCTCTATCACATTTGTTCAATACCTCAAAATAAAACTCTTTTGCCCTTTTATGATCTACTAGGCTCTACTAGAGCACCTCTTCTACTATGCTGTTTAATTATTACAGTCATCTGTGGACATGTCCAGTGCCTCCTGCTTTCTTGAGGATAAGGCTGTCAATCAATAACGTATCTCTTATAGTGCAATACCTTACATGCAGTGATATTCAGTGTTCTTTAAGGAATAATCATCATTACAATGAAAAGGGCAGAGGCTCTGGAGCCTAATAGTTTTTTCTATATTCAATGAATAGTTATTAATCACCTATTTTGTGTAGGAAGTAGACTGAATTCAAATCTAGATTTGCCCAAATACTACATGTATAGTATTGAACAAATTATTTGAACATTTCTCAACCTAATTATATTTCCCTCTATAAATATTTGACCTATACTCCACAAAAGTGGATTTTAACGCAATAATACATTCCTTTTGATACACACATGTCCTCAATAATATCTCCTTTCCTTTAAAGCAACTTGAGAATTTCATTTAAGTCTGTGAAAAATGCAGTATATAGAAGATATGCTTGGAGAAAAATAATATCATACTTTTAAGGCAAGTTAAATGTCAAACTTGTAATTTATATCATAAACCCCAATAATATTATTTTTAAAATTTTTATTCAGTTTGAGAAGTAATGCCATTAAATCAGAAAAGTCTCATATTATATTGACATCACACAGCTGCTAGAAAATTTCTTTCCAAAGCAAAGAAATCATAATTTCTCATTTCTAATGTTATACTCTGTTCTCCATTAATACTCAAGGTGGCATCGGCTTTAAAAGTGCAAAGTCAGGGTCCCAACTCAGACCTAAATGAATCAGAAACTTGGGGAGGGCAGTGGGCAACAACCTGTGTTTTAATAAACCTTCCAAGATTCAGATATATAATAATCTGAGAGCCATGGCAGTGTATTATGCTGCCTTACAAGGACTTTGTGAATGTAATTTAAGTACTTTTGGAAAAAAAAAGAGATGTTAGTGTTATTCCTACTATGTCAACTGCATTTTCACATTTTGAGGCTCTTCCAAAGTAAAAGGAGGCATTAACTAGAAGGATTCACAACGCTCTTATCATCTAATTCAAGACAATGTAGTAAACCAGGAGGGAATAGGGACAGAAATAAGAAACATATCAATATGAATTGTTTCTTCTAATATGTTCCTGACTTTGATAACCCTTAAAACCAGTAAGACAATCTGATCTGCTGAAACAAGGTCAATGAATATTTATGGAGCACTTGCTAAATAAATGTAAGGCATTATACCAGGTGCTCCAGGAGATACAAAGTTGAATAAGTTCCAGCCTCTGCCCCATGAAACTTTTAACTCACTAGATGATGTCAACGCTTCACAAATAACAAGGCAAAGAGAGGGACTGCTATAAGATAAACTTAGACATCTGTCATAGAAATTCAAAGGCAAATGGTATCTCATAGAGAGGAGAGGCAGAAAAATGTGAGTTTGGGGCAGAATTTCAAGAGAAAGGTGGAAAAGGTGGTACAGCAGTGTTTTAAAAGAGAGAAAATGAGGCCGCAGGTAGGGGCACAGACTGCAGACAGAAATCATACCACTGACTACATGCAGTAATGAAAGAACATTAATTGGGTCAGATTGCCCCACCAGGGACAAACTGTCACATTGGCCTAATAAGTCCATTTCTAAATCACAACTACTCATTTGTGAAATAGAAATAATAACAATTATCTTAATTACCTCAAAGATATTTAACTGAAAACAAACCAGGGAAGGAAAGGTGCCAACAGAAAGAAATATTTCAGGCCTTGTTCAACTTGCAATAATTATCCTCTATCAGGTAATCAAAATTGTGGAATATTAAAAACATTTCAATTCAAAATGTTTCCATTTCAAAAATCACTTCCAGTTTTTACTAGTAAGTAAAGTGTAAATAACTTAAATGACTCAAAACAACATGAGCAGAACAATCAAATTGTATGTAATTTTGTTAACAGATTATATATAAAAACATCTTTTCTTGGAAGGCACTTAATTAGCAAAAACATAGTGTCATTGTTTGGTACAGCTCCTTTGGTAAGCAGTAGTTTGGCAATTTCTTTTGAAGCTAAAAATACAATTACCAAAAACTTATAAACCATCCTCTTGGGCATTTATCCCAAAGAAAGAAAATTATATGTTCATGCAAAACCCTGGACACAAAAATTCATACCATCTTTAATTGAAACAGTAAAAAACGAGAACCAACCCAAATATCTTACCATATAATACAATTCAGTAATAAAAAGGAAATGATTATTGATACATACAAATAAACCCCAAGGAAATTAGGCTGAGTGAGAAGACAGTTTGAAAAGGTTACACACTATAATTTTTTTGGAATAAAAAATTAGAGACGGAAAACAGATTAGTGGCTGCTAGGAGTTAGGAAGGAATTAGTATAGCTATAAAGGGGAAGCACTAATGAGCATGCAGTGTTGAAATGGTTCTGTAACGACTGTGGTGGTAGTTACATGGAGCCTCAGTAACATGGTATATAATTATACATACAAACACAAATGACTACAAGTGAAACTGAAATAAACTCTTATGTCAGTTTCCTTGGACTGATACAGTTATGCAAGTAAACACTGGGAAAGGGGATGGTGAAGGGTGGGTAGGACCTTCCTCAACATTTCTTTGCAACTGCTTGTGAATCTATGACTATTTCACAATAAAATGTTTAAAAAGGCATACTGCTATTTTTTCAAAACAGATGATGCACATTTGACTAGGTAGGTACAAAAGTGATATTCTTACCCACTGGTGGTGGCATAGTAAGTTGCAACAATTCCCTGCAGAAAATGACTTTACAATACATATACACAGCAATAAATTTTGTGTCCTTTTACCTAGCCATCTAACCTCTAGGAATCATCTAAAGAAATATTATCAGCCGGACTCAGTGGCTCATGCTTATAATCCCAGCACTCTGGGAGGCTGAGACAGGAGAATCACGAGTTCAAAGCCAGCCTCAGCAACAGCAAGGTGCTAAGTAACTCAGTGAGACTCTGTCTCTAAATAAAATACAAAATACGCCTGGGGTAGTGGCTCAGCAGTCAAGTACCCCTGAGTTCAATCCCCAGTACCAAAAAAACAAAGAAAAAGAAATATTCTCAAATATGGGAAAACACACACACACACACATTTAACATGTTATTACAGTATAACTGGACACAATCTAGATGTTTAATAGGCATCATTTTATAAAAATTTGGTCATGAATTATGTATCCATTGATAATACTGATAATGATATGACAATATAACAAAATATGAGACTAAAACAAAATTCAAAATTAACACCTAGTTACATCAACCTAAAGCATGGATTTAAAACACAAGGAATTCATAAGAATAAAGAAGATAATTTGTTTGGTATGAAAGAATTACGGGTATTTTTCTCAAACCTTCTTATAGAGTTGTATTATTTCACAGCTAAAGAAATAAGCATACTTTTACCTTATCCCAGAAATCAACCAAAGCTGTAAAGTCCCATTTCTTAGAATATGCCACATTGTATTTCAGAATAGCATCCTATGGAAAAAACAGAAGTAAAACCTCATGATATAGTCACATGTATTACCTATGAATAGCCTGTCTCTTATGAACTACTTCCAGTAAATTTTGTAATGCCAGATAAGCTTCCTCTTACTATCAGCTTACTCCACAGAAGTAGCTATGGACAAACAGAATGTATACTGATTATTACTAACAAGAAAAATGATATCAGAAAGGTCAAGCAATAGGAGAAAGGCATGACTACCCTAAAGGATGCATTCTAAAGAGGTTAATATACTCTAAGTGAACAAAAATTGGATCTTGGGGGATAAAATAATAAACTTAGAAACCGCGATAGCTCATGAATTTTAAAAGAATTACATATATATGTGTGTGCATATGTATATATACACATGTATATATGTACATACACACAGCGTATGTGCAGTACTAAAATTTTATTTTGGTGAGAGATTAGGAAAAAATGTTTAAAAAGGCTTCTGGAGTAGAGGACAATAACAAAAAAGACTGGGCTGGGGCTGTAGCTCAGTTAGTAGAGTGCTTGCCTTGCATGCACAAGGCCCTGGGTTCAAGGCACCACCAAAAAAATTCTAAAGCACCACCAAAAAAATAAAAATGAAAGACTGAGAAACCCCTTCTTAAAGTATAAAGTGGTCATTTTTGCTTCACTAACAGCTTTTAAAGCCTATGTATAAGTGATCACCTTCCCCAGCAGTTCATACAAATTACACATTTACACAGAATGAAAAAAGTCAAAACATTATGCCATCTACTGGTGTAACTTTTACCTGTATGAACAGACAATACTATCCAGGCAGTTTCCAGAGTTTGGTATGCATAATCCATTAGTTGTGCAGAAAGAACTACTATTTATAAAAAACATCTTATTTCACCATTTTCAATATCTATTTTGATTATTTTATTATACATAACAAAGTTATAAATGAGTACAATTTAATGTAACTATATTAGTAATACACAATCAAAACATTTTTATTGAAGGAATACACAAGTCTGAAAATTAGTGTTAGATTATTACTATAAACCTTTGAGACTTCCTTATCAATAAAAAATTGTTAAAAATTAATGCTCTGCCAAAGAGCTTCTTGAACAACACTTCATAGCATACAATCACCAAGCATCTCGGTTAAAAAGACCACAAAATGTGTATTATTTACTTGGAGTCAAGGGATATACAAGTTCCTTCAGGGGAAAAAGAAAATTGTCCATAAAATAACACAGTAAGAGCTGAGGATATAGCTCAGTTGGTAGAGTGCTTGCTTTGCATGCATAAGGCCCTGGGTTCAATCTCCAGCATCACCAAAAAAAAAGCAAAAAACAAAACAAAACAAAAACATGGCAAGAAAGAGCTTTAGTTTTTCTCACAGGTCATAGCAGGTATAAATGTGAAAATTCATTTAATTATATACTTTAAAAGGATGCACTTTTTTATATGCAAATTGATCTTCAAAGTTGGTAAGGAAACATAAATAGAACTTGCACCCCTAATTCCTTAATGGCATGATATAATTAGCATAAATCCCTTACACAGCTATCCCCCAGTATCTGCAGGGGATTGGTACAGGCCTTCCTGAAAATACTAAAATCTGAGAATGCCCAGACAAGTCTCCTTATATAAGATGGCATAGCATATGCATACAATCTACATACACCCTCCCAGATTTTTTAAATCATCTCTAAATTATTTACAATTGCTAATCCAGCCAGGTGTAGTGGTGCATGCCTGCAATCCCTGCAATCTAGGAGGCTGAACAGGAGGACTGAAAGTTCAAGGCCAGCCTCAGCAACTTAGGGAGAACCTCAGCAAGTTAGTTTGATTCTGTCTCAAAACCAAAAATAAAACCTGGGGAAGTAGCTCAGTGGTACAGCGCCCCTTGGTTCAATCCCCAGTGCCAAAAAGAAAAAAAAATTAAAATTGGTAGTTCATTGTAAATGCTATGTAAACAGTTGTTATACTTTATTGTTTAGGGAATAATAACAAGGAAAGTCTGTACATGTTTGGTTACAGCCATAATTTTTTTTCCAAATGTTTTCAAACCACTATTGGTAGAATCCCAAGATAAGGAAACTGTTCCAGAGAGATGACTGGTTTTTACTTTTAGTTCAGGCTTCAAATTGCAAAAGTAATCCATCGTGAAGTTTCCTGTCATTAGAAAAACAGGATACTACTCTATTCTTAGCTATCAACTATTGAGTGAGTTCTTTTTAGCTCATAATATATAATAAGCACAAAGAAGTCCTTTTTGTACAAATTGTCAGACACACTATGTATACATTATTACTTTTATGGATACTATTCTTCTTTAAACTTTGAACCTCTCTGATCACTCTAAATCCAACATATGGTATATTATCAGCAAAAAAACATTGTGTTCAGAAAAAAATTAATATTTTCCCCTTCCTCTCTCATAGCATTCTTTCAGCAAAGTAAACAATCACCAAATCAGCAGAAAATCTTGACAAATTATGGTGCTGAATCTACTATAAAATAATCAAGAAAGGTAAACTGACTTTAAAGCAATCACCTCTTCCTAAAATAATCATGGCACAATAAGAAACTGCTAGAAGTGAGCAGATTATAATTCAGAACACTACCATTATTACTCTGTTGATGTTTGAATAAAAAACATGAAAATTGTTAAAAATATAGCCCACTTTCTAAAATGGGCTAAAGCTATAAGAACCTAACACAGAACAGAATCTTTTCTTTTCTTCTTCTGTTTTTTTTTTTTTTTTTTTTTTTGGTGGTACTAAAATCAAATTCAGGGCTTAGGCTTTGCACATGCTAGGCAAGTGCTCTATCACTGAGATACATCCTCAGCCTTCAAATGAAGTCTGGACAGTATTCTTGGCTGCTTCTGCATTTGTGAGTTTATAATTTTGGTTTTGAAGACAAGGCCAAATGACAACACACTGCAGGAATGAAGACTGGTACTTTAAACAGATAAAAAATGGTGGGAAGATTAAGACATCCTAGGATATATCATAGTACAGGTATGTCAAATTCTAAAGAATATGGTTCATAGTAGTCACTACATATTTGTGAGCTGATATTCTGCATAAAAATATCATCTTTGCATCCACCAACGAGAAGGAATAAATAAAAAGTACAGAATTTTTTCTTTATACAGTATTTTAAAAAATTTCTTAGCATACTATTTTGGAGTTTGGACTAGCGGTTAAAAAATACCTGTGCAAAAAAAGGAATATTGAGTATAAATTGTTTTCACTGTGATCATGAACACAAATTTTAAATGATAGTTCATCATGCTTAAAATGAAAATCAAATTAACATATCTGCAAAAGCACTATAAGCATAGTTTATATTTAATTTTATGTTTATACATATGCAATTAACATTACACTAAAATTAGGTAAATTATGGCATACCTTGATAATTATTTAATTACAAAGAATTAAACTAAAAGAACTTCATTACAAGGAAACACTTCACAAAATTTAAAAATTTTGAAATTTTCAAAATACATTATTGTACAACACATTGATGTGTTTCATGGGGGAAAAAAAGAAAAGATAACCCAAGAGTTACAGAAACCTATGGTAAAATAAAAAATAACTTGCAAATACAGGTGGAATATCTTATGAAACCTGAGAAACTGTCTACAGCAAATTAGGCATCTGAAAGAAAACAAAACCATTTTTATGGAAGTACAGAAAATTATCTCATTGTTTATATTTATAAAAATGCTAAAAATCTCTATGGATATAGTTAGTATTCCCTCAAAAAATATATATACCCATGCATATTTTAGATATTACAAAAACAATCTAATGGTTGCCTTTATGGTCTTAAATGAAGTACAAAAAAATTTTTGAAATTACTGCCAATATACAAAATTAACAAATAAATTATTAAACTGCCAGCAGCTATGTTAAGAGCAATAAAAAACAGAATACTTAATGTATACTTTAATCACTAGCAAAATCAGCTTCCCTTTAGGCAAATATTGCTGAAGTCATAATTCTGTCCTGATTTCTTTTTAAAGACATTTCAGAAACATGATTATTTTAAAACAAAAAAGAAAAGCTTAGACTGAAGGAAATTGGACAGGCATGAAGAAACAGAGGTCTTATTCCTGGTTCCCCAAATTATTCTGTGTGGCTCCAGGCAAGTCATTTACAACTCTCAATTCTTCAGTTCATTTCCTAGTGATGGAGTGGAAACCAAGAATGTCTCCAAGGAGCCTGCCTTAGTGCCAGGAAGCAAACACTGCATATAAAGAATCTTGTTACCTGAGCCTATTATGATCATAAAACATCTTTAAAGGAGGAAACCAAGGAACCATCTCCAAGAGCTATAAATAAGAAATAAGAACAGTAAAAAGAATATACCTTCAGGTTTTGAGGTCGTGTGAATTTGTTAAGAAGTGCAGTCTGAATGAGCTCCCATCGGCTCCCTGCAGTTCGCTCACCATTCTTTTGGGAAAGAGAATAACAAGATCAAACTATTCCAAGTTATTTTGCATTACAGAATCAGAAGTCAAACAAGTTAAGTATGAAAACATGTTTTAGGGACTAAAAGAACCTTAGTTTTGTTCTTACCTCATCTTCTACAGGGTACAAATTTTGTTCAGAACAAGGCATTTTAACATGTTTGTTATCCCACAGATCTTTATAATGTGTTGGGAAAGGTTTAGGAACTTCTCCTGCTCGTAAAAGATCTACCTGAAATAGAGGATAAACAGGAAAATTTTAAGAGCATAAAGTCTAAGCACTTCTTCTATAAAATAATCTAAAGAAAAAAGCTAAAGTAAATGCATAGTAAATACATAGACTGGTTCCCAGGCAGGAAAGCTTAGAAGTTCTCCTCAGCTATTGGCACTCCTCCCCTCTTATCTGTTTCCAAGACACCATGTTCTGTACCTCCATCCCATCTAGGTGCTAAGCTCTCATCATTCCTTGCCTGAATTTCTGCCAAAAGCCTCTACTCTCTCTCCCCCTAAACCCAACTGTCCCAGACACACTCATTCCTCCATAAAACCCTTATCCCCACTTTGGAATAACAATCTTTTGACAGCATTCCCATTTTTCTAATCCTGTAGTGCCTATACCCTGATTCAAAATGTCACTGTTTTCTTACCCAAACACTATTCATTTTAGATAAGTCAGCAGATGCATAATTCTTTAAATATAGCAAATTCAAGTCCATATCTACATGCCTTTGTATATACCAATATCTCTTCTCTTTTCATACCAGAAATATCAATTACCACCTCCTCACATTTTTTTAAAAAATCTGGTTAAAGCTCTATTCTCACCTTTACAGCTAGGCTCAATTTTCATTTTTCATTAGAAAATCTTTAGAAACTCTTAAAAATGCAATTCATTTCCTCATTTTATTAGATCATCATCATGCTAGGAAAAGGGGCAAAAGATTGTTCCTGCTATAGTCTGGATCTGGAGTGTTCCCCTAGTGGTCCTGTGCAAAGGCTTGATCCCCAGCCCACGGTATTAGGAAGTGATGGAACCACTTTCCTAGTGAAAGGAAGTTAAGTCACTGGGGGCACAGTCCTTGAATGAGATTTTGGAAACCTGGCTCCTCCCTCTTATCTTTTGCTTCCAGAAAGTCATAAGGTAAACAGACCTTCTCTACCATGTACTCCCACTTTGATGTACCATGCCACCACAGTCCCATAGCAATGGGGCCAAGTAACCACAGACCAAAACTTCTAAAACTATGACAAAAATAAACCTCCTTATAAGTTGATCAACTAACAAAGTTCTCAAAAAAGGAACAGCTTATAGAAAGGAAGACTGTCAAACAAGCAGCTTCATAAAAACATATGCAATTTAAGAGAAATTTGTGAGCCATCTACATAGGTATCATTAAAACCACAAGGGTTGGGCTGGGATTGTAGCTCAGCGGTAGAGCGCTTGCCTCGCATGCGTGAGGCCCTGGGTTCGATCCTCAGCACCACATACAAACCAATAAAATAAAGACATTGTGTCCATCTATTTAAAAAAAAAAAAAAAAAAAAAAAAAAACCCACAAGGGTTGGGGCTGGGGTGTGGCTCAGTGGTAAAGCGCTTGCCTAGTATGTGTAGGGCACTGGGTTCGATTCTCAGCACCGCATATAAATAAATAAAATAAAGGTCCATTGACAACTAAAAAATATTAAAAAAAAAAAAGAAAGAAAGAAAACCACAAGGGTGGATAAGACCATCCAGAAAGAAAGAAAAGAGTACATATGAAAATGCCCAGAGGAACTCTAATAGCACTTCCTGGCCATATACAGAAGATACAACTAGGAGTAATCTAAGAACTGGCTAAGAAGGTAGAAAGAAAACTAGGATTACATACTGTCACAGAAGCTAAAGGATGACAATATTCCAAGAAGCAGAAAAAAAGGTCTACAGTTAAATGTGATTGAGTCATTAATTTCTCTGAAAGTACTTTTCACCCTCATAAGGTCCCAAAGGTGATTTTGTCAAGATGTTCTACCTCATTTAAGGAAACAGAATAGGTACTAGTTGAGCTTCATACAAAATAAAACATATATATATGTTTTACATATGCTTTGTGTGTGTTCATACTCTTGCATAAGTGTGTGTTTACAGATACTTAAGCACAAGTACCATATCATTGTAATTTCAAATTACCATATATCTAAAGCTAATTAGCTTCATCAAATTCTGTAACTACTACTATCTGCCACTGCCGGGCGCGGTGGCTCAAGCCTGTAATCCCAGCACTTAGGGAGGCTGAGACAGGAGAATCGCGAGTTCAAAGCCAGCGAGGTGCTAAGCAACTCAGTGAGACCCTGTCTCTACATAAAACACAAAATAGGGCTGGGGATGTGGCTCAGTGGTCAAGTACCCCTGAGTTCAATCCCCAGTACCAAAAAAAAAAAAAAGAAATATAACTAAGAATGTGTATTAAAGAACTGTTTTGTTTGTTTTGTTTTGTTTTGTTTTGTTTTTGAAGGAGGGTGGCTTATTTCACTTAGCATCGTATTCTCCAGCAGAACGGTTTTAACAACAACAACCAAAAAAACCCCAGAAGCAATGACAATCAAAAGTGAGGAACAGACAAGGCACAAAGAGAATTCAGAAGGGTCAAAGTGACTTCCAGTTTGAGGGTTATCCTGCCTTATTCCATTAACCATCATTCTTGATAATATTCCACAATTCCTTGATTCTCCATTAAAGAACTGTTATATATATATATACATATATATATATGTATATATGATATGCACATTACCATATTCAGAAAAACAAATCTGGAAGAAAACACAAATTTTAAACTCTGACAATAAGACTAAGAGCAACTTTAGAACTCCTGAAGCATATAAACTTTTTGCGAGAAGGGTGGTGATAGTCCCTGTGAAATTTACAAAGACTGACTAAAAATCAGATGAATGTTTAAAACCATTCAATAAGAGATAGAAAACCTTCTATAACTGGATTATTGTAATGGTTTCAGAGTTCATTAACTAAATATTACCAAATTGTGCATTTAAAATGAGTCAATTTCATATACTTTAATAAATTTAAAAAAAAATAACCCACAGAAAGTATGAAAGAAGTTAACTAGTAGCTAGGGAAGCAGAGAATGAGGTATTCCTGCTTAATAGATAAAGGGTTTCTGTTTGGGAAAATGAAAAAGCTCTGGAAATAGGCAGTGGTGATGGTTGTATAACCCTGTGAATGTACTTAATGTCACTGGTTTATACACTTAAAAATGGTTAAAATGCTAAGTTTTAAGTTATGTACATTTTACCACAATTTTTACAAAAGTGAGATTGGTTTTAGAGATGTTAAGTTTGGTACCTGTGAGGCAGTGATGGACATGTATAGAAGAGTCTAAACCTTATGAGGATAAAACTGGAGAATGTACTCAAATATACATAATTTTGAATTTGGGGGTCTAACTTAGTACCTAAAATATAGTGTTAAAAAGTACTGTCAACTGGATTAAAAAAAGTAAACAAATAAAATAACAATAGAAGGTTTCATTAAAAACTCTGAAAAATTCAATTTCATCATTAGCTGATTAACTCATGATTCAATTTGCTGATTGAAGTGCCATATTATTAAGTAAGCTACCATTCATCTCTCCATTCTGTAGACTTTTCAGTATTTCATATATGCAAAAAAACAGAGCTTTCTATGCCTTGGTCTGTTTTTCACATTAACAAATATCACGATAAATCAGAACTTCCAGTCTTCTCTCCCCACGCATAAGAGGTGATACTCACTCGAACAGTTACAGTGTGATTGGCAGATGGCCTCAAGAGAGGCAGCCGGATCCCACACTGAGGCATCCTTCTCATCTCCCCAATAGGAGTTCCAAGCCACTTCTTATCTGGAGAAAGGTGAGGTGGAACGTATTTAAGGATCTTCCTTTCTGTTCTCTGATGTTTGACTTCATACTGTTCTTTTCTACGGTCAAGACAATTGTATTCAGCCACAAATTATTTATTGTTCCCTTGAATATAAAAGTACAAAACTTAACTGTTATTGTTTAAGGCACATTAACCTTGCTCTCTCACTTCAGCTTGTTTTATACTTAAAAAAGTCAGTAGAAAAACTTACATTAAATTCCTGGGGCTGGGGTTGTGGCTCAGTGGTAGAGCACTTGCCTAGCATATGTGAGGCACTGTGTTTGATTCTCAGCACCACATATAAAATAAAGGTCCACCAACATCTAAAAAAAATTATTAAAAAAAAATTCCTCCCTCAGATAAATCACCTTCTGAAAACAGAAATGAGCCATGGTTCATAGTATTAGCTACTTCTCAGATCTTGACACAGTAATTTTCAACAAAGTGAACTTAATGTCACATGCCTAAAAACTGAGATCATATAAAATTATTGAGCAGAATTTAAAATTCAATGAGATAGTGGCAAAAATATAAGCTTTATAATCAGACACACATGGAATTAAATCCCACTATCTCCACCCAGGTTACATGATTTCAGTGAATTTTCTAAGACAAATCTCAGGTTTCTTATTTATAAGGTGAGTACAATAATTTCTGCCTGCTTGTCAGAGCATTAGAGAAAGAGTAAAATATAATGGCCTAGAAAAATGGCTAACCAGTCACTACTATCAATGTTAATATTTTCAAGTTTTAATAATTCCCATATATTCCAGAAGGAAATTCACAAAAACAAAAATCTGACTGCCAACATTTATTATATCTTGTTTTCTGTTTCTTGCTGTTTTAGAATTTAGAGTCTAGGCTTAAATTTAGCATGAATATTTAATAAGAAACACAACCATTACTTTATTTCACTATAAATTCTGACTTTGTTAAACTCCCTTATGAAATTTTAAAACACAAGCTATTGGAAAGATGCTTCTTATGGGGAAAAAATTACCTTCTGTCTTCTGCTTTAGGCATTCTCATGAAATGATCAGTGATTTTAGAATCCTTTTTTCCATGCTGCTTGGAATTTCTGCATTCTATATTAAGGCTAGAAGTATTTCCAGGTGGTCTGGCATTTAAATCACTCATCCCAGTGCGATTCTCTCCTCCTTCAAATTGAAAATGTAATCTAATTTCACCTCCCTTATTAGAGTGTCGTTTCCTAAGTTCACTGTCAGCTTCTCTTGCTTGGAACCTTGAAGGTTTATTTGCTGTTTGGGAGGAATTACCATCTTCTTGTTCATCAAAACCTGGACTTGTCTCTTCATCTGCTTCTGAGTCTTGACAACTATTTTTGGAATTATCTACATCCATCGGTGACTCAGGTTCACTCTCCTTCTCAAATGGACAATTTCCCAAGCTACTTTCTTTTCTACTCAACTTGTTGTCATTTTTGGGTCCAGTTCCAACATCCTCAGGGCCGACATCTGACAATGGGCTCTCTGGTACCACATCTATCTCCTCCTGCTGACAACCTGCACAGTCTTCCACAGGATGGCAAGTCTTGCTACATTTTTGGTGATTTCTGGCTTCTCTCGCCTGCTCATCTTCTGAAGTCTGTTTTGCATTTGCAAGCTTTACAGGTGTTAGAAATTGTTGATTATCTCTATTTTTTTCACTATCTGTGTCACTATGATCATCAGTTTGAGGTGACTGATTGATGTTAGCATTACTGTACTGCTCTGGTACCAGAGTCACTGTTGAAGGTTCACTTTCCAAAAGCTGCTCTGTGTGTTTCCCTTCATTTTGCCACTTAACCATAGTTGCAGTCTGATGTTGGTTCAAATATTGTGTGCTTTTTTCAATGGGTGATTTATCGTGACTTAGCTGAGAAACATTTTCTAATTTTTCCACATTATGTTGGTAAAAGTTATCTTTCTGTACAGAACTCATCATGGATTCTATCCTTGTATTGTTATTTTCTTTACTACACAAACTACAAGAGAACAAAAAGAACTAAATCCAACTTATGATACAAAAACGTTTTCTAACCAACCACATCCCTACAACGTCACAGACATAAGTATATTTTTAGTTACATGAAAACATGCAGCATGTTCTTTCATTACTCTGAGTTTTTGTACATGTGCCTATAATTCCCTTCCCCAGCTGTGTGCTTGACAAACACCTCTCCTTTCTTCAAATCTTAAATTTCACTCATCTTATGTAGCCTTCCCTCAAGGTTAAGGGTAAAGTTAATTGTTTCTTCTCTATACTAACCACCACTGATATCTTTTCTTGTTCACACATTTACTATGACATTTTTAACATGAGGCAGCAATTATGTGTTTTTGTGTAACCACCTTTAGCAAATAAGTATCTTAAAGTGAGGGACTATATTTCTCTTTTGTGTTTGTATTATAGATAAAGAAAAATAAAAAAGTACAGAAATAAGAGAAAAATACCATGAAGCAAGATAAAACCCCACATCACATAATTCATTTCTCCATATAGGCATGTCTCTATACCTTTCTGATTCAGCTGTCTTGATTCCTTTAGTGTCCATCCAACTGGTAATAGTCTTTTGTTTGAAAACTGTAAAAAAAAAAAAAAAAAAAAAAGTTAAAAATTAATGTATATTCCTTCAAATAGAAAACATAGTGTATTTTATTTATATATACATGTAAAAAAATATATATATATATGGCATTTTCTTATGTTCTATGGGCTAAACAAAGATCTCCTTTTACCCTCAAGCATTAAGAGAGAAGTTAGGGACAAACATACTAATATGAATGGCAAAGGATAGAAAGTGACTGGCCCCTAAAAGAGCTAGCATGGCTAAATGTGTAAGAATACAGGCTCTGGAATCAGAACATCTGGATTCAGATGCTGGCTTTCCCATTGGTTTCCTATGTGACCTTATGAAGGGCAATTTGTCTCAGATTCCTTAGCTGTAAAAACATATTAGCAGTATTTTTCATGGTGTTAATGTGAGGTTTAGATTAAACTAATAATAATCTATGTAAAGTGTATAGGTGCCACTCAGTATATGTCCAGTAAATGTTAGTTCTTAACTATCTTTATTGCAATTAATATTATTTTTGGTACTAGGGATTGAACATAGGGGTGCTTTAACACTGAGCCACATCTTTAGTCCTCTTTATTTTTTTTCTGAGATAGTCTCACTAAGGTTGCTAAGGCTGGCCTTGAACTTGCAATCCTCCTGTCTCAGTCTCCCAAGTAGAAGAGATTACAGGTGTGTACCACCATGCCTGGCAATTATCTTTATTATTTAAAAAGGTCTTAATGAAGAAGGTATTTCCAGGAAAAAGACTATAGCAGGAAATAAGAATAAGTGGGGATAATTGTGGTAAGATCTCCAGGAAGAGCTAATACTTAAATTCTGCCTTTAAGAATAAATATGAAGGGCTGGAGTTATGGCTCAGTGGTAGAGTGCTTGCCTAGCACGCGTGAGGCACTGGGTTCGATCCTCAGCACCACATCAAAATAAAACAAAGATATTGTGTCCACCTACAAGTAAAAAATAAATATTAAAAAAAAAAGAATAAATATGAAGCCAGGCGCAGTGGCGCATGCCTGTAATCCCAGCACTTTGGGAGGCTGAGACAGGGGAATCGCGAGTTCAAAGCCAGCCTCAGCAATGGTGAGGCGCTGAGCAACTCAGTGAGACCCTGTCTCCAAATAAAAAAACACAAAATAAGACTGGGAATGTGGCTCAGTAGTTGAGTACCCCTGAGTTCAATCCCCGGTACCCCCCCCCCAAAAGAATAAACATGAATTGACAAAAAGGGAAAATCATAAGCAAAGGCACCAGTGGCAGAAAAATACAAAGAACTTAAAAAGAAAGCAACACACAATAGAGTTGGAAAGTCAGCTAGCACCATATAATAGAAAACCATATTCACAAAGAGAGGTACAAGAAAGTGCTAAAATTTACATTGTGATTCCAACATTGAAATCTAGGAAGCTCACAACCATCCTGGAGAACAAATATGCAGGCAAAAAGGCAGAACCTACTGACAAAAAACAGTGAGAAAGCTCGTGGTCTAGGTTAGTAGTTCTCAAATCAGGAGGCTAGCAATAAATGGATCCAAGGGCCACATCCTACTACACTTACTGAATCAAAATCTGTATATGAGTATGATGGAGGAATGAAGGGAATCTGTAATTGTTTCAAAAAGTGATTTTGATTATCAACTAGATGGAAGTACTACTCGCCAAGGACCAAAACAAATCTCAGTAAGAGTGGTAAAACTGAGGAGAGTCATTACAGACTTCATAATGCGAGAGAAATTAAAGGTGGCACTAAATGCTAAGCTTGTGAGGCTTGAAAGACTGTGACAACATGAAGTAGAAATGTGGACTATAAAAGAACTGGGATTAGGGGGAAGATATGATTAGGTCAATTCTGCACACACTAAATTTGAGATGCCAAGGAGATAACTTGATAGAAATGACCAACAGTCAATAGCTAAAGTAGAATCAACTAGCTCAAGATGCAATATAAATCAAAACAAGTAATGTTTTATGTAATCATTAGAAATAAGTGTGCTTTAAAAACATACTATATATGGATTAAATGTATATAATATTTTAGTATAAAAAATAAAATCTTAAGCATTCTCAACTTCTTTCTAAACTGTACCTTAAATCAGACTCACTCTTATTTTCATAGGTCTCCTCAAACACCATAGTATGAGCAAAACTGATAGAAGCTCAAACATTCATTTTTGAGTCATGTTAGGATTTAAAATATTTTTTTCCATAAATGTTAAGATTTGATATAAGGACTCAATGGCTAGGCTCTTCCCTACACATGAAGCACAGCACTACACTGATAAGTCTACAGAGCCTAATGACTGCATACTTTATTTCATGAAGAACCATGAGATGTGTACCAGTGAAGTTGAGAAAGAAGGCTAGCGCTCTGGCCTGTAGCCCTAACAAGGAGAATGTATTCTCTCTCTAGCTAGGGCTTCTGATTATGATTCCTGAAGTCTGAGAAAAGGATGAAGGAGGAAAGGCAAGAGGTGAGGAACCAGTATTTCTTGTTAATCAAATATTTCCTCAGTTCTTGTTTGCTACCCAGTGAAAGGGCTTCCCTACTTCTCTTTCCAATACCACTACTTTTGGCTTCCCAAAGGTTTCTTTTCCAACATATCACAGGACTGTTTCAGAGTTTTATCCCTCTTACTTTTCTGAAGTAAACATAAAATGATGATTCCCAGAATTCTGGGGAATTTCTTTCATTTAACTAGAAATAATCTCAGCAAACCAAAAGAAATAATGAAAAAGATATATGATGTAAAATCAATCCTGGACTGAGACCTCTGTTCAGTCACTTACTAGCATCACCTATGCCAAGTTTTTTTTCACTTCTTTGAGTCAGCTTCCTCACTTAGAAAATTAGATTAATATTTACTTCCAAGGGTTATGTGAATCATTGAGATTACAAAAATGAGAGAAAATATTAAATGTACAGCCTCACAACACAGACACACAAGAAATATATTCATTTTTAACTCTCCTATTCAATCATGTCTTTACTGAGATCAGTAGTTCTCCAACTTTATCATGACTTTGCACCTTTTACTTACTCTCATCAGTAACATCACTAACAAGTGTATTCCAATGACATCATTCAATAAGCAGCTACAGATAAAAGCAAAAGGCCCAAAATGCAGTAAAATTCACCTGCCATTTCAAAGGAACACTCCACTTCCACAAAGTCTCCTATAGCAATACAAGTATGTAAATCACCCCCCAGAATGTGAATAGCAAGCTGACTTTTGCCTATATATAAATTATCTGATTTCAATCAAGACAAGACATATCCAGGAAGAAAAATAATACCAAATATTAAATTTTTCTACTCCACCTACTTCTACTCTACCTACTTCTTCTAGTGTAACTATATACCAAGTTCCTAAAAGAATCCCAAAACTGAGATGGGGTTGTGGCTCAGTGGTAGAGCACTTGCCTAGGACATGTGAGGCACTGGGTTCGATCCTCAGGACCACATATAAATAAATAAAATAAAGGTATTGCGTCTATTAAAAAAAAAGAATCCCCAGGGCTGGGGTTGTAGCTCAGTGGTAGAGTGTCTGCCTCGCGTGCATGAGGCACTGGGTTCGATCCTCAGCACCACATAAAATAAATAAAATACAGATATTGTGTCCATCTACAACTAAAAAAATATATTTAAAAAAATAAAAATAAAAAAAAGAATCCCAAAACCATGGTTTATGATATAAACTTAGACTTTCAACATTCTGTTAATTGGTGTTCTGTGCTAGGTATACAGAAAACATCACACATATAAAGTATTCATATGATTCTACTTCTGCAGAAAGTTCAAAATCCAACCAATAAAGAATGACTTCTTCAACACCTACCAGCAACTAACTCCTTCTTTCCATGTAAATAAAGTTAACAGGACCATAAATTACTCAGTCACTCAAGTCAAATACATTACCTATAGTTCACCTTCAATTCTCCCTCCTCTATACCAAGTTCTCTGAAATCTATATGCCAAATTTTAACTCCATCCCTTCCTTATATTCCTTAAATACATTACTTATCGGGTGACTGCTATGTGTCTCCAACACTTGTCTCCCTATTTACAGTCTTGACTTTTTCTAATCCAGTTTTATAAACTACAAATAATTAGCATTTTTCAATGAAATAACATAAGAATGCATCATAAATAGCAAGGGCATTATTTTATGAAATATTTGTTTTCAGTTATAAATATAGCATATGTACCAGGTTATAAATATTACTATGTACCAGATAAAATTTATACTGTGAGTTGTAGTAAAACCAAAAGCCACTGCTTACCTTACCTTTTCAAAAATTTTAACAAAATACCATTTCCCTGCTTAAAAACCTCTTCATGGCCTCCTATTAACCACAGAATCAAGTTTAAATTCCTTAAAATGGTACTAGAGTTTGACAACAACCTCACCTGACAGTCCTGTTAGCCTATGCTCCAGTCCTACCAACTTTGGTGTATGCTCTTTCCTCTGCCTACATAATTTTCTCTCCCCTTCATTTATATAGATAAGTCTGCTCCCTAATGCCTCCAAGTCCTAAGACACACAAGCGTATAACCATTCACCAGAGGGCTGTCTGCACAGCCTCTTCAACTGTTGACTAACGCATTCTTTTTGAAACCCTCTTCTTTGCATGACACAAGCTTGGTTTTTCTACTTCTGTGACCATTTTTTTTTCAGTCTTCCCTTAAAATGTTGGTGTTCCTAAATGTTCTGTCCTTGTTCACCTTTACGTTTTCTATATATTTAAATAATATCTAAACTATTCCCATAAGCTTCCATTGCCCTCTTCATTCCAAGAACTCCCAATTTCTCCACCACACATGTACTACTCCTGAGGTATAAAAGTATCCATTCTCTCCTGAATTCATCCACTTCCCTTCTCTGCTGCCCATAGCCAAGTCTAAGCCCAAAATATCTCCCCTCTAGAAGAACACCTTAATTACTCTTGGGCCTCCACTTGTTTCCAATTCATTTTTTGTTTTCCACACATCAACTATAGGGACTGTTCAGCAAACAATTCTAATCAAGGTACCCCACACCAGTGAAAATTCTTTAATGGCTTCTCATTGTCATTAAACTTCAAAATCTTTAGTAGTGATTACTATACACCAGTAAAATATAATCTGATTTTCTCCACCTTGCTGCATCCCATGTCTCACTACTCTCCCATTTGTTCTCTGTACTAACTGAATTCCAGAAACATCTCTTTACTACCTTTTCATCTAGGAAACTCCTATGCAATCTCTAGTCCTCAGAGTAAGCAGTGTCTTCTGGAGGACTATCTTTGAGCCCATGAACTAGGTTAAGTACACTTGTCTCCTACCAAAACAATGTCTCTCAACCTGTCAAAACATTCACTTAGCACAAAGGTAGCTAAGACTAGGGGCTGGGGTTATAGCTCAGTAGTACAGAGCTTGCCTAGCACGTGTGAAGCACTAGGTTTGATCCTCAGCATCACATAAAAATAAATAGAATAAAGGTACTGTGTCCATTTACAACTAAAAACATTATGTTTTAAAAAAGTAACTGAGACTAATAGATCTGGACCCTGGGTCCCATAATCTGAAGGAGGGAAGGTGAAACAGCTTTTTTTTTCATCTAGAGGCTGAAGCATCCTACTGCTACACAACTAGATGCCAACTAAGGCAATTTCTCTATCAAACCTGAGGAAAGCAAACGGGGAGTCTCTGGCCATTTTCCGCCCTGTAACTGTCCATCAAGACTTCTCATACCACCAAGCAGATCGGGAAAAATGCGGCCCCTCTCCTCCACTGGTGGCGTTGGTGGTTGAGCAAGAGAAACTCGAAGTGGTGCATATAACACCAGGTAAGAGTGACTGGAGCCCCGGGTCCTTGGACTGAAAACAGAGGAAAGGTTCGGACCCAGGCGAAGGACGAAGATTTTTATTTCCCCACGTACCAAGAGAGGTGGAGCCGCCTCTGTGCGGTCTCGCCCGCCCAGGGACGCAGCCTGGAGAGGACGGTGGGACCCTGAACTGTACAGGAGCGTCCTTGGGGTCGAGGACGCGCCTCTGCCTGCCGGGGAAGCTCCGGGAGTCCAAGGCAGCCGGCGGAGAAGTTGTAGCGGCGCCCCAGCGGGGTCGCTTGGTGCAGGGCTCACAGCCGGGGCCCGCACTCATGCTTGGGACCCACAGCGCACAGTTCCCGGGCCGGCCCGGGCGGAGAGCCTCATTCACTAACCCTGAGAGGGACGGACTGCGCCTTCTTCTCGGCGCCTCCCCGCACCATTCCCTCTCTGCCGCTGCCTGCTTCTGCAGTTGCTGATTCGCCGATCTCGGAGTCAGGTCCTATTGCAGACGCTTGCCTTCCCTCTTTCCGCAGGTTGCCCACCTGCCTCAGGATGCGCCGCTTGAATTCCGGCTTCGATCACTTTCCCACCACCGGAAGTCTGCCGTCAGGTGCTCCCGATTTCCGGAGTGTACACAGCCGTAAAGCGGAAGTGTAGTGCTTAACGGGAGCCGACGCCCGGAAGGTCAGCGTGTGAAGGAGGCTGTGGTAATACGGGTCTCCCCGCGCCTGCCGTGAGTGGACCAACCGCCCAGCGCTCGAACCTGGCTTGAGGCGGCAGCGGGAACAAGACGGCAGTTTTCTGAGGCACCATGGAAGGCGGCGGGGGAAGTGGTAACAAAACCACAGGGGGGTTGGCCGGTTTTTTTGGAGCCGGTGGAGCAGGTTACTCGCATGCAGATTTGGCCGGCGTCCCGCGTAAGTATCGGGCCCAGTGCATGAATGTTCTGACTGGTTTCTGCGTGCGAACCTAACGTGAGAGGTTCAGAAGCATCAGCGCCGATAGCGGGGTTAATGTGTCTGCCAGACTACTCTTTCAAGGTGGAACGAGTTTGCGGGAGCATAGATCCCGGGGGAAGCTGCGATTGACCTGGACTCAAGGGATAATGCATGCTTTCTTCCGTTTATAGCTAGGCCTCCTTTTGTTATTGTACGTATTCTTATATGTTGTCCATGAGTTAACAGAAAACCTGGCTTTTCCGGAAATAAACGTATTGCAAATAGCAAGCAAATAGTTAACTTCTTAGCGAAATAAAAAAACCTAAATTCCAAAGTAGCTATTGGGGCCACTCAATGCATACAGTCGGGAAGTAAATATGAGTTGGAACAAGTCAGGAAACCATATAGAGAAGTTGGAAAGTAAGCTGTACTGTAGAAATAACTCGTAAACACGAAGGACTATACACTTAGGTACTTCTATAGGTACTATAGGAGACATATACAGGATCAAGGATGCAGCGGCATGAATACCCTGCCTATGCTTCCTCAATATCTAGACGTTGGGGACTTGGTAAATGGATATTCAACTAGATAAAAAGAAGTTGGACCTAAAGATGATAGGAAGTTGGCCGTGGATGAGGCCTTTACAAGTGCATTCTCTTTTGAAAATCTTTTAAAAGTATTTCTCTTGATCTTTATATTTCAAGAACTCAAAGCTTTGTGGCTCTAGTGTCCACCTATGTCAAAACTGATTGTAGGACAGCTTATATATGTCTTAGAATTTTTGAGTTTTGTAAACAAAGGATAATACCTTGATGTGATGAAGTCATGTTACATTAATTTAATTAAAACCCAAAGGTAAATTGAGGAACTGGAGAATGAAAACCATTCAAAGGTAAATTGAGGAACCAGAGAATGAAAACCATTCAATGCCCCAGCTACTTTTCTGAATATAGGAGTTGAAATAGTTAAGTTAAAAATGATTTCTGCTTTCATGGGGCATACATACTAAAGCAAGCCAAGTAACATAAAAACATTGCAGTTACGATAAGTAATATAAAGGAAATGGAATAGAATGTGGAGAAGGCTATTTTAGAATGAGTCAGGCAGGCAGAGTAACTTGAAAGTTGATATTTCAGCTGTGACATGAGTGTGGTAACTAACATGCTTGAGGCACAGGTATCCTCAAACAAAACAAACTTGGTATGTTTGAACAGCAGCTATTAGGTCTGCATGTCTTTAAGGTTACAAGGGAATTGGAGTGATAGAAGATAATGAGAGCAGAGAGGCTGAAAATGTCAGCTAATGTAAACTTTTGTAAGCAAGGGTAAGTAGTTTGGATTTGATTACAAGTATAGATGGAAGCCATTAGGGCTAATATCCTTTTCTTAAGAAATTACTCCTAGCTGCTACATAGAAAAATTGATGGACAAGAGGAAGTAAATTAGGTAGGAGGATGTTGCTATGACATTTGATGCTTAGACTAGGATGCTAGCTACCAATAGAGATGATAGGTAACAATTCAAAATAGATATTGAAAATGGAACTGACAGGACTTTCAGTTAATGAAAAGATAAGTCATGAGCAATAGGTTTGTGAACAATCAACTGAGATACAGAGGATCCAAAGATTAAAATTTAGGAAAATCTATTTTTCTTGATAGTTTTTCCCCCCTCCTCTATCTTCAGAGTTTGTGGATTCCAAGTCTGGCTCTCTGAAAGATTATGGGGGTTTTTTTGCATTGACACCCTCCCCCTGCCCCCCGCCACAGGAATTGTCCAGCTTCCCACAGTAAATCAGCAGCAGTCAGTGGTGAGGTCTGAAGGAACTGCTTTGAAATATTTGTACACAGAAAGCAAACCCAACCTCTTAGTCCCATGGAATTGATTCATCTTTTGCAGCTTGCATAGTTGTGCATTTTTTCCCCAGTTTCAATTTTTCTTTAACTGAAGGATTTTTGATCTTTTTAAAAAAATTTTTCTTTTTAGTTACAAAGACAGTAGAATATATTTTGACGTATCATACATACATGGAGTATAACTTCTCATTCTTGTGGTCATACATGACATGCAGTTACACTGGTGGTGTATTCATATGTGAACATAGGAAAGTTATGTTTGAGTCATTCTGTCTTTCCCATTCCCTTCCCCTTCCTGCATCCAGTAAACCTACCCTGTGAGGCAGCAACCTAATATCAGAGAGAACATTCAGCCTTTTGTTTTGGGGGACTGGCTTATTTCACTTTAACATGATTGCCTCCAGTTCCATCCATTTACCGGCAAATGCCATGATTTCATTCTTCCTTTTGGCTGAGTAATATTCCATTGTGTACCACATTTTCTTTATCCATGCATCTGTTGAAGGGCACCTAGGTTGGTTCCATAGATTAGCGATTGTGAATTGAGCTGCTATAAATATTGATGTGGCCGCATCACTATAGTGTGCTGATTTTAAGTCCTTTGGGTATATGCCAAGGAGTGAGATAACTGGGTCAAATGGTGATTCCATTCCAGGTTTTCTGAGGAATGTCCATACTGCTTTCCAGAGTGATTGCACCAATTTGCAGTCCCACCAGCAATGTATGAGTGTGCTTTTTTTCCCCTACATCCTTGCCAACATTTATTGTTGCTGTATTCTTTTTTTTGGTACCAGGGATTGAATTCATGGGCACTCTACCACTGAGCCACATCCCCAGCCCTATTTTGTATTTTAGAGACAGGGTCTCACTGAGTTGCTTAGTGCCTCTCTTTTGCTGAGGCTGGCTTTGAACTCAGTCCTCCTGCCTCAGCCTCACAGACTGCTGGGATTACAAGCACGCACCACCATACCAAGCACTTGTATACTTGATAATTGCCATTCTGACTAGAGTGAGATGAAATCTCAATATAGTTTTAATTTGCATTTTTCTAATTCCTAGTGGTGTTGAACATTTTTTCATATATTTGTTGACCTATTTGTATTTCTTCTTCTGTGAAGTGTCTGTTCATTGCCCATTTATTGATTGGGTTTTTTGTTGTTGTTTTTTTTTTTTTTGGTGTTAATTTTTTTGAGTTCTTTTTTTTCTTCTTCTTTTTACAAATTTCTTATTTTAATAGTAAAAACAAGATTTGGGGATCTGATTTCTAAATTATTACAAGAGAACATGCAGCAGTTATTTCTTTTCTAAATTGCCATCTGCAAATTGAACTCAACCAAGGGCCTCCAGGGATTATCATTTTGAGTTGCTTTTGTTTCTTCTTTTTTTTTTCAGTTTATTTTTTCTAATTAGGTATACATGACAATGCATTTGATTCAAAATACACAAATGGAGCACAACTTTTCATTTGTCTGTATACAAGTAGAGTCGCACCATATGTGCAGTCATACATGTATTTAGGGTAATGATATTCATTTCATCCCACCATCTTTCCTGCCCCCATCCCCTTCCCTTCCTCTCCCTCCCCTTTGACCAATCCAAGTTCTTCCATTCTTCTCATGCCCCACGTCTCCATTATGAATCAGCATCCACTTATCAGAGAGAACATTTGGCCTTTGGTTTTTTGGGATTGGCGTACTTCGCTTAGCATGATATTCTCCATTTACCTGTAAATGCCATAATTTTATTCTCTTTTAATACTGAGTAATATTTTATTGTGTTTATATACCACAGTTTCTTTATCCATTCAGCTACTGAAGGGCATTTAGGTTGGTTCCACAGTTCAGCTATTGTGAATTGAGCTGCTGAAAACATTGATGTCACTATAATATGCTGTTTTTAAGTGATTTGTGTATAGATTGAGGAGTAGGATAGGTGGGTCAGATGGTGGTTCCATTCCAAATTTTCTTAAGGAATCTCCATACTGCTTTCCAGATTGGTTGCACCAATTTGCAGTCCCACCAGCAATGTATGAGTGTACCTTTTCCCCCACATCCTTGCCAACATTTATTGTTGTTTATATTCTTGATAACTGCCATTCTGACTAGTGTGAGATGAAATCTTAGAGTAATTTTGATTTGAATTTCTCTAATTACTAGAGATGTTGAACATTTTTTCATATGTTTGTTGATCAATTGTATATCTTCTGAGAAGTGTTTCTTCAGCTCCTTAGCCCATTTATTGTTTGTTTGTTTGTTTAGTGTTAAGGTTTTGAGTTCTTTGTATGTCCTGGAGATAAGTGCTCTATCTGATGTGTGTGTGGCAAAAATTTGTTCCCAGAATGTAGGCTCTCTCTTCACCTCATTGATTCTTTTGCTGGGAAGAAACTTTTTTAGTTTGAATCCTGGAGATTAATGCTCTATCTGAGGTGCAGGTGGCAAAGATCTCCCATTCTGTAAACTCTCTCTTTACATTCTTGGTTGTTTCCTTTGCTAAGAAGCTTTTTTAGTTTAATACAATCCCATTGAGTAATTATTGATTTTACTTCTTGTGCTTTCAAAGACTTGTTAAGAATTTGGTTCCTAAACTGAGTGGTCATGCATTCTTGCAGTAAAGTAAAAAAAAATTTAGTTTTATAAATGGCTTGAGTATGCCTCTTGCTAGTTTGATGACTTTATTTATGGTACTGATAATATCTTATTGATATGGAAGCCTAAGCCATCAATACAAGACCTTTTTTGAGATTGAGGGTCCCCAGAACAAGTCAGCCCCTACACTGACGGGAAGAAGAAAAGAAAATTATGAATATGAAAAATTTTCATATTCATGGAACCTGTAAATCAGAATTGAAAGACACATAAAGGTCAGGAGCTGAGTTTATTATATGAAATAACTTTTATTTATAATAAATAAAATGTGGGAATAACTTTTATAAATAACTTTTATTTATAATAAGTAAAATGTGTGAATTTTTTTGCAAATGACATTTTGCTTTCTCTCTAGTAACTGGTATGAACCCTCTGTCTCCTTATTTAAATGTGGATCCACGATATCTTGTGCAGGTAAGATTAAGATTTTAGTTTTTGATGTTTTTTATCTTACACTTTTTAAAAGTTCAATTAGTCAGTTCCAAGTTGAATTATGACATGTACTTACTTCTGCCATATACTAAGTATATGGTTTCCATTCTTTTCTTTCTTTTTTTTTCCCTCCCTTTTTCCTCACAAACCCAAGGGACTTGGCTTGTATCTCTTCCTGAAACCATTTAACCGCCTTCAAAGGGAGTTAAACCAACAAGGAATACACTCTGATAAAAGTAAAAATTTTTTTTTTTAAAGCTCAGTTCGCAGTATCAGTACTGGACTAAATGTTAAGGCTTCAAACACTAGTGTTTGAATATCTCAGGAAAGTAAAGTTAATTTAACATCCTGAAAATCAATTTATGTACTGATATATCAATATGTAATAAGGCAATAAAGAAAAGAATATAAGACAAAACCACACTATCCACATGATTACCTCAATAGATGCAAAAAGCATTTGATTCAATCCTTTCCCCTTCATGATTTTAAAACACACACACACTAGGATTAATAGAGAACTTCAACCTAATAAATGGCATCTACATAATAGTGAAAGGCTGAATACTTCTCCCTTAAGATGAAGAGTAATACGAGCATGTTTACTGCCTTCATTACTATTCAACGTCATGTATCCAAGGCAGTTAGGCAAGAGAATGAAATGGCATCCAGATTGAAAAGAGAGCAAAACTCTTCACAAATGATGTGATCTTGTCTATAGAAAATCAAGTAAAAGTAAAAAAAAAAAAAAAAAAAAAAAACTGTTAGAATAAGTGAATTCAGCAAAGTCTTAGAATACAAGATCAACACATATAATCAGTTCTGTTCCCATATAGCAGCAACAAACACTCCAAGTATAAAATTACTTTATTAAATGTCTGAAACTCTTGAATGAAATTATAACTGTAAATAATTGTGCTTCGATAATGTGGTGGTTTATTTGCCACCAAAAGCACAAGTAATAAATAAAAAATTGATAAATTCAATTTAGTCGAAATTAATTTTTTTTTAAAGCTGGGCACAGTGACACATGCCTATCATATCCCAGTTAGGTATGCACTGGATTCAATCCCCAGTCCTAGTCCCACCAAAAAAAGGGGAAAAAAAATTTTTTTTTTTTTTTTAAATTTTTGTGCTAAAGACAGCACCATCAAGAAAGAGGAAAGAGCCTGGCATAGTAGTGCAAGCCTGTATTCTCAGCAACTCAGAAGTCTGAGGCAGGAAGCTCACAAATTCAAGGCCAGCCTCAGCAATTTAGCTAGACCCTAAACAACTTAATGAGACTCTGTCTCAAAATTAAAAAAAAATTACCTGAGGCTGGGAATGTGGTTCAATGGTAAAGCATTCCCCAATACCAAAATAAGAAAAAGAAAGGGGAAAGAGTCCAGAGACTGGGACAAAATATTTGCAAATCATGTACCTGATAATGGACTTACAGCTAGAATGCTTAGTTTAAAAAATTTTTTAAAACATTAATGAAACAGCAATCTGATTATAAAATTGCAATGGATCTGAATAGACATTTCTTCATGAAAATGGACAGATGCCAAGTAATGACATGAAACTTCAGTGTCATTAATTAGAGAAATTGAAGTGACAAAACCACATTAAGATACTGCTTCATGCCACCAGCATAGCTATAATGAAAAAGACAATAACAAATACAGGTAAGGATGTGGAGAAATTGGACCTTCATACTTTGCTGGTGGGGATGAGAAATGATAAATCTGCTTTGGAAATAGTCTGGCAGTTTCTCAGAATGTTAAAAATAGAGTCATCTTATGACCTGGCAATTCTATTCTTAGATACACACACAAGAGAATTGAAAACATGTTCACACAGTTGTACATAAATGTTCATAATAGCCAAAAAGCAGAAACAAACCAAATGTCCATCAACAGGAGAATGAATAGACAAATGTGGCATATCCATGTAGTGGAATATCATTTGGCAATTTAAAAAAATGAATTATTGTTTCATGCCACAACATAGATGAACTTTAAATGCCTACTAAATCAAAGAAACCAGTTACAAAAGACCACATAATGTATGATTTCATTTATATGAAATGTCAGAGTAGGCAAATATATAGGCATGGAGAGTAGACTAGTAACTGCTTGTGATTGGGAATATATGGAGAATGATAGTTAATTGGTATGGCATTCTTTATGGAGTGATGAAAATGCTCTAAAATTGTGATTGTGGTTGCACAACTGAATATACTTAAAAAAACTATTGAATTATACAATAAATAAATGAGTAGTGTAGTATGTGAGTGATATGTCAATAACTTAATTTTTTTTTCCTGTTCTAGGAATTGAACCCAAGGCTTTGAGCATGCTAAGCAAGTGCTCTACTGCTGAGCTATACCCTAGTCCCTAAAAAAAAAAAAAAAAAAAAAAGGAATAATAACGATTGGGAGCTTTCTGTTTCTAAATTGAATCACTAATAGCGTTTGACAGCTGCTGCACTTCTTGTTTGGGTTAAGTGTTAAGAGAAGCAAATTGATGATAAGGAGCTTGCTAGTTTAAAGCTTCATTATTTTTACAGGTCATCTATCATTAAATTTATTAAATATTAATAAGTGGGTTATTATTTTAGAAGCACCCCTCTTTTCAGTTTACTCAAGAATTTCACAGAATGTGTATTTTGCTTAAATGTTGACTACATACTTAAAGTGGTACTCCAGCTATAAATGCAATATCATTTTAATCCTGCATTGCTAGATGAGTAAGGTTAAACATAAAAAAATTTTTTTTAATAACTTTATTTATTTTCTGTTTACGTATTTTTTTATTGTGGTGCTGAGTTTCGAACTCAGTGCCTAGCACGTGCAAGGCAAGAGCTCTACCGCTGAGCCAAAACCCCAGCCCCTCAAACATAAAAAATTTTGTATTCAAAAACAAAATTCTGAATTTTGGGATGCTGGAGAGACTTCAGAATTGAAAATGTTTTCTAAACCTCTTTGTCTTCATGTACATATAACAATGGAAAACAAAAGTTTAAAGATGATACCTTAATAAAAGTTACATTTTAAAAATATTTTTGTATACTTTTGGAAGATTGGAGATAATCTTAGATAATGCCCATCGACTCGTTATATAGTAATTTTGGCAACAATGGGTTTTTTTTTGTGGTTTCTCTTGCTATTGCTTTTGTATTGTCACTGCTCTTAAATCATCCCTAAAATGTTTTTTAAATTATATTAATAAATCTTGTTCTTCTTAGCCCATGTAAATATCTAGCATAAAAACAAGGAGACTTTAAATAATTTCCAACATCCATAGCAGTTTTCCCATGAAATTATAAAGATAATCTCAGCCTTCTAACTATTCCATCAGGTTCATTGATGTCTGTTCTTAGATTCATTTCTCTTCTGTATTAGCAAACACGCTTATGGTATTTTAGTGACACTAGTGTCATACTATAATGTAATTCATACAAGTTTTACAAGAACTTTTCAACATGTCTTCTCCTATATTCAGTGTATTAATATACTTTAATGTCAGCTTTGTGTATGAATTGATGTACATTTGCTTCCAAGCCTTGTGGTGCTTTTATTATAGTGGGCATCAGCTGAAGAGGGAGCTGGTACTGACATGCACTTGAACTTGCTTGATAAGTTCATCATAACCATCTTTAAAATTGCTAATTTAAATGTCAAGAAGCATCCAAAATTGGCAAAACTATGTATAGTCTATCATCACATGGAATCCTCTCAAGATTTGCTTATTATTCCCCAACCGACCATTTTGTGTGATGAGAGTAGATGGGCTTGTTTACTTGCAGTGTTTGGTATGTGTGCACAAGCCAGAAATTAAAAACCCAATACAGTGCTAGTTTTGCTAATCAGTAATGCATTTACCAAAGTTCAGTATTTGCTACAGGGATATGGGATAAATGTTAATTTTTAGCAGTTTCTAGTATGTTGAATGTGGCATACTATGTGGTATGTGCTATCCATCAGGGGATTTTCCTTAGCTATTTTTGCGTGGAAACCTTGCCTTCAATGAAAATGTGTTTCCTAACAGTGTATTGACTCTTAAATTGATCATCATTTTTTGCTCTTAGTAGCATTTCTCAACCCAGGATTTTGGGTTATTCAAAATAGAATAATAACTTCCAGGAACTCATGTTAACTATGCATTTATTAGAAATAGGGTCTTTAGCTTCCTAAGGTTATCAAAGGAATATGTGCCCTCCAAATAGGTGAGGGTTATGAGGTAGGTAGTTATTATGAGTTAACTCATGTTAACTATGCATTTATTAGAAATAGAGTCTTTAGCTTCCTAAGGTTATCAAAGGAATATGTGCCCTCCAAACAGGTAAGGGTTATGAGGTAGGTAGTTGGGGTATAACTCACTAGTAGTGTGCTTGCCTAGCTTGCATGAGGCCCTAGGATCAACCCCCAGTACTTAAAAAATAATTATTAAGGGGATAATTTGCCCTTGTATGACTGATGACTGATATAATTCTTGCCCAATTTTTTGAAATCTTTTGATCTTACACATGGAAGATGATATTCAAGGTTTAGTTGCTACAAAATCAAAATCAAATAATTTTTCCTTCAGACTTGACAGTCCATCATCTGTTAATTCTTACAACTTTCAGTGTCCCTTTCTTTAGAGCTGTCCTTTCTAAACTCTGTCACTCTATTCAGATTTGTCATTAAGGCAGATTATATATAATCTATCAGATATACATTTTGAAGGAAACAAGTACTGAATGAGAATCCCTCCTAAGAATAAAATGTATTATGTATTCCTTTGCACTTTGATTTAGGTATTGCTATTGCTGCAGACTATTTTATTTTTGTTTAAATAAGATAGTTGAGTTTGCCAGGTGCAGTGGCACACACCTGTAATCCCAGCAGCTCGGGCGACCAAGGCAGGAGGATTGCAAGTTCAAAGCCAGCCTCAGCAAAAAGCAAGGTGCTAAAAACTCAGTGAAACTCTGTCTCTAAATAAAATACAAAATAGTGCTGGGGATGTGGCTCAGTGCCTGAGTGCCCCTGAGTTCTATCCTTGGTGGTCCCCACCCAAAAAAACATAGTTGAGTTTGCATCAATTCAGTGTTTTACTCTCTTGAAAAACTACTTTAAAAAGTTAAAAAGTAGTTTTCAGGTGCTATGTCTTGAGTGATGCTCACCTTGGTTTTCTTTATTATTCCATTAGGATACAGATGAGTTTATTTTACCAACTGGAGCTAATAAAACCCGGGGCAGATTTGAACTAGCCTTCCTTACCATTGGAGGATGTTGTATGACAGGTGGGTGTAATAATTTTTTTTCTTAAGTGTCCTCAGTTTAAGTAGTTGGTGCTTAAAATGAAAAGCAGTTAGAATACTGGTTTCAAGGGTTTTTAAAATTGATATTTACATTTATCCTCTTTTTCTATTAAGTAAAAATGAAAATTACTCAGAAGTACAGGTTTTGTTTTGTTTTGTTTTAATATAAAGCTATATTTGGATGAATTATTGTGATTCACCAGGAGCTGCATTTGGGGCAGTGAACGGTCTTCGGCTAGGATTAAAGGAAACCCAGAACATGGCCTGGTCCAAACCAAGAAATGTACAGTAAGTCTCATGCTTGAATATTAACCTCTGTTTTCATAATTTAATGGGCACAAATCTGAGATTGCAAATGTTTAAAAAAGTGATATACTTGCCTTTGTTTTTTTCTGCTTTGTTTTTTTCTTACTCAAAATAGAAGGAACCAAGGAATCAGATTATTGAATGTAAGCTTTTAAAAGGTTTTTGAGTTAGTGTCCCTCAGTCAGCTGGTACTACTCCAGCCAAACTTTGCAGCTTCATGTATTCCATCCTCCACACTTGTATGACATGCTTTTCAAATAGTTGAATTACTAATGTAAACTTTGGGTTGTTCAAGGGCATGCAGAACCAGAGAACTTAGTAATGAAGAAACAAGCAGCTCGAAAGAATAATACTAGATCTATCATTTTACCTGAATTTCTTTTTTTATATTTTTGGTGCCAGGGATTGAACTCGGGTGCTCAACCACTGAGCCATATCTTCAACCCTGTTTTTGTGTTTTACATTAGAGACAGGGTCTCACTGAGTTGCTTAGCGCCTCACCATTGCTGAGGCTGGCTTTGAACTTGAGATGCTCCTGTCTCAGCCTCCCAGAGTGCTGGGATTACAGACGTGCACTACCACACCCAGCTTACCTGAATTTCTTGATGGCTTCACTCTCCATTTCTGAAACAAGGAATCACAGAAACTTTAAATAAAATTCCTAGAACTTAGAGATAG
This sequence comes from Xerus rutilus, assembly GCA_028644305.1. Classification (NCBI taxonomy): domain Eukaryota; kingdom Metazoa; phylum Chordata; class Mammalia; order Rodentia; family Sciuridae; genus Xerus; species Xerus rutilus. The sequence continues at coordinate 64,821,974 of CM053404.1, read as the reverse complement.
TTTTAAAAGATTAAGATTGCCTTGTTTCAGGAACTTAAAATTTTCAGAGAAGGGAAGGTACAATTAAAGTACAGAAAGTATACATAATGTCTTCACTCTGCCTAAAAAGTAAACATGACCAGTCTCTGTGGATATTGTCCAAATAGTAAGTTTATCTGTTTGGCATCTTTTTATACTTGATATAAGTAGAATCTCACATGTGTATTCTTTGGTTCATGGTTTTTTAGGATACTTTAAACTCCATCTTCCATATGTATTATTCAACCAGCAGATGGCAGCAGATTTGCTGAATTAGACATTGGGGTATTTGAAGGCCTGTCAGTGTTTTCATATTCTTATTACTATGAGAATCACTATACTTAAATTACCAGCCTGCTCTTTCAGTATTTTTTTGTTTATTTTTGTGACATTTGTCCCTTGCTCCAATTTTTTTTTACTTTTTGTATTAGGAATTTTGAGTTAATAACAAAAGTAGATAAAGTGGTGTAATGAACATTTATGAAGCATAACTCATCCTCAGCAAGCATCAGCCACAGCTTCTTGTGTCCCATCTCCTTCTCTCCTGTATTAATTTGAAACATATCCCCCACATTGTATTAAATATGAATTGGGAAGTAAGAAGTCTCTTTGAAGAGATAACATACTTTATTCTTAAAACAGTAATAGTTTTATAATCATTTTTCTAAATGGATAGGCAGCATTTAATAATGGAAAGAATATAGGACTTAGGGTCAGACAGATATATGTCGTTTTCATTGTTTACTATTTTGTGATCTTGAGTACACTTCATCTACTTTCTGCCTTCAAGGCATCCCAAAGAATTCTACCAATTTGCAGTACCACCAGCAATGCAATAATGAAAATTAATATTCTTAAAGCTAGTTGCAGATAAAAATGTATTGAATTTAAAACATGTTAGTAATAATTTAATTAGAAATAATATACTTTTGTTTGTGAGCATGCTAATGTTTTTAAACATTGTAGAAGTAATACAAATTTTGTTACTATAGAACATTAATTAATGAGTTGTTTTACTCTTTGTTATATTTCCATCGTTTCCAGTAGTAGTCAGCTATCCGGACAGAACCATTCCTGTGATGGTGTTACACTGCTGGGAGAGGAATATCTTGTCTTCTTCATCCAGTTGCCTATGTCACTGTTCTAGTGGCATGTGGTGCTGGTAAAAAGCAGGACTTTGCTTCCTTGAGAGTTTGCTGAGCATTCACTTTGACTGCTTAGTTCAAGTTAGGGAGCAGACACGGTACTTCCTCCATGTGTTCTAGTTAGTTGGCTGTTAATGTTCAGTTCTGCTTTACATCATATACTTTGATATTTAATATCTCCCCCTTCCCCAAAAGAAAAGCCGATTTGTCAAAGTAAAAATGATATTTTCTTATAGATCTGTAATGTTTATAAAATATATTCCAAGCTGTTATTCAAAGCTTTTGTGTATATATACATGTTTACTAATTTTGTATGTTTAATAAGGGAATTTTATTTAATCATTGCCCAAAGTGGTAAGAATTTTGACCTAACTCTAATTTATATAGCATAAAAGCCATCTTTATGGAAATCTCAGGAGGTATTAAGATGTATCTTAAAATTAAGAAAATGTTAAGACTTGAGTCTAGACATTTTCAATAGCTTTTTTTTTTTTTGTTAAGTTACTAAAGAACTAATGATTCTTAATACAGATTCTTTCTTCCCTGGTAGGATTTTGAATATGGTGACTAGGCAAGGGGCGCTTTGGGCTAATACTCTAGGTTCTCTAGGTAAGTAGAAATTTCATTTGATAATAAATCATTAATGCAAACAAAGAATATGTAAGTATGAACAATTTGATCAACCAAAATTCTGGCTCTAGGATATGAAACAATTATGTTTAAATCTACTTTGGTGAGTAGGATACCATTAGGAGAAAGACTGTGAACTATTTAATGAAATAGTAGGTACTATTTCTGTTCTGTATACCATTTCTAAATGTTTTAAATCTTTTAAAAAAACACTGCCTCCTCTTGTCCAAGCAGAACACCAAATAAGGTCAAATTTCAACTAAATGAACAATTTCAGTCCAAGGCAAAGGGCTATGTATGTTGGGAAAGGTTCAAGGTTCTATAGTGAAGACATGGTAGATTAGTCCAGTGCTATTACTTTTTTCCTAATAACCTGCTCAGCAGTCTGTTCACGTAAGTAGATTTCAAGGACCTAATTACCAGAGTTATAAAATAGTTTCTTTATAGATAAAAACATTGACAGTTCTAGGCAAGAGGTAATTTATTAGTGTTTAGTCAGAACCAAATGCTTTCATCACATATTGTTTATGAATGATAGACTCTTTTGATTATTGATGATTTAAAATAGATTAGCCTATGGCACATAAGCCCTAAAACAAGGTTTTCATAATTTATGAGCTACATGGAATGCCTGAAAATCTTTTTACTTGTGGATACACAATGGAATATTATTCAGCAATAAAAGAGAATAAAATTATGGCATTTGCAGGCAAATGGATGGAATTGGAGAACATTATGCTAAGTGAAGTAAGCCAATCCCAAAAAACCAAATGCCGAATGTTCTCTCTGATTAGTGGATGATGATACATAAGGGGGGTGAGGATGGGGAACATAGGAGAAATGGAGGAACTCTGGATGCGGCAGTGGGGAGGTGGGAGGAGGGAAAGGGGAATGGTTATAGTAATGATGGTTGATTGAGATCGTCATCACTACCCTTGGTGCTTGTATGAAGACACAAATGGTGTGACTCTATCTGGTTTGCAACCAGAGAAATGGAAAATTTGAGCTCTATATATGTACTATGACTTGAAACACATTTAAATAAAATAATTAAGTTAAAAAAAATAAAATAAAAATCTTTTTACTTGTGGCGGATTAAATAAGGGAAAATGTAGACAACTCATTGAAAAGGTAGAAGAGTATTTTTGTAGTATAGTAAGATCCCAGCCTTCTTGTGGGTTTTGGAAGCAGTGCATTTGAATACCTTCAAGCCAGATTCACATTTTTATTCTAATCAATAGCTATCTCCATATGCTGCTCATGCCTACATTTCTCCTTTCCCATTGTGTCTCCATGCCCCACTTGTGTGTGCACACAGTCACTTTCCTCTGTTAATTCCCCACCTCCCTTGGTACTGGGGATGAAACCCAGAGGTGCTTAACAACTGAGGCACATCTCTATCTCTTTTTTTTTTTTTAATTTTTTTAGTTGTTGATGGATCCTTATTTATTTATTTTTTTAATATTTTTTAGTTGTAGGTGACAGAATATCTTTATTTTATTTTTATGTGGTGCTGAGGATCGAACCCAGTGCCTTATGCGCGCTAGGCGAGCATGCTACCACTGTGCCATAATCCCAGCCCCGATGGATCTTTATTTTATTCATTTATTACTTATATGTAGTGCTGAGAATCGAACCCAGTGCCTCATGCATGCTAGGCAAGCACTCTACCACTGAGGTACAACCCCAGCCCCTCTATCTCTTTTTATTTTTTACTTTGAGACAGGGTTTATCTAAGTTGCTTAGGGCCTTTTTAAATTGCTGAGGCTGGCTTTGAACTTGCAATCCTCCTGCCTCAGCCTACTGAGCTGCTGGGATTACAGAGATGTGCCACCATGCCTGGATCTCTGTCATTTTTTTTTTAAATATTTTTTGGTTTTAGGGACATAATACCTTTATTTATTTATTTATTTTTATGTGGTGCTGAGGATTGAATCCAGTGCTTCATACAAGCAAGGCAAGCATTCTACCACTGAGCCACAACCCCAGCCCTTCTGTTAGTTTTTTTTTTTTTTTTTTTTTTTTTTTTGGTACCAGGGATTGAACTCAGGGGCACTCGACCACTGAGCCACATCCCCAGCTCTATTTTGTGTTTTATGTAGAGACAGGGTCTCACTGAGTTGCATAGCGCCTCGCCGTTGCTGAGGCTGGCTTTGAACTCGCGATTCTCCTGTCTCAGCCTCCCTAAGTGCTGGGATTACAAGCGTGAGCCACCGCGCCCGGCTCCTTCTGTTAATTTTTAATTGCTTATGTACCCAAGGTAGTCACTGTCCCTTTTTGCCTGAGACTTTCTCAGTTTTAGCACTATACATCCCACACTGCAAGAAAACTCTTGGTCTTAAGCAAACTGGGACATTGTGTTGGTCATTCTGTGTTCCATTTGTAATTTGGTCAATCATAATTTTCTGCTCATGTTCACTTTCAGTTATATAAGTTGAACAGGAAGATGACCTTTTATACAAGTATGAATATCACAACAAAGGAGTTATAAATCTAAATTTGATATAATGTTGAAGGGTCAGTTATAGCTATGATTTTGAGAAAGGGTAAGAAAAGTTTTTAATGTGTTCATGCCTGATAGGAATCTATAAAAGCAGAGGTAGGAAGGTTGTTTGGGGGAAGATCTTGTAAAATCAGATGGTGCTAATGTTACAGTTTTTACATGTACAAGAATTAAACTTCATATTCTTTTTAATTTTTATATATACACACACTTGGGGGCGGGGGTAAGAGAAAAAGGGAAAAAGTTTTACTGCTTTGCTTGTAAAGGACAAACACAGGGGACTCCTATCCCAGCGGCTGTGATTCTGCCTGTCAGGGGGAATAGAGGCATTTCAAAGGCTACATTCCAGGTGTTCCCTGTCCAGAGTTGTAATTCTCTTGTTAATTTGGGATATAGTTACTTCTTAGATCTTCTTAATTATATATTTTTTTACAACAGACATGTGGGTATTTAATCCAAAGAACATATACTGGGTACGTGTGGGTAACATAAATGAAAATTTGAAATATACTTCTTAGGCTTCCCCAGAGTAGTATACAGAAATAGCTACTCTCTTTTTCTGAATACTTACATAGACTTTTTTTTTTTTTAAATTTTTTTAGTTGTAGATGGACACAATATCTTTATTTATTTTTATGTGGTGCTGAGGATTGAACCCAGTGCCTCATGCATGCAAGGCAAGCGCTTTACCGCTGAGCTACAATCCCAGCCCTTACGTAGACTTTTTTGCATAGCCCGTCAGAATGACATACTAGTGTGCATGTGTGCCTGCTTTGTTTATTAATGAGTATAACTCTACCTGGTTTTTGTTTCAAGTGACTGTAGTATTTCATTGTATGGAAAGTCACTTTCTATATAAGTTTAGATGGTACAAATGCATTTTATTTGTTGCCAGGCTTTTGCTATTAGAAACCATTCCAGTGATTGTTCTGTATATCTTCAGATAATCTAAGTATAATTGCCATACGGACTTTTAGTCACACTTTTATACCATCACTTCTATTTTTCCTGTAGCTCTGCTTTATAGTGCATTTGGTGTTATCATTGAGAAAACACGAGGTGCAGAAGATGACCTCAACACCGTAGCAGCTGGAACCATGACAGGCATGTTGTACAAATGTACAGGTAGGTACTACTGAATGGAGAACTTAATATTCTTATAGTATGCTTTTTTGATTTTCAGTGAAAACTTCATAGTATTTTTACAATATGATATAGTGCTCTAACCTTGTAGTTATTTTTGTTTTTGTTTTTTTAATTGTAAAATATACCATAAAATTTACTGTCTTAATCATGTTTAGGTGTATGGTGGAAATAGTGTTGTGTGCTCACAGTGTTGTACAGCCAATCTTCAGAACTTATTCATCTTCCAGAACTGATACACATTAAACAGCCATTCCTGCTTTCCATTTCTCACAGTTCCTAGTATTGTACTTTCTGTCTGTGAACAGAGAGGAAAAGCAAAGAATTAAAGTAGTTGCCTTTGGGAACAGGAAATTAGCTAATGTGAGAATGGTGGTACAGTAATCTCAGGCATCATTGAAATCTTTTAGATTTTAAGAAGATAATCTAGGTACCTTACATAAGTGAACTCATACATCATTTGTCCTTTTGTAATTGGTATTTTTCACTTAGCAGATATCCTCAAGGTTCATTCATGTTGTAGTATGTATCAGAATTTTCTTCCTTTTTTAAAGGCTGAATAATATTCCATTCCATGTACCACAATTTGCATGTCTGTTCCTCTATTAAGGGTTTTGTGGGCCGCTTCTACCTCTTGGTATTGTGAATAATACTGTTGTGAACATGATACACAAATAACCTGTTTATGACCCTGTTTTTAATCTTCTTATACTCAGAAGTGGTGTTGGGTCATATACTTCATGGTGGTTGTTATTGTTGTTTTGACATTAAAAAGATTTCTCTAGGTTCCAATTCCCAGTGCTATAAAAAGGGTGGAGCGGGGAGGAAGAAGATTCTTTTCTGTATTTTTCATTCATTTTGTTTCTGTGTTGTAGATAGGATTGTAGTAAGCAATGGAATATTCAAAATCAAAACTTTTTTTTTTAATTTATTTTTTCCTTTTTTCTGGTTTTTATTTTGTTTATTTGTGGTTTGGGGCATCATTTGAACCCGGGCTTCATATGTGCTATGCAAGTGCTCTACCACTGAGCTACATCCCCAGCCCTTTTTTTAAATTTTAAGATGGTTTCACAAAGTTACCCAGTCTAGCCTCAAACTTGTAATCTTCCTGCCTTAGCCTCCCAAGTTGTTGGAATTATAAGTGTGTACCATTGTGCCCAGTTTACTGGTACACACAAAGCCAAAGGTACAGTTCACTGTAGAGTATGTTATTCCAGTGAGAATCTTACTCTACTTAGAGGTCTACATTTGCTTCTGTTTGTAAGTTTTCATTGAGTTAGAGGGAAATGTCCCAGTGATGCCTAATTGAGGTCTTTATATTTCTTCTTAATTGAGCTGGGCATTGATCCTAGAGGCCTTGTGCATATTAAGCACGTGCTGTATACCCTTAGCCCAGTGCTTAATTTAGTTGTTTTGTTGATTCAACTTTGCTTACTTTTGGTAATTTTTTTTTTTGTCAAACATATATGTATAATTTTAAAAGTCCAGGTTATTGTCTTAAAAATCAAAGATTTCAATAGTGCATGAGACTACTGCATTCACCATTCTCACCTTAGCTAATTCCCCATTCCCAAATGCAAGTACTTTAATTCTTCACTCTTTCTTTTTCTAGATAATGTGATTATCTTGCTATTTCTTGATCTTTAAGATTGTAGATATTAATTATTAACTGACTGGGAAAACTGTTAAGTCCTTAAAAACTATACAAAATATACTTATGAGAAAGGAAATCTCTTGCTTCTTTTTTACATTATCTTGTTTATAACTGTTTGAAGGGAGCAAAGTTCACTTATTATAGACAAACTGAAATTCAGGCTATGTAAGTTAATTTCACTTGCTACTCAGCTCTTTAGTGGCTTCATATTAGTCAAACCCTAGTCTGACTCCACAGCCCCTTGTCTTTTTCACCATTCCAAATTGCCTCCAAGGTAGAGAAATTGGAAATTTTTGAAAGGATAGTTGGACTGGGCCTTAAGAATAGACTGAATTTTGGGCTGAGGTTGTAGCTCAGTGGTAGAGCACTTGCTTAGCATGTGTGAGGCACTGGGTTCAATCTTTAGCACCACATTTTTAAAAAGTAAATAAACAAAGGTAGTGTGTACAACTGTGACTTAAAAAAAAGTTTAAATTATGATTTAAAAAAATAGACTGAATGAATTTCAAATGTATCTGTTTTTGTTTTTTTCTCCTGATATCATAAAGTAAGGCTTAGGAGAAAGGTCTGGGAGGTTGGTCTAGGCTTAAAGCTTGAGAGGCTAGGGGAAGAATTTTAAAGTTAACTTGAAAGGCAATGTAGTATCAGGTTTTTTGACAGGAAGTATCAGAATCATCCTTGAGGGGCATTAAGCTAGAAATAAGTAGATAAAAAAGATTAGAGATGGAAGCCTGAAGTCCAAACGGTCAAGGAAAAATATTAGTATTATTAGGTTGTGATCGGTGGTAAACTTCACAACTGATGGATGATATGAGGGAATCATGAGGAGAGGTAGATGTCAAAGATGATTGGACACTAGAAGGCTGTTGATTGCTTTGCCTTTTCTTTGTTTCACTATATTGTACAAGCAGAATTTGTTACTCTGCACAGCAATTAGCTCTCCTGGGTTCCTCACCATCCAGCCTTTACTTGCATCCTCTCCGGGGAAGACTGAACACTGAAACATCTCAGTTGTTTCTTACTCTCCATCATACTGTCATTTTAGGACTTTTTTGTTTGTTTTGTTTCCAATGATACTTAGTCATTTGGGTGTTTGCTTTTCTGTGGGTGATGGGGAGTGTTCTAGAACCCTGGAAGGATCCCATAAAAGTTTTAGAGCGTTTCTAAACCCAGAGTTAACATCTGGTATAGACTACTTAGGAGACAGGTGAATGTTTCAATGTGCTAGTAGTTAAAATAGACACTTTTATTTTAGGCTTATGATTTAATGGAAATTCTATAATTTAGAAGATAATCAAAAGTCTAGTTAGTCCATATTCTTTTTTTTTTTTTTAATATTTTTTTAGTTGTTGATGGGCACAATGTCTTTATTTTATTGTTTTGTATGTGGTGCTGAGGATCGAACCCAGGGCCTCACGCATGCGAGGCAAGCGCTCTACCGCTGAGCTACAATCCCAGCCCTAGTCCATATTCTTTACAGTGGCCTATGATGCTCAATCATCTACATGATTTGTGCCCTTGCCACTTCAAGGCTCCAGATTTGATTGCTCTCCCTGTTGCCTTTTAACACACACTTCAGGGCTTTTGGCTGTTCCCTAAAAACACTATTTCTAGATACTGTACCTGACATTCTCCCTCATTTGTCTGTATTCAAATATCACCTCCTTGAGGCACCTCTTAAACACCATACTACACAATTTTCCACAGTAGGTTACAATTCTTTAAAGACAGGTTACCTGAGCAAAGGATCTACATATTGAAAATGTTAAATGACTAAAGCCATAGTGCCCTCCCAAGTACTTGTTTGCTTATACTCTTGCTTTTATTATTCCACTTGGTGAAAAATCTTAATGTCTCACTTTTACCCTGGTTGCTTGTGCAATTGAGCAAATTCTATTGTTTAGATGTCTTTTTTTTTTTCCCTCCCGAAGTCCTTTATCCTTTGTTTTTGCAGTACTGGGGATTGAACCAGGGATATTCTACCACTCAGCTACGTTCCTATCCCTTTTTATTTTTTATTTTTGAGACATGTTCTTGCTAAGTTGCCAAGACTGGCCTCAAACTTGGCACTCCTCCTACCTCAGCCTCCACAGCAGCTGTGATTACAGGTGTATACTAATGTGCCCAGCCCTCTTCTGCATTTTTTATTGGATTGTTCCCTTAACTGATTTATTGAAACACTTTATATATTATGGCAGTTATTCATTCGCCTATTACACACATTACATTAATTTTTACTCACTGGAAAAATGTTGGTGCCAGAAATCATATAAAGAAGTCACAAAGCTTGGCACGGTGCCATTCACCTGTAATCCCAGAGGCTCAGGAGGCTGAGGCAGGATGATCAAGAATACAAAGCCAGCTTCAGCAAAAGCGAGGCACTAAGCAACTCAGTGAGACCCTGTCTCTAAATAAAATACAAAATAGGGCTAGGAATGTGGCTTAGTGGTCGAGTGACCCCTGAGTTCAATTCTCGGTACCCCTTTCCCCCACAAAAAAAGTCATCAAGGGGTTCTTTTTAGCATGTGAAATTTAATTCTAAAGCCCTCTTGTTGAGTTTAGATATTGATAAATGGAACCTTTTAATAATGACTCATGATTATTACATAATTTGAAGAACTGGATTTGTATATCTTTTTACTTACTTTGCTTTTATAAACTGATATTGTTAATTAGGGCTTTGAGAGGGGAGGAAGAATTGCCCATATCTTTTGACTTCTGAGACTTTGTTTCCTAAAATAAGAAACTAGGCCACTCTTAGACTCCTGAGCTAATTGATTATAGCAAAACTATAGCTATTAGAACATGGTCATTATTAAATGGATTCTTATGTGCCACAGAGAATCTAATAGTGGCATTTCATATGCTTTGGAAATTATTACAGTTTATTAAAGAAACAACAGACCTTTAACGTAGCCTCTCTTTGGTCTGACAGTTGCCCATTTTCTTACGTGTTTTTCCATGTGATCTTTCCACTAAAATGCTTCCAAACCTATGTTGAGGCTTTATTCCAAGCTCCTTTCGTTCCCCCGCCCCCCACCCTTCACATTTATTGCAGCGGGGGGAGCAGTACTGGATATTGACTCAGGGCCCTCGACCACTGACCTGCATTTTGTACTTCATTTAGAGACAGAGTCTCACTGAGTTGTTTAGCACCTCACTTTTGTTGAGGCTGGCTTTGAACTCCTCCCGCCTCAGCCTCCTGAGCTGCTGGGATTACAGGTGTTCACCACTGTGCCTCACTATTCAAATTTTTATTTTTGAACAAAACATTGGATGTTGAAAATATGTCGTCAGCAGGAATTAGCTGTTCTCCCAAGGATTAAGGGTTTTCTTTTTTTTCTTTTTAATGTTTTTATTAGTGTGTTGTAGTTACACATAATACTGGGATTCATTTTGACATATTCATACATGCATATAATTGACTCCATTTCAACCCCCAATATTTTCCCTTTCCCTCTCATCCTCCCCCTTTCAATCCCCTCCTTCCTTCTAGGAATTTCATGGGATTACCCCTTTGCCTCCCCCCGACACCTTCTTCTTTTTCTTTTTTTAAATTCTGTATTTCTACCTAGCTTCTGAATATGAAAGGACATTCTCTTTTTGACTTTTGATTTTGGCTTATTTCACTTAGCATGATGTTTTCCAGTTCCATCCATTTGCCAGAAAATGTCATAATTTTATTCTTTATGGATGAGTGAAACTGCATTGTGTGTATATGCACATTTTATCTATTCCTCTGCTGATGGCCATCTGGGTTGGTTCCATAACTTGGCTGTTGTGAATTGTGCTTCATATATCACTACTGTATGCTGATTTTAATTCTTTCAAATACTGAGGAGTGGGAAAGCTGGGTCATTGTAACATTAAAGCATTACATATGTGTGCTGCTGCTGAATTCGGCAGGTCAGATCCATTAGACAGTAAAGGCACTCTTTATAAAGATAGCATTTATTTTAGTAATACTATGGAAGCAAAAGCAAAAGTGATAGATGAGAGAGAAAAGGAAGAAAATAATCCCCAGATTGGGGGAGACACCAACACCTGAAGTCATATAGCTGGGAAGTCCCAGGGCAGCTTTTCAGGGTCCCAACTGAAAGTCCCAGGGAGAGCGTCCTCTCCACAGGTGAGACTCCAAAGTCTTATTCCCAGTGGGGTTCCCTTATTCCCAATGGGGTTCCTTAAATGCAAGTTAGAACAAAGAAAGCTCCTCCATTCTAACAATCTGTATGACCTAGTGCTCCCTTCAAGGACATTTCATCCCCCCCATGGACTGGCCAGATCCCCAAATGGAGGGAGTGATAACCTTGAGAAAAGTGAATGACTGAGTTCTTGTGAGTGAGCCAGACCCATGGAAAAGTCAGCATTCTTTAGATGTTCCATCATGAATGTCCAAAGGTCACAGCAGGCACATGGACAGGAAAGATTTTTTAATATTTCTTTAGTCCTTTAGTTATATGGTGGTTCCTAGTCTTTTGAGGGATCTCCATACTGCCTTCCAAAGTGATTATACTAATTTGTAGTCCCACTCACTAACAGTATGTGAACATTCCTTTTTCCCTACATCCTTGCCAGTGCTTATTATTTGTACTCTTGATAATTGCCATTCTAACTGGAGTGAAATGAAATCTCACTGTAATTTTGATTTACATTTTCCCAGTTGCTAAGGATGTTAAGCATTTTTTCATATATTGGTTAGCCATTTTTATTTCTCCTTTTGAGAAATGTTATTCATTTGCCCACTAATTAGATTTTTGTTGTTGTTGTTTGATTAGTTTAAGTTTTTTATATTCTTATGTATTCTAGATATTAATCTCCTGTTGGAAGAGTAGCTGGCAAAGACGTTCTTCCATTCTAAAGCCTCTCCCTTCATACTCTTATTTCTGTTGCTGTTGAGAAACTTTCAAATTTGAAACCATTCCATTCATTGATTCTTGGTTTTTGTTTTTGTTTTTGTTTTTGTTTTGCTGAGGTTTGGGCATCTTGTTAAAGGAAGTCAGTGCCTGCCTGTGCTTCTGGCAGTTGCATTGTTTCTAGTCTGATTCCTAGGTTTGATCCATATTGAGTTGATATTTGTGCAGGGTGAAAATGTAGGGATCTAGTTTCATTCTTCTACTTTTGGATATCCAGACCCAAGGGTCACCTTTCCTTAGTGGTTTATGTTGCTACTATGCTGAAAGAATGTCTAAGCTCTTTTCCAATACTTTGAGTCTAGGAATTGAAGTTACATTTGTATTCTTACCACAAAAATTTATTTCTGTGCTCTGTCTTCTTGGGTTTATTTTAAACCAAAAATTAGTAAAGGAAACTAATTGGCCTTTGCCAGACTGATAGCCAGTGTGTTGAACTAAATTAAATCAGGAATTGTGAAGTGATGTAAGAAATCTGGGTCAGCAGGTTATTTGATAGACATTGGAATCTACTTGTCACTGGAGATGGAATTCATGAGTGTTGTTTTGTGCTTTTTCTCTTTTGAGCCAAGATCTTTATCTTCCCAATTTAGGTTGGAAGTTTACCCTACTATGTTACCACTGCAGTCCTTGACACACAGTGTTAAGTTCTCATATCTTTGGAGAAGATGGAATTCATGAGTGTTCTTTTGTGCTTTTTCTCTTTTGAGCCAAGATCTTTATCTTCCCAATTTAGGTTGGAAGTTTACCCTACTATGTTACCACTGCAGTCCTTGACACACAGTGTTAAGTTCCCATATCTTTGGCTAACATCAAGTATTTAGCCTTTTCTTCTCTCTTATAAGAAATAGTTTTAAGTTAGGTCCTAATTCAGTACTTTATTACAGTGAGGGCTGCTGTAACACAGGAAATGCTATAATGGCTTACCTTGTGTTAGAAAATGAGGGATGGTATGGGACTGACCTTGAACTTCCATATCCTTTCATTGGGCTTAGAAGTACCTTCCACTCAGCTCTAGCAAGAAGTCTTCCATTTATGTCAAAGAAACTGTAATCCCAGTTTTTTGTGTGAAATTTTCTGTTTTTAAAATACGTAATCTTTTTTTGTCACTAAGGATTTTACCCAGGATCACATTTCCAATGAACTAAAACCACAGCCCTTTTTTTCTTTTTTTCTTTTTCCTTTTGGTACCTGAATTAAACTCAGGGGCACTCAACCACTAGCCACATCCCCAGCCCTATTTTGTATTTTCTTAAGAGACAGGGTGTCACTGAGTTGCTTAGCACCTCACTGTTGCTGAGGTTGGCTTTGATCTCACAATCCTCCTGTCTCAACCTCCCCAGCCTCTTGGATTATAGGCATGTGCCACTGCACCTGGCCCTTTTTGTTTTTTATTTTGTGACACGGTTTCACTAAGTTGCTGAGCTGGTCTCAAACTTGGGATCTTCTTACCTCAGCCTCCTGTTGCTAGGATTACAAGCATGTGCTACTATGCCAGGCAAAATACTTAATCTTTTTAAATATAGTGTGCACCAACAAAACTTTATGGCTGAGTGCCATCCTTATGCTATCAATTTATTTGTCTCACACTGAATACACTGAATACTTTATTTTTTAGCACAATAACAAATTTTTATATTCAGCTGATATTCCTAGCACAGTCCTTTTTTCCATTGTAGGCATAGCCTTAAACCAAGATCCATGTGAATTCCACAATTTGAGTCTTTTTTAAATCCAATCTGCCAGTCTGTGCCTTTTAATTGATGAGTTTAGGCCATTAATGTTCAGGCCATTAATATTTATTATTGAAATATGGTTTGTATTCCCGTTCATTTTAGTTTATTTTTGGTTTTTAACTAGACTTGGTTTCTCCTTTGATTGGCTTTTCCCTTAGTGTAGTTTTCTTCCCCTTGCCAATTTTCATTGTTGTTTTTCATTTGCTCCTCATGGAATATTTTGCCAAGAACGCTCTCTAGTGCAGGCTTTCTTACTGTAAATTCTTTTAACTTTTGTTTATCATGGAATTTTTATTTCATCACCAAATCTGCAGCTTAATTTTGCTGGATATAAGATTCTTGATTGGCACCCATTTTCTTTCAGAGCTTGGTATATGTTATTCCAGGATCTCCTGGCCTTGAGGGTCTGGGTTGATAAATCTGCTGAAATCCAAATTAGTTTCCCCTGTATGTAATCTGAACCTTCTCTCTTGCAGCTTTTAAAATTTTATCCTTATTTTGTATGTTAGTCATTTCCATCATAATGTACTTTGGTGTGGATCTGCTGTAGTTTTGTACATTTGGTGTCCTATTAGCCTCTTCTATTTGATTTTCCAATTCATTGTTCATGTTTGGGAAATTTTCTGAAATTATTTCATTGAAGAGATTGTGCATTCCTTTGGTTTGTATCTCTGCCTTCTTCTATCCCGATAATTCTTAGGTTTGGTCTTTTCATGTTATCTCATAATTCTTAAACGTTCTGTTGTTCATGGTTTCTTACCACCTTCATTGTGTGATCAGCTTTATCTTCAAGGTCATATATTTTGTCTTCATTGTCTGAGGTTCTGTCTTCCAAGTTCTCTAGTCTGTTGGTGATGCTTTCTATGGAATTTTTTATCTGGTTTATTCCCTTGATTTCAAGGATTTCTGCTTGGGTTTTTTTCAGAGTCTCCATCTCTTTCTTGAAGTAATCCTTTGCTCCCTGTATTTGCTTTCTTATCTCTTTGTTGGAATGATCAGTGGTTGCCTGTAATTGCTCTCATTATTCTGTGCTTCACAGATCATTTTAATTGTGTACATTCTGAACTCCTTCTCTGACATTTCATCTACTGTGCTGTCAATGGATTCTATTGTTGTAGCATCTTGGTTTAATTAGGGCACTTTCTTCCCTTATTTGTTCATGTTGTTCATGTGTCTTCCCCTCTATCAGTACTGATCTGAGGTATTACAGTTTCTACCCTATAATCTTGTAGTGTCCCTGCAGGTTACCAATACCTCACCTCTGGTGTAACCGGGCCTGCAGGGACCTTGGGGATGGTCTTCCCGGTCCTGGCTGTTGTCTCCAGATGGAAGCAGGCCAGGACCTCACACTGAATACTTTCAATGTGAAAATATTTTTAGGGTTTTTTTAAAATATTTTTTAGTTGTCAATGGACCTTTATTTTCTTTATTTATATGTGGTGCTGAGAATCAAACTCAGTGCCTCACACATGCTAGGCAAGCGCTCTACCACTGAGCCACAACCTCAGCCCCTATTTTTAGGTTTTTAACAAGGCTTTTCTATGCAAAGGTATTTTAGTCAGCTATTTTGCTGCTGTGACTAAAAAGACCCAACCAGCACAGTCATAGAGGAGAAAAAATTTATTTGAGGGCTCACAGTTTCAGAGGTCTTAGTCCAAAGAAGGCCACTACATTCCTCGGTGCTCAAGGTGAGGCCATACATCATGGTGGAGAGAAGCCCCTGAGGGAAGGTGGCTCACATTATTATCAGAAAGCAGAGAGAGACTCCACTGGCCAGATAAAAAATATGCCCCAAAGCCATGCCCCAGTTATACCTCTTCCAGCCACACCCTACCACTTCAATTACCACTGTTAGTCCCTATCAGGGGATCAGTTCATTGATTGGGTTAAGATTCTTATAACCTAATCATTTCTCCTCTGAACCATCTTGCATTGTCTCACATGAACTTTTGGGGGGGATACCTCACATCCAAATCATAACACAAGGTTAATCTTTCATGAGCATAAAAGGTAATTCATTCACTCTCCTACTATCCCTGAGAGCTCTGTTTATGTGTACTTACATGCATGTGTTGCAAGATGTTATTCTGAACTTTTAAACATAAAATTACAAGTAAATTCCATTTTCAACATAGAAAAAAACCTCCTTTTCTCAAATATCTCAAGAAAACTTGGGATTTTGTAATCCTTTTGAGACTTGCATTTAGATTTATGGAGTAAAAATACTACCTGATATTTGTGATCGATGAATCACCAAAAAAACAGAATAATTCAGCTAATCAGGTATCTAATGTACAATCTAGCAATCTAGCAAATAAAGAATATGTAGTTAATTCAGCCATTTAAGACAAATGTAATGAAAATTTTTAGAATCTCACTAGCTACATGACCTTTTGGAAAAGGTCATCTTAATACTGGACTCAATACTTTGGGGGTTGTGAGACAAGTTACAATAAGTGCTTATAGCTGAAAGTATAATTCAGTGAATGTTAATTCCTTTTCTGTCTTCTAGCTTAATTTGATATTTGGTCATTATACAAGCTGTTTTAATTCAACTCTTCGGATTTGATTGCGTCATTCTTTAAATTTCAGTAATGTTTAGTTCATAACATTATTCACAGTAACTAAAGGGTAGATGACCCGAGTATCTATTAATCATTTGATGGATGAATGGATACACACACAAAACATGGTATATACGCATAAGAGAACATTATTCAGCCTTTTAAAAGAAGGAAATTCTCTTGCCTGCTACAGCATGGATGAGCCTTAAAGGACATGCTAAATGAAGTCAGCCAGTCTAAAAAGTACAAATATTGTGTGATTCTCCTTATATGAGGCATTTAGAATAATCAAGTCAGAGAGAGAGACATAAAAGTATAATAGTGGTTGTCAGGGATGGGAAGTGAACAGTATTGTTTAATGGATACAAAGTTTCAGTTTTGAAAGAAGAGTTACTCTGGCAATGGATATTGGTTAAGATGAGTTAAGTTTAAGATGTTCTTTTAAAAAGTTAAATTTTGTGTATTATACCACAATTTCATTTCTTTCTTTGGATGCTGGGTATTAAACTCAACCCTGTGCATACTGAGGCACACACTGTACCATGGAGCTACATACACCTCCATAATTTTGAAAAATGAAAAATTTAAAACAATTAACCACCACCCCCATAGTGTTTAGTAGTCATCACAGTATGTAAGTTAACACTGCTCCTGTGAAGCAGGGGCTACTCACTGTTATTGGCAACTGTTGTCTGTCTGTTCAGTGTCTGAAATCTAAGGATGTGTTTCCATCCCACCCAGGTGTACTTAAACACTGAGCCACACTCCCAACCCTTTTTTTTTTTTTTTTTTTTTTTTTGGTTTGAGACAGGATCTTGCTGAGTTGCTTGTGGCCTCAGCCTTCCAAGCCACTGGGTATTTTGCTTTTTTTTAGTAAGTACATTTAAATGGTTATATAAGCACCTACATAATAAAAAGCCTTTAATTCTCAAAGCCTTACTGTATGGCTCCTTTAAGAAAGATTTGCTAATCTCTGCTCTAAGATAATTGTCATTTTTAATGCATTTAACTTACTCCATGTTCAACACAAGAATATTTGCTGATCAACTTCCTGTATTTAGTTGGGCAGAAGTTGTTTAATTACAGAGAACTTAAAACAGAGACCCTTAAACTTAACAAATTGACAAATTTCTGAAATTACTAGAAAGAGTTAAAATTAAAACATGGCTGGTATGTGATAAAAGGCTACCCTTGAATCAGGAGTAGCTGTGTGGTAAGTAAATCTAACATTGCATATATTTAGTGTCTTCTTGCTTGAGGGAACTTTTGTCTAGCCTTCAAAGAGCTAATTACACTGAATTGAACTGAACTTTTTTTTTTTTTGGTACTGGAGATTGAACTCAGGGGCACTCGACCACTGAGCCACATCCCCAGCCCTATTTTGTGTTTTATGTAGAGACAGGGTCTCACTGAGTTGCTTAGCATCTCGCCTTTGCTGAGGCTGGCTTTGAATTCTCAATTCTCCTGCCTCAACCTCCCTAAGTGCTGGGACTATAGGCTTGCACCACCGTGCCTGGCTCTAAACTTTTATTTTTGTTAGAGAAGTTGTTTTCTGGGATATAAATTATTCGTACGGGACACTTCATGTGCATTAATATCCTAAAGATCTTAAAGCCTTATAGATCCCATTGTTATTGTGTAATTCCCAATTCCTGCATCAAAGAGGATTCCCGTGGAAGCTTATTACTTGGTAGCCAAGAACTAGTGTGAAAATTCTTCCATAAGGGCCAAATAGAAGCCATGTTCTTAGGGCACTGCAAGCAAAGGGTGAGCTGGAAAAAATGGTTGTAGCTCTTTCTAAATCAGTGAGCAGTCTTTTGGATCTGTAATGGATGTATGAAGTTGAATCATCATAGAAAAATGTCCCCAAAACTACTGTTTTTTCAATTACCTGCCCTCTTGCCATTTTTCTAATAAACAATAATGAGGGCAGCTTTGCCTTTGCTTTGTTTTATTATTGATTCAGAAAGGAATCTAAAGTTTTGGCTGCCTCTTTGAGAGAACCTTCATCACATTCAAAAGTTTAGGTGTAATAACTGAACCATAGTGATGCTGGTGTGTATTCTCCCATTGCTTCAGTTTTGTTCCATTTTAGGAATTTAGTCTAATTATAGTTCCCTTTCAGCCCTACAGCTTTTTCTTGATTTACTAGTCAAAGACATGAGATCCTTATTAAACTGAGCATATTGTTTTAAGTCAGCAGGATAAGTATACATTATTTTACAACTTTATAATTTCTCAACCACACTGAGTTATAGTTGCAAATTCAACTGCCATGTCTACAGTCTAAATGTAACAAGAGATGATTCATGTAGACTTTGATTTGTGAGGCTTTTTAAAAATGTGTTGATTCTCCTTACACACATACACCTGACAGCTGTTTATGGATGTCTAAATTTGTTTGGGTCTGTTTAAGAGAGATAATTAAGGCATTTCATAGTAGAAGCCCAAGAACTTAAGCAGGTCAGATATCAGAAGTTTTCAGACTGGAAAGATTCCTGCAGGGAGTGGCCCTCCAACCTATCAGCTGCAGCCATCTGGTAGGACACTCATTGCAGAAGTAGTTACTTCTTAAGTGATGTTAATGAATTTCACAGAACTGACAGGGCATGGAGTTCAAGGGCCAGTAATAAAGTAACTACTCCACCACAAGTCCACTCTGCCACCTTTGTCTTCCTAACACATAGCTTGGACAAATACTCCATGATCCCTCCATGTTTGTGGAACTGCAAGAAAACCACGTTCTTTTAAATGTCTTTGGGAACCCCCATTCCTGTGGAGTTTCTTAATTTGGTTTCTCTTTACCACATAAAGGTTATTAAGGTTGACATAACCATAAAAGAGTTGGGGCTTTTTCTCCATGTTAGGAAATTTCTGTGTAGCTGCTGCTTATTAGTCTTGGGGACTATTTTCAAGTGACTGAAACATTTTTGTTTCTGCATTTCAAATGAAATCTTTTTCCAGGAGTGTTTCTTTGTTGTCAAAGAGTAGTTCAAAGTCTGACTGACCCGTGCCCCCTAGTACAGTAAAGCTGGGTTTCTCAGGCTCATCAGTTGAAGGAGATTGACACATCAGTGCTGGAGGCTGCTGTTTACATCAGCACCACCATCTTAACCATTACTCCTTAATTGAGTTCTCAAAGTTAATATTTGGAGCATCTGTTCAGAGTCCAAAGGCTGTTAATGCTGTCTCCACATAGGATATTCACCTTGTTTACATTACAGTTTAAATTCATTGACCATGCTAGTGAAATTTTAAACTGTATGACTAGCAGAAAATGACTTTATATGTCCGGAACTTCAATATAAGCACAAGGTCTTATACCCAGAATTGACGTAGTTACCAACTGAATTGAGATAAATCAAACCATTAATCCTGATAGCTACAAATTGTTAAACTGAAAGTGAAAAGGGCTGTGAATGTCAAAGTATAAAAAATATACATGTATTAAATAATGGTTTTGAGAATTTATCACCCAGATTTAAGCTGTGGTTTCTTAAATTATATTTAATCTAAATTTAGTCCTATTTGAGATTTTTTTTTTTAAAGTATAACTCCATAATGTGATGTATTTTCATTCTAGGACACTATGCAATACAAAGCTGCTTCATTTTTTTTTTCTTTCCCTCCTTCTCTCCCAGGTGGTCTTCGAGGGGTAGCACGAGGTGGCCTGGCAGGACTAACACTTACCAGCCTCTATGCACTATATAATAACTGGGAACACATGAAAGGCTCCTTTCTTCAACAGTCACTCTGAAGATTTTTGCTATCTCATGAATGTAGGACATTTCAGTCGTCATCCAGACAAATCGATGAGTCTGGAGTTACCTTCTCTTCTACCTATTATTAGTTTGAGAAATTGGAGATTCTGACTTGCTGTGATAAACATCAGGACTGGCATTTCTTCTTGCCCTTAGTTGAAGGCAAAACCCTTTGGTGACTCACTGAGTAATGTGGTTCTCTTCTTTGGAGAAGATCTTGCACCTATTCTCTTGCCTACCCCCTGAACTAGAAAACCACTTACTCTCAGAATTCAGGTCATGCTTATTGTTAATACTTTATCACTAAGTTTGCTCATTTCATGATCTCAAACTGCAGTATTGCCCTGTGTTCTGAATAAAGGGTAAAAAATAGAACCAAAGTTGTAACTCCCACATAAACATGATGTCTCCATTCCAAAACCTCTCCCCAAGCCAGGTATAGTGGTACACATCTTTAAGCCCAGCATCTTGGGAGGGTGAGGCAGTATCCCAAGTTTGAGGCAAACCTCTGCAACTCTAAGGGAGACCCTATCTGAAAAACTGAAAAGGGCTGGTGACCTCAGTGGCAAAGTGGCCTTAGTTCAATCCCAGGTACCACAAAAAATAAATAAAACATCTATCTACCTGGATTTGGAGGCAAAGTTAATTCTAGCATTTTTTCTGCCTAAATGAGACCAAAACAATGTTTTTGTGTTTGTATTGCAATGAAGGGGTGTTGGTGAAGTTAAAGTAGGGTAGGATTTTTCACCAGTAGACAAATAAGTGGGCAATAAGTACTCAATACATTAATTCAAGTTAATCAGTAGTATGCTAGTACAATCTATCCAACAATCATGCTTAATTCTGTACATAGTAACTCCTTCCTGGGAATAATTAGAAGGTAAAAGTTTTTCAAGAAGCCTTGGGAAAAGTTAAAGAGAATAAAGGCAAGTTTAATTTCCGAGTTTGTTATCCATAATATGGAATCAGTTACAAAGTAAATACTAATCAATCCATTGCTAAGATTGGAAAAAGTAAAACCAGGGCTTTTTTGGATTAATCTAGTAAAAGGCAATCCAGTAGAAAAGCACTGAATCTTAGTTATTAAGTTCTAGTTTTAAAAAGTAGATGTGAAGAATTTGCAAGAAAAAGCTGAAAATGGAATAATCCACTTTGCCAACTTAAGATTCATAAATTATACTGATAGTAAATAGAACAGTCAGATTGTTTCTTGGCTATACATAACCAAAAACTGTCACATATAACATAATAGCACATTTTGCAACATAGTTTTCAAGTACACACATACAACCGCGGTGTGGGTGTTATACTTTTAATGGAGGAGGTATAAAATGCATCATTGCAAAAGAATGTTATACATACTCATTGCCATAGTGATTAATGTAAATTACATTTTGATCATTAAGATACAGTGTGTTAGATTTCAAAAAAGAAACTACCTGCAACCTAAGACATTGTAAAGACTTCTTAATTTGTTTTTACCTACCATCTTCATAATTCCTCAGTGTCAGGGAGAAATAATGAGGCCCTTTTGAGCTATGGTTCAAAGAATTCCTGTGACACTGAATGGCAATGTCACAATGGGACCATGAAATTTCCCCAAAAGTATTTCCAATAGCATAGGCAGTTAAGAGACATAATAGTTCTAAAGCCTGGAATGCAGCTAAGACCTCAAGAGAATTTTAAAAGATAAATTCCACCTCTCTCCTACAGAGAGACTTTGAAAGCATGGACACAACTTTAACGATACTGAGAAAATATTACCAATTTTCATAAAGCTTCAATAAACACCCAAGGCACAAGGGTTGAAAATGGCCTGTGCACTAAAATGTTACTTCATCATACTTTTGAAGGTACAGGAATGCTGTGCTTACAGTGATGGGACATTGACTTTATCCCTAGTCAAAAGCACCAGGTGTCAAGCTCAGCTTCCATTTACACAGGATGCACCAATAATCCCTAGGATAATGAATGGTTCAAGTACTACTTTTTCAGCCTGTCTTGACTTTTTGCTTAGTCAGCACTAGGGCTCAAAAAGCACATGGGTTTGTAGAATACTGGAATAAAAGGCTTGCATTATCCTGAAAATGGTCTAAAATAATAAGAATCCTCAAACATCTTCACTGGGTACTT